>VDFB02000013.1:40173668-40560370 GCA_007258455.2 Sequoia sempervirens | reverse complement strand
TTTACTAAGATGCCATGATGAGCATGGTATAGCTTTTGAGCTCTGAGCTTGACTCAATTCTCAAAACAAAAATTGAAGACTAGCTCAAAATCAAATTGAGGACTAAAAAGGACTTTGGAAAGCCTAAATTTCAAAACTGAAATATCCCATAGATTATTCAAATGTCTTATTGGGGTCTTTGAAGAAAAGTATCTGGATATGCTTTTTATATGTAACGGGATTCTTTATTGTTTCTTTCATCATTTCATGTGATTGTTTTCTGGATCTTCTTTAGGTTTTGAATGTTGCAAATTAAGTATAAGGTTTTGAAGGTAGAAAGTAAGTTTTTCAAGGTCAATCATAATTTATCAATTGTATCACAGGAGCTATGTAAGAACTACCTAAATTTGTACCTTTCTCTAAAATCGGATAAAGTTATTGTTAAACCATATCATATGTTTCAGAGTGCTTCATTAATTCAAATATTTTGAGAGCATCCTTGCAAAATCCATTTTGTGCATATCCTGCAATTATTGCATTCCATGAGATGACATCTCTTTGAGGTATTACATCAAAGAGTTCATGTGCCTTGTGTACATTTCCACATTTTACATACATGCTCAATAAACATTTCCAGCCATAATATCTAACAAAAATCCCCATCTATTATGCTCAGATGGATGTTCATACCTTGCTCCAAAGCTCCCATTTTAGCATAGGCAGGGAGGATGCTGGCATAGGTTGTGGAATTTGGCTTCACACCTACTAATTGCATTTTCTTGAAAGTTTCTAAAGCCTTTTCAACAAATCCATTTTGTGCATATCCCACAATCATCGTATTCCATGAGATGGCATCTCTTTCGCCATCTAATGGCCCACATTCCTTGGGTTCATGCTTCCACATTTGCATACGTCTATTTATAGGGCAAGCTACAAATTCAAATATTTAACAAAATTCTCTATTATTTATGCTTTGATGGATGTTCATACCCTGTTCCAAAGCCCCCATTTTGGCACAGGCAGGAAAGATGCTGGCAAAGGTTGTGGAATTTGGCTGTATACCTTTCTATTATATTCTTTCATTGAATTTTTATAGGAGGTTATATTTCATTTAAGTGATTTGATCTTGTTTGTTTGATCATTGGATAATGGTCCCATAATCTTGGTAGACCTATGTTGAGTTTCCTCATCTCCTATGAAATTCATCCTCCGTAAATCAACTAAAATAACCAGTTTGGATGACTTGTGTTCAATGATCTTGTGTCTGAATTCATTGCAATGAAGAAAGCCCATGAAATTTTTGTGTTATGTGATGTTGAGGTGGCTCTCATTGTTTTCTCTAGCAGAGGAAAGCTCTGTGAGATGTGCAATGAGAACAGGTATGTTTCATGTTATCTTACCCATTTTTTAATAAGAACAAAATATAACACTACTTTATTGTGGTGCGTGCTCTACATAATTATGAAAAAGAAATTGTTCCAAATCTCTTGATCTTTAACCATACAAATCAAAATGGTGTTCTCACATATTAAGTTTCCAAGTTTTATATTGTTAAAATGTGTCTCTAAAATTAGAATGCAGTCTTGCACTAGCTATAATGTATTAGTTGAAAGCTCAATGATAGATTCTTTCAATCTTAGAGTTTATAAAAGTGTATTAGTTCATAGCACATTGCCAGAGTATTATAAAATTTACTTATATATTAGATAGATGGATTTTAAGACAAACCATTTGAATAAGTGGGGAGCACTCAAAAACTAGAGTAATTTATCCATCATTGCGTAATTTATCCATCAATGACATCTCTTTGAGGCATTCCATCAAAGAGTTCACATGCCTTGTGTATGTTTCCACATTTTGCATACATGTCTAACAGAGCATTTCCAACCATAATATCTAACAAAAATCCCCCATCTATTATGCTCTGATGGATGTTCATACCCTGCTCCAAAGCTCCCATTTTGGCACATGCAGGGAGGATGCTGGCATAGGTTGTGGAATTTGGCTTCACGCCTGCTAATTGCATTTGCTTGAAATTTTCTAAAGCCTTTTCAGAAAATCCATTTTGTGCATATCCCACAATCATCGTATTCCAACAATCATCGTATTCCATGAGATAGCATCTTTGACACCGTTCAATGCTCCTGGTTGTCTGCAAATCGTGTGATCATCTCTTTGAGAACATTGTGTGATTTGGAATCTGGATGCAATTTGCTTGATTTTCCATCGAGAGGACTCTTGCATGTCATTGGGAGTCACGTCAAAGTCCCACCGATGGCCTGATAGTTCTGAAGCAATCAACAAGAGGACTCTTGTATGTCATTGGGAGTCATGTCAAAGTCCCAACAATAGCCTAACAGCACTCAAACTCATCAGTGAGAGAGGTGGACATCGGCAGGAAAAAGATTGTGGTCCCTCTGATGCCCCGAAAAGGGAAAAGATCAGTTTGAAGTTTAGTTTGAAGTTTCCATCAATGGGAGAAATGAACATTGGAAATTTTTATGGTTGGACTCACAAGTTATTGGGTGAGTTACTTCCATGCCCTAACTGACCTGCAAGTACTCATGAATCATGTGAGTAACTGGAAATTTTTTCAACTATGATTGATGCCTTTACTGTCATCGAGGAGGGTGTAGGCTTATCTTCTAGTGCTATGGATTAGAACCAGTTCATCTAGCATTCCAACATCCTTAGTTCATCTTGTTTGGTGATGATTCCCATCTCTTGGATTTTTGGTCTATTTGTTAGACTATTTATAGTCATCCAATTGGTCTCACATGTTTTTTCCCTTCTGATAGGATTAGGTTCTTTTGTTTATTAGATTACTTTTCAGTTTTTGCTTTAGTTTTAGATATCCTTTTAGTTTTTCAGTTTTTATGGAGCCTATTTTTGGCTCCTTCTTGCTATTGTCTATAGATGTATTTCTAAGTTGCTAACATTTCTTTTGAAAGCTAAAAAAATTGGTTCATCACTAAGCATTTATGAGAAATTGTGAAGGGGAAAGTCAATCTTGGAATTTAGGAGGGATTATTTGTACAAATAATCCCAACAACATTCTCACTCATATAGAAATTAGTCTAATAGAACTCAACTAGATAATTATTTGTCTATATTTTACCATTTAATAAAGATTAGATGTTTATGATTTTGCATTGCCAATGCTTAAGGCTTACACGCTTGCACTCATTTTTTTAGAATTCCCAACTTTGAACCACAAACAACAATAAGACTTTCAAAGCTATCACCATAGATTACCACTCCCAATATGTGTTATCATAGTGGTCACACCTAAAATGAATGTGGTCCCATTGACCTAGAAAACTCTCCAACCATAGATGAGAGAAGGGGTTTCCACTGCTATATATAATCTTTCTTGTTTTTTAATGTAAAACTCAATTCTATCACCTATGTGCATAAGGAAAGAGGATTTTCCCTACTCGAATGACATGCTAGATCATTGATTAAGTCAGGATCCTATTTAAATTTCTTAAAAGAATGTAATAATGTGTTTTCACCTTTCTTTGAATCAACATATTCTCATCTTTTTTTTAATCAACATGTTCTCATCTAGAAAGTAATTTTAATGTATCCTTTATCGTGTTTTGTGAAACTACAAAATAGAAGGTCATTATTTTTTTAGATTTTATTCTATGGTAATAAGCAGTACACCTTTTTTTCTCATAATTTTATTCAAGAATAATTGCACTAAGCTATTTGTCCTTCTCTTGCTTGATGTATATTGATACTAATAGTGTTGAATTTCTTTTGATCCCAAGATCCCATTTATCCTAATTTAACTCTTCTAGTCCTATTTATTTAGATAGTGTTCCATACTATTCACTAGATTTTTTATGGTGAATAAATTTAAATAGAGTAGAAGATGAAATACATTTTCTCTAATCATATTTGGTATAGAATGATATATGGGATAGTTACACAAAAAATTATGGTTGTAATATAATTTATGAAATAAGAAATAAGAGAATCAAACAAAACATGTTGACCATAAACAATCCCTAAATCAAACATACTCTTGATTTGTATAGGCCATGTTTCCCTTAAAGAAGTTTGTATATGCATGTATTAACCAAAGAAATTGATGAACATTTAGTTTTCATTATTTGAATTTAATTTTTTTGTTGAACTCTTTATAACTATTCCTAAACAATGTAGGCTATATATGGAATTGATGCATATGCAAAGACAAAGGCAAAACCTCCAACCATTATACAGATCTATAAAAGAATGTTGGTAAGAAACTTTTTAGATGGATTTTCTCTAAGAAAAGTTTCATAGAAGTATGTGAGATTCGTCACATGCAAATTTTTTTATTGTTGTGTTTATCACAAAAACAAAGGCCTCTTTTGATTGTAGCAGAGGATGTAGAGAGTGAAGCATTGACTACTTTGATCTTTGAAATTGATGATTTTTTTACTAAATTGATAGTTTATTTTTCTTTTCTAGACGCGAGTCTAATTTTACTGAGTTTAATGTTGTGCTGCAACTTGTGAGTATATGTTGATAAGGATAAAGTGCTAGTATTTAATAATCCTCTAAAATTATCAAAAAATTGCATTAGTTTACGCGTGAAGGTAAACATTTATCTTTATTATACTAGTGGAACTGTAACGCTAACACTGTATAAAAATCTACTTCCAAAACATGCTTTTGATGGATGTATTTATATAGTGTATGTAAGTTGTATAGTGTCGTTGAGACATTGAATGTAACCAATAAGATTTTGATTTTCCAATGAGGCTTAATAAAGTAAATTTTCAGAGTGGTTTTTTCTCCACTCATAAATACTATGTTGTGGTTTCTATTGATTTGTAATATGTTTGTGTTTGTTTCTGATCAATCATATTTGTTCAAACATTTTAGTCTTCATTTCATGGTGTCTTTTAACATTTGAATATCTATGATACTTGAAGTTTATATGCATAAATTTGTGAGGATTAATTAAGTTAGATTTGATTTGTAATGACTAAATATATGACTCAAGTAATGACTAAATACATGACTAAATTAATGATTAAATATATGACTAATTTAATGACTAAATATATGAATAAATAAATGACTACCATGACTAAATAAATAACCAGTTAACAACAATCAATGACTAAATATATGACTAAACAAATCACTACCATGACTAAATTAATGACTAAATCAATGACCAAATAAATGACTAAATAAATGACTAAAATAGTTTAGTCATAAATTTGGTGGTGTTATAAATGACTATAAATAAACCACTAAAATAGTCACATGACTAAAATTAATGACTAAATATATGACTAAATAAATAACTAAATCAATGACTAAATCAATGACCAAATAAATAACCAAATTAATGACTAAAATCAATGACTAAATAAATGACTAAAATTGTTTAGTCATAAATTTAGTGGTGTTATAAACAACTACAAATAAACCACTAATAGTCACGTGACTAAAGTTAGTCATTTATATGCAATTTTAAGTAGTTTATTTAGTCATATATTGTTGTTTGTGTACTAGTGATTGGTAATCAAGTTCAAGTCTTCAAAGCTATTATCTCATGTCAAGTTTATGATCAATATCTACACTCATTATGGACACTTCATGCTAAGTTTCAGATTTGCATTCCAAGGTTCAATTGAGGATTGGTGAGTTGTCACACATTGTTGTTCATCCATCTTTCCTTTTATGCATTATTTCCTCATAAGGTTTGATTACCTAAATGGGGTTTGACCAAGGAAAACCCCTATTTCCTAACAAGCAACAATTTTTCTTCTATCTTGATGTGTGATTGCAGGTTTTAGACTGAAGATCAAGTGGAGATTAAAATTTGTCAAAGTTGCAAAAGTTGTCATCCATCTTGCAAGATCACGGAAAGAGCTCTATAGAATTTATTTCTGAATTTTGGAAGCCAATCACATGGGAGATGGGAGTACAGATATTGAAGAAAAAAACCAATAAATCACTTTTCCAAAACCCTAGTAGGGACCCATTCGCCACTAGGTGAATGAGTCCTTAGTGACCCTCAAAACAACACTTTTTTAGCTAGGTGCACATTGTTTCTGCATCTTAAAACCTTCCTATTTGCTCTTATAATAGTTAGGTTCAATTTCTAATTATTTAAGCATTTTACCCCTCATAATTGAATGAAACACTGAAAACTAGTGGCTCATCATCTTGTTCATTCATTTTGATGAACTCTATTTTTCTATGGTTCACCTAAATATTTGTAAATGAATTATTTTGAGTTATGTTCTTAGGAGTTAAATTAAAATTTTATTTTAAAATATTTATAAACTCCAAAGATAGAAAATAATTAGTTACAAAAATTAAAGATATAAATGCTTTGAAATACAATGTAAATTATGGGAGTTTTTGTCGAATCTGGAAATTCTAAATAGTTCTAGGGAGAAGGAGACTGGGCTTTTCACATTGTATAGAAAGGAAAGGTTCTATGAAGTGTTTTCTTTGGAGAAATGAATAAAGAATTATATGGTTGGCATGTGAGTTAGAATATATTTTCTTCATATTATTAATTGCTCAAATGTTCAGTTTATATAAATTTCTCTAAATATTTTGCAATGTGATGAACTACAATTGTTTCATCTTTCATGTATATTTTTTCTTCATGAATCTGGGATGGAATTATAGTTTTTTTTTCTCCATGATTCATTTATTCCTATATTAATGTATATTTCTAATTTTATATTACATTCCATTTCCTAAACCCTAGTTGCATGATTTCTTATTTTTGGGAATGAACCTTTGTGTTTGTTCCTCAATTTTCTATATTTTCCATTTATTTTCAATTTTAGTTTAGCAACCTTTCCTAATTTTTGGTTAAAATAACACCCCTAAAAACGTAATTTTTTATCATACGAGGGAGCTAACCCTCTCAAACACAAAGGAAGATTATTAGCTCAATAGTGAATTATCTAATTGTTGGTACATTTGTTATTTTATTCTAGGTGATTCAAGATCGTTTTTAAGAAAAACTATAGTGAAAAGTCTATACCAATAGATACTAAACTATGATATTTTGTTGGAAATATTAGAAATCATATCGATCCTAATTTATGTCCTCAAACTTGATGTTCTAAAAATTATGGCATATGGAACATGTATTTTGATGGTGCATGTTCAAAGGAAGGAAATGGTGCAGGAGTTGTATTAGTGTCACTAGATGACACAAGTTTTAAGTCCACTTTCATATTGAACTTTGAATGCACCAATAATGTGGCTAAAAATGAAGCCTTGTTGCTTGGCTTGAATATTACCTCCAAATATGGGATAAAATGCCTAAGGTCCCATGTTGATTCAAAACTCATTTTGTCTAAGATTAGAGGCTCATATGCTACCAAAGAAAATATATTGAGTTTGTACAAGAATGCAGTATTGTATGCTATTGAAATGTTTGATACTTTTGATATTGTGGTTAGATAGAACTAAAAATGTTATATTTGATACCCTTGATATGCTAGTTTCAAAATTTGACACTCCTTTGACATCATCTCACTTTAAGTATAGTGTAGAATTTATATTGCTAGGCTTAGTATTCTTGATAATGTATACAATTATTAGGTTTTCAATTATGATAAGAAAATACATGAATTATTAAATTATATCAATTAGTTTGAGAATCAACTTATTGACTAGCAACCCATGGTAGAGGAAGAAAAGAGAAAAGAGACTCTCTTTGGGAATGAGATAATCTGTCTCAAGGCCAATATCATCCAAAGAAGTCTTGTGGCTCTAGAATAATGATTAATAATGATAATTATTATAAAACAAGGAGCAATCCTATCAATGAAGAAGATATTGAAGGTGTGAACTTAGGATTTGGAGCAGATCCTAGGATGATCTATCTTGGTAAGAAGCTCAAACCAACAAAGAACCAGATGTTGATTGCATTACTAAATATTGCATTACTAAATAAGTATAAGAAATTCATAAGTGATGAGATGCGATTGAAAGGAATTGTTCTAGTATATAATTATATTGTAACTCAAGGCACAAATCTATTTAGGCAAAAACAAAGACCCATCAACCCCAGGTTGGCCCCTCAAATGTAAAAGGACTTGATCAAGTTGAAGGAGGGATGAATTAGAAAATAAATTAGGCATTTATAATGGTTGTCTAACCTTGTCCTGGTGAGGAATAAGAATAGAGACATTAGACTTCCATGAATTTTCAAAATTTCAACATCAAAGCCCTCATGACATTCATCTACTACTAGTATGAATTATTTGTTGTAGCGCATCTAGGTCAAAATTGATGCCAATGATGGATGGCTTTGCATGATATAATTAGGTTTATGTTCAAATGAACAAGAAACCTGTGGAAATAAAGTACATAACCTTACGGGGTGCATTTATTTACAAGTTCAAATCTGGCCTAGGATAAAGAATTTAGAGCTAATTTTTAAAGTGGAAACGTTTCCCTTTGTTGGCCTTCTAAATGAAATCATGGTAGTCTAACAATATAAATTGACTACATATTCCAAGGATAGAAATAGCCATTAAAAAATACTTTGGATTTTTATCTCCCAAAGATTCTTGGAGTATGATATCTCCCTAAATCCCAAGAAGTGGCTATTTGTCATCAATGAAGGAAAACATCATCGAATGGGCATGAATGGATTGAGAATATATGTACGAACTCATCCCTTAGCCTAAGATATTTAAGGTGGCTTTAATCCTTGGATATATCAAATCTTGTTAGTGTTTATTCCAACTTAAATACTAAAAAATATGTCATTCCAAAGTGCTCAAGAAAGGTAATAAATTAGTTTAGATATGAATCAATTGATTCCTTAAAAGAAATCACATTCTCTCAAGCAAAGGCACTAATTTTAAAGTCATGACTACTCAAAGATTTTTAATTATTTTAAATTTTGCTTCTTTATACCAATCGCTGATTTTTTACTCTAGAGAAATGATTAAGTATATTGGCAAATAATCTCCTTTTTAACAAAATCTTGAGAAATGGTGAATGGAAATACTCCATCATTAAGAACACCTATGTTCTAGTCAATTCAATTAATAATTTTAGATCCTATGTTATAGGAGCCAAAATTACTAATCTATGTGCCACATATTGTTGTAAGGGGTAATTTATTCAACATTAGGCATCAAGAAAAAGGTGTATATGGATCACTAAAACCTAGGAGTATGAAATAGAGATACACTCTACCAATTTAATCATAGGTTAAGGTCTTGCCAAGTTTACGGCTAATACAAAATTAGATTTATCCAATGTGCATCAAGTGAACTCTAATTCAACATTTCCTTTTCATTTGAAATATTATCCTACATAGATATTATGTTCTATTTAGAGAACCTAAGATACCCTCAAGACTAGATGATTGACAAAAAATAACATTGATTTGGTGGCTCAAAGGATGTGTTGCTTCTAAACCAATTAATGTGGAGAAACCTTGATGTTTTGCTCCTTAAATGTTTATATCAAGAGAATTATATAAAATTCATAACAAGATGTCACCAAGGAATGTATGGAATATGTTAAATTTAAAGGACTACTACTCATAAGATTATGAGATTTGGATAATGGCGGCCTACATTATTCAAGTATGTGTCTAAGTTTGTCAAAATATATGATGCTTTCCAAAGGTTTTCAAGAAAGATGAAATTTATAGGAGCACTCCCCCTCGTGTACATATTAGTTGAGGCTCCATTTTAGTAATGGAATATTGATTTTATAAGGGATGTCACTAACAAATCAAGTAATTTATGTAAATGGATTTTTGTGGTTGCTGACTACTTCACTAAATGGGTGGTGGCAATCCCCACTATAAATGCTACATCCAAAGTGGTAATTGACTACATAATAAATAGAATAATCACAATATTTGATGTTCTTGTAAGGACAGTTATTAAAAATACAATGTGTTTTAGATCATATGACCTCATGGATATGTGTTCTAAGCATGGGATAAATCTAATGAATTCACATTCTTATCATTTGCAAAAGAACAACTGATATAAATCAATAACAATTATATCATGAGCATCATCTAGAAACATTGGATTTAAACAAGAAATGATGGGATGATAAGTAAGAATTTATATTGGGGAAAAAAAGATAAATTCTAAGAAGGCTATTAGTAGGAGTCCCTTTGAATTGGTCTATGGAATTGAAGCTAAGATGTCAATTAGTCTTCAATTTCTAGTACATGAATCATCCAAAAAATAGGAAAATGATTCTATCTCCTTTAGTGCATGAATTGACTGAACTTAAAGAATCCAAGAAGGTTTCCCATGAAAGAAACCTACTATGGCAATAAAAAAAAAGTATGTATTTGATAAAGTGGGGTTTTATAGATATTTTTAGGTTGGGGATATTATCTTTGCATGGAAATATAGGTCCAAAGATAAAGGAAAACATGACAAACTTGAAGTCTTATGGGTTGGACCCTATCACATTATAAAAAATATGGCTAAGTAATTTTCTACCTCAAGGTTCTTGATAGAGAATGCATGGAGCTACCAATTCATGATTATCACATTCATTTATCTTGATAGTGAGTCTCTCTTTTATCCTATGTTGTTTTCATTTCATTCCCCTCTTTATGGCCCATTGATTATAACCGATCTGAGAAAATTTGAATGGGTTAGGTCATGCTTAAAGTGTGCCCTTGGTTATTGTATTTAGCCCATTTTCATGTCTTAGTCAAATACCCAAGTTGTAGAAAAACAAAATTGGCTAAGTGTCAAGTTTTTTGGGATATCAAAGTTTTAGAGTTGTCCATGCTTGTATAACTTCCATATTTCTCTCAACTCCCTACTTTAATCCTTTTAAATTTTTCTAGCTGGTGTTTTTTTTTGCTTTTTCAATTTTTTGGTGGTGTCCATTCTTGTTAAGAATATCATACAAATTAATCAAACCATTTCCTACATAACCCCATTTGAGAAAAACATGTATACAAGCTTACAAAATAACCATAATGAAAATATCAAATAAATATGACAAGATAAGATAAAATATACCCTAGGAAAACCCTCATAGAGGGAAAAACCCAACCTCCAAAAGGATCCATGGTCAATGTATTATTTAGCAACAAAAATTTATAATAGATTTACATAGTCTCCATGAATACTTACAAAACATCAAGCTCCTCCAATGTATCCTCCATGCATTCAAGTATGTATCCACACATCCCATTCTATGCTTCACATATGCATGAGCCTTAGAAGAAGACTCAATACAATTTGAAAAACAAGAAAAAACCCCAACCAGCCAACCTCAACCACTAAACATGTACTTGTTTTTATAGAATCAGGCTCACACAAATACAACCAAGTGGGAAGGTAAAACCATATGACTCAAAACCATGAGTTCATAAAACCATTGATCCCACATTTACTTTTTGGTACTATTTTCTCTTCAATAAATATTTTCCTAATGTATAACCCACACATACAATATCTAACCCAATATTACATACAACTTTATAGGTGGAACCAAATAAATATTTAATGTGGCTAAACACATCTCCTAAGGATGCACCACAAAAAAAATATTTATTTTACATAATTAAATTAATCCAACATTATGCAAGGTATACAATACCTATTCCTAACATGATCCCACTTGTTCTATACTTGGTATAAGGTTTGGAATAAATGAAATGCATCATTATAGTTCCATACATGAAACCACATGTTTCTCTAACATGCTCTTGTGCTCCATCAAAATACCTACAACAACATAAAAAAATTCCACCATAGAAATAAATAAATAAATCATGGCATTTTCCAACATGCCACCTATGGAAGAAGATGAAAAATCCAAGGTGAAAATACACCATCCAAAGAACACAAGCATCAAATCAAAGTGATAAAAAGGGCTCCAAGTTGCTATCATAAGAAGAAAACCCCACATAATTGTAAATAGCAACCACAAAAAATGCTAATCCATCCAATAATCCATACCTCAAAAGTATCCAAACATCATTAGAACTCATGCCAATAACAGATCCAACCCATAATCTGCAATCACAAGCTCCAAATGTCAAACATATTAATGAAGAACATACACATCCAAGAAATCCCATTGTATGGGTAATGTCAAATCTAAAATTAGATCATGGCATACCAAGTATACCAATAGCATCACATAGAAAGTGTAAGAAATATCATGTATTACCAAGGAACATTCACAAAGGTATGCAACTACAAACAAATTTGTTGCAATACAACTCTCACCACTAGTCTCCATGACTCTCCCAAGTTTTACATACTCAACAAAAGAAAGAGATCAAGGAACCTCCATGTTGTCACCAAATAAAAATTAACAACACATGACCACAAATATAGTGATCACCATAGATCCAACAAACCTCAAATACAATTTCATGTGAATACAAGCATCTAAGAAGAATAAAAAGACTAAAGATTGAACTTATAAATAAAATCATGTAGTGTATCCTTCTACAAGCACCTCTAAATACTTGAGCTATGACAATTTTGATCTCATTCACAAACCCAAATGAAAATCTTCAACAACACCCAACTGTTCAATCTCCAAGATCAAACAAAAATATATCTCGTATCATCAACATGGATATAACCCTCTCAAACCAAGAAAGATCAAACTTAAATCCATTCTCAAAACTAGTAAATTAGCCCAATATCATTTCCTAAACTCCTCATCCATGAATGGAATCATAAATGAACTCATATACACAAGAAGATAAACATGCCAAATATCCCTCAAATGAACCCTCCAAAACTAACAAACATATATCAATATCCATATTCATGAAAATACAAATCATAAAAAATAATGTATATGGAAACAAGAATGGGAAAATCAATTTAGTGGGCATGGATATGAACCATAGTAAAGTACAACCAATTTACAAAATTTAAGGTGTTTTCCTTGATAATACATAATTTTTTTAGAATATTTGTGAGTTAATTTTGACATCTTGAATATTCTATTCCACCATCCAAATCCAACTAAGTATCAAATTTATTTTATATAAATTCCATAAATTTAATTCTACATTTATTGTTCCAATCGTAGCTCTAAAACCTATGTCTCTTTATTAGGAATGGTTACTTAGTTAATCAACCTTATGTGATGGTACATTTTATCCCTAACAATTATTAAATTTTTGTTATCTTGTGGGAAGAAGTAAAATAAAAGGTGATACCTTGAGGTGGGAAGCCCCTATGATAGGAATCCTAAATCTAAACTTTAACAAGGCCCTAAAAGAGAACCTTAGCTAGAAGGATCATTTATTATTAGGGACCACAAAGCAAAGAAATATAAATAATATTTTATGTTTACTTAGAAATCCTCTAACAAATCCATTTACAACAAGAGAGGCATGCTAATTTTAAAAGAACAAGGATTGTCAAAGATGGAAGTGGAATGGGACTCAAAATTGATAATTAATTATCAATGATGGTTGCACAAGATATATTTAAAAATAAGCAACTAGGTGAGGAAGTGGATGTTAATTTCTTAAATCATGTTAGGAAAAAAGGCAACCATTTGTTGAGTCATCTTTCCAACCTAGGTGTAGATCTCAATGGATCTGAGATCCTTAAGTAGTTGTCCTTCTCCCCACCACTTCTAGTAAGATTTTATAGTATGACACTCCCCATGTCAATTTCCCTTACTAAATACTCAATATTTTTCTAATACTTGGGAATTCTAATGATGATTTATAAGTTCTTTGTAGTTATGATTGTGGTAACAATTGGATTTCTTCATCCCATTGTATATTCTTTTCACCATTATTATAACTTTTTTATATATTTATTCATGATCTCCATTTACCATGTGTTTGATCATGTTTGTGATGAAATTGCTATCCTTCCTAACTTTTCTTTGGCTATCTACCTTCTCCCCTTGTAAGTAGGTTTCTATATTTTGTTTCCTATAGATTGGTTATAAAATGTTTAGCAAAGACCTTGAAATAACTAATAATTATAATATATCTTAGTTGTGTGAGGAAAATTTTGGGGATTAAGAAGTGTGATGATTTCCTTGAATAATATCTTAGTTATAAATTTGATGTAGCAATGGATTTTTTTCTAAATTTTAGTAGGCATACTACAACCTACATGCATCTTGAGTTATGAATTTCTCCCCTAATACACATTACATTTATTTGAGGCATATGTGGAGTAATAATTTGGTAAAATTTCTCTTTGTTTGGGACATATGAGTTTGTATTAGATTCATCTCCATGGATCCTTTGTGTCTTGTTTCTTGAGTTGAGTTTGAATGCAAATATTTTCCCAAATATAAAATTGTTTGGAATCTCTTGCCCTTTGTGGGCTATTTACCCTCAATTTTCAAAAATGAAAGGGACTATGGACTAGAATACACTTATCTATTTGGTTTTAAATTGAAAATCCCTTTCAAAATCCTTATATTCCTTATTCCATTATTTATTTTGCATAAAGGTTTAGGTAATAAAATTATACTTCAAATAATTGGAACTCACTTTTAATCCTCAACTTATCTACCCTTTTTAATATTTTTTGACGCAGCCACAATAAGGAGGATCCTCAAAGAGAACAATTTGAACCATGCAGCAAGAGTAACACAAAAAAAGAAACATAGAACATGGAGGAAAATGCAGATGCAAATGTTCTTATTAACATAAATCTCAATTACATTCAGTCGACAACATTTAGGCTTACAGATTCGGCTCACAGGCCTAATATTACATGCTCAAAATTACAACATTCATATATGCTTCAATCTACAAGTGAAATCAACCTGATATTCTTCTATCTAATATTCACTATGTTCACTAATGATCTATTACAAGTTTTATATCAAATCCATGGGTCAAGAAACATCCACATCAGCTAGAAATATTACAATCTCCAATGAAGAAAAATTGTAGCATGCTCATAAACAAGTCAACCTCAATTTTGAAATACTCCGTCAACAAGTGCATAGGATGAACTGTGGACCTACAATGAAGGTCAAAAACACTCCAAAGAACAATTATAATTATGCCATTGAGATCTGAAAACCATAGGAACAATCCACAAATGATCCAACTAGTTAGGTTTGAACATTATTTTGATGTTGATTCAAGAAATTGCCACTTATTCTGGAACTGATAACTTGTCGAAAAAAGATCCAATCATGCTCAAATCTTGGAATAAGGAATATGAGCATGTCCATGATATACACATAGATCTATAAGGTCTAGTGAGAAAATATGATGACTCCACCAACATGAACAGAGCAAGAACAAAATAAGAATAAAAACTAAAAGAAAATATTTTTGGTTGATGCAAGATTTCCAAGAACCAAGGATGCTCCTGCATCATTTTCTCATAAGGATAATGATTATAAATATCGATGAAGATTTTAGATCACATATAAGTTTAATACTAGATAAATTTATTTTCAAGAAAAGTTGGATTGAAACAATAAATAATTACAAACAAAAATTTAGAATGCTAATCTAACTTAAAATATAGTGTAGGAGCACCTTTGCAATTTTTGGGTTTGCTTATGCATTTTGGAGTCTAGGTTAGGTGTGAATTGTTTTATAATGTAATAAGGTCAATTGGACCAATTTTTTATGTAAATAATGTCATTAGGGGGTCCTAGGTGTGTGGATTCAAAAGTTGCTAATAATGTTGCATTTTTGTAAAAGCTACTTAGTGCATTTTTGACAATTTTGTTGGTAGTTGGAACATGAACGGTCATTTCTTCAAAATTCTATTGTAGACCATTGATATGATGTCTAAACATGTTTTAAATTACTCTCATATCATCGAGGCAGGTTGGATTGTGAAAATTTTGAAGATGCAATACATTATTTCTCTGTTTTGTGAGAATTTTATGTGTTTTTCTATAAATTCCTTCTTTGTACGGCTTCGTATGACCAAATAATGATGTGAAACTAGTGGAAAAAGTTGTAGTAGTGAAATAGATTTCATTTTATTCCTTTTAGAGAGATTTTCATCAAGTTTTGTAGGAGATAAAGTAGATTTTTAGAAGGTTGCTTGGTTGCTTAGGGTTTTCTAGGGTTTGTTGAAAAATATGGAATTTTAGGCCATTCCATCATAGGCTGGATCTATAAATTGGAAGAATGGGCCTATTAGGAGTTTTCTTTAATATTCTTAGGTTTTTAAGGTAGGGTGATGGTGTTGGAGGATAATTTGCATGTGCCCTAGCTTGACAAGTTTGATTCTTAAGCATGAAATTATTGGTTTTGGAGTAGGAAAACAAAAATTTGGTGTGAACTATGGTAACTAATGATGAAATTGTAAGTTTGGTGATTAGTGGAAGGTGTTTTTGAAGAGTTTCAAGTTTTTTGTGAAGAAAATATAAGACCTCCTTGGGAAAAGAGGCCTAATTAGGCCTAGAAACAATGTTGGAGGACAAATTTTGACATGATGTACCAAAAAAACACATGGCAAGGATTTGGGATGTTGAATGATAGGGAATTGGGTTCCTAAAAATGATTTTAACAAGTCCCTATCTAGCCTTCTTTGAGATATATGGCTAGATAAGTGTGTCAAGTGACCTATAAGCAAGTAGGTGGATTATTGAAGGAAGATACCCTAGATTGGGTTTGTGATCTTGAAGAAAAGTTGGAAACTAATTGATTGAACATAATATCACCTTGTCTTGCATCAGGTGGTATCATATCTTAGGCTTGAGATCAATTGGAGAAAGTGATTTGAATTTCAAGAAAGCAGATTGAAAGAAGAGCATTCAATATGCCTACTAAAGGTGGATTAGTGGTTGTTAGGGAGATTAGAGCCCTAAGAGAGAGCCAAGAAGCCATGTTGGTCAGAATGGAAGCACTAGAGACAAGAGAGAGAAGAGGTAAGGGGATGGCACAAGAGAGTGACCCCAAAGATGAAGAGGAGGAACGAGGAGAGAATCCTCCTGTAGGACCATAAGGTGAGTTGGATCCTGAAGAGAGAAATTTTCTTCAAGTGCTCAAGGCTACAAGAGGTGAGGATCAAGAGGTAAAGATGGAGCTACCTATGTATGGTGGAAAAATTGATGGAGAACAGATTATTGAATGGATTGATGCTCTAGACAATTACTTTGATTACAAAGAGATTTCAGATGACAAGAAGGTCAAATTTGAAAAAACTAAATTGAAGGGAACAACATTAACATGGTGGAATTACATCCAAGAGGAGAGGTAAAAGAAAGGAAATTCCAAGGCCAATTCTTGGGACAAGATGGTGGCAAAGGTAAAGGGTCAATTCCTTCATGTTGACTATGAAATACAAGTGTTTAGAAGATTACAAAATCTAAAACAAAAGGAGTTGGATGTGGCTACCTATACTACAAAATTTCATAAACTTACTATAAGGTTAGGTCATATAGAATATGAAAAAGAAAAGGTGGCTAGATACTTGAATGGATTAAGGTCGGCAATCCAAGATGAAATCAACCTTACCACTCCTAGGACAGTAGAGGAGTGCTTTCAAATGGCTACAAAGGCTGAAGAGAAAATAAAGAGGAGGTTGGAAAAGCAATATATGGGAAAAGGAAATAGTTTCAGGGGTAGAGGTAACCCTGGTGGAAGAGGTTCTCAAAGAGGACCAAATGAACAAAGCACTACTCATCAATCTAGTGAAGAAACAAGCAGAAATTTCAGAGGTAGAAGACTAGGAGGTAGGGATATATTTAGTGGACAAGGAAGAGGTTCTAATGCCTTCTCTAGATGGTGTTACAACTATAATCAATATGGACATCTTGCTTGGAAGTGCCTGGAAAAATAGGGTACAAGTTCTCAAAGTGGAAAAAGAACACAACTTGTTCGTGAAGAAGATGAGGAAAGTGTGAACTCACCATCTCTCTGAGCAACACTTTAAGTGGGAGAGGCTTTCATGATTAGAAGAACTTTGATTAAAGTTCCAACTACAAAGGAACCTCATAAAAGGAAAGCTTTGTTCCAGACAACATGTAAGACTCAAGGAAAGGTATGTAAAGTCATCATTGACTCTAGTTCTACAAAAAGTATTGTGTCTTTGG
The DNA here is from genome assembly GCA_007258455.2 of Sequoia sempervirens. Taxonomy (NCBI): domain Eukaryota; kingdom Viridiplantae; phylum Streptophyta; class Pinopsida; order Cupressales; family Cupressaceae; genus Sequoia; species Sequoia sempervirens. Next base: position 40,542,382 of record VDFB02000013.1, on the reverse strand, counting down.
AAATGGTAGAGAAACATAAGATGAAAAGAATACAATCCAAAATCCATATTAGACTTCATGGCTCAACAAGGGGAAGTAGGTGCTTGTGAATGAGTAGGATTGGGTAGAGTTCTCTATAGGGCCTTATAAAGAAAAATTCTTTGTGACATTGTGCCCATGGATGTGTGTCACCTACTCCTTGGTAGGCCTTGGCAATATGACCAGAAAGCTCAACATGATGGTTACAAGAATGAATATAAAATTGAGGATGGTGTATCAATTAGTTTGGAACCTCTACAAGAGGATTAAAGTATAGTCCATGAAGGTCCTAGTGTGATGGTTGTAAAGGAAAAGGTGTTCTTGAAAGACTTGGAGAAGGAAGAAGTCGGATTTGCAATTTTGGGAAAGCCCATTTCTAATGCAACAACAGATCAAATAGAGATTCTTAGTGAAGTGCGGACCTTGCTAGATAAGTATGAGAATATAGGGACTAAAGAGTTTCCTAATGCATTACCATCAATTAGAGAAGTAATTCATCATATTGACTTGATATTGGGTGAAAGTATGCCAAACAAGGCAGCATATAAAATGACGCCTCAACAAAATTAGGAAATCAAGAAGTAGATCCAAGAGTTGTTCGATAAAGGATTGATAAGAGAAAGTCCAAGCCCTTGTGTTGTACCAATAGTATTGTCTCCCAAGAAGGGTGGAGAGTGGAGGTTATGTGCTGACTCAAGAGCAATAAACAAGATCACCATAAGGTACAAATTTCCTATCCTTAGGATGGAAGACTTAATGGATAGCTTGGTTGGTGCTAGATACTTTTCAAATATAGATTTAAAAAGTGGATATCATCAAATAAGAATAAGGGAATACGATGAGTGGAAGACAACCTTTAACACTAATGAAGGCTTGTATGAATGGCTGGTAATGCCATTCAGACTGTCAAACGCTCCTACTACATTCATGAGACTAATGAATGAGGTGTTGAAGAGCTTCATAGGAATATTTGTGGTGGTGTATATATATGACATCCTTGTATACAACAAAACAAAAGAAGATCATGTGGATCACCTTGACAAGGTCATGAACAAGCTCAATGAGGAGAAGTTAATGGTCAATCTCAAAAAGTGTGAGTTTTTGAAGATGGAAATTGTCTACCTTGGTTTTGTGATATCAAAAGGGACTTTGAGGATGGATCCTGCAAAAGTTAAATCCATACTTAATTGGCCTACACCTACCTCAGTTGGAGAAGTCAGGAGTTTTCATGGGCTAGCCAACTTCTATAGAATGTTCATCAAGAACTTTAGTCACATATGTGCACCAATGATTGATACCATAAAGGGGATGAATAAGAACAAGTTTTGTTGGACTGCAGATGCAATTAGGAGCTTTGAATACCTAAAAGCAAGAGTGGCACAAATGCCAATCCTCACACTCCCTGATTTGGACAAAGTATTCATTGAGGAATGTGATGCAAGCGGGTTTGCTATAGGTGCAGTTTTGAGCCAAGATGGAAAACCAGTGGCCATTTTCAGTGAAAAAATAAATGATGCTAAGAGAAGGTACTCATCTTATGACCTTGAATTTATGTTATGGTTCAGTCTCTCAAGAAATGGAGACATTACCTCTTGCCAAAGGAATTTGTGGTATTCACAGATAACCATGCATTGAGGTACTTGAATATCCAAGACAAGTTAAGTCATAGGCATATGGAATGGATGGAGTACTTGTAGGCTTATACCTTCTCATTTAAGCATAAGGAAGGATAAGTAAACAAGGTTGTTGGTGCCTTGAGTAGAAGAACTATGTTGGTGTAGGAGGTGAAAATTCAAAGCATTGGTATAGACTCACTCAAAGGTATCTATGAACATGATGAAGACTTTAAAGGATCTTATTTTGTTTAGAGCCAGTTTCAAGGTAGTTTTCATGGTGAGTATGCAGATTATGTATTGCAAAATGGTTTTTTGTTCAAGGGGGCCCAATTGTGTGTGCCTAAGTTCTCCAAGAGATAAAATTTGGTAAGGGTAAAGCATAGTGGAAGTTTGAGTAGTCACTTTGGTATTGACAAAACTTTGGAGCAGGTTAAGAGGTTTTATTATTGACCTAGGATGGATGTTGATGTTAAAAGGTTTGTTGAGGGATGTGGAATATGTCAAATAGCAAAAGGAACAAGTTAAAATATTGGTTTGTATCAACCTTTACCAATCCCTAACCGTCCATGGGAGTTTATAAGTATGGACTTTGTTTTAGGTCTGCCAAAAACACAAAAGGGAAATGATAGCAGTCTTTGTGGTTCTAGATAGATTTAGTAAGATGGCACATTTTATTGCATGTAGAAGCATTAATTATTCAACTCATATTGTTAGTTTGTTTTTCAAAGAAATTGTGAGGATACATGGACTACCCTTAAGAATTGTTTCTGATAGAGATTCAAAGTTTATAGGTCATTTTTGGAGGACCTTGTGGAAAAAGTTGGGTACTAAGTTGCAATTCAGTTCAGCATACCATCCACAAACAAATGGCCAAACAGAGGTTGTTAACAGGTCTCTTGGAAATTTGTTGAGGTGTCTGACCAAGGAACATGGTGATTCATGGGATGTTGTTCTTCCTTAAGCAAAGTATGCATACAATGACTCTATAAATAGAAGTATAGGGAAGAGTCCTTTTGAAATGGTCTATGGAAGGAGTCCTAGAGGAATTTATGAGCTTAGAGACTTGAGATACATGGAGAAAAGGAGTGCAACAGGGGAAGAATTTGCAATTTTTATGAAATACATTCATGATCAAGTGAAGGAAAACTTATAGAGTGTTGAGAAATACAAGGAGGAGGAAGATTTGAGAAGGAAAGATGTTCAATACAAAGTTGGTGATTTGGTGCTTTCTCACCTCATGAAAAAAGACTTCCAAAGGGAAAATACACTAAACTGATGATGAAGAAGATAGGTCCCTGTAGGATAGTGCATAAATTTGGTCAGAATGCCTATGAAATTGAGTTGCCTCCAAGAGTTGTCATTTCTCCTATTTATAATGTTGTTGATTTGTATCCTTTTAAGGGTGTTTTCAATGCAGGTGATGTTGCAAGTACTACTAATTTTTATGATGATGAATGGGTCAAATATTTACATCCTAGTCAACCAATGAAACTTGAAAGCATCATTGATACAAGGGAGGTCAAAAGAACAAGAAAGAAGTTATACAATGATTATTTGGTTAAATGGAAAGATATACCTATTGAGAATGCCTAGTAGATGACTAAAGATGACATTAAACAACATGGAACCTCTATCAAAGATCTCATTTCATCAGGAGGATGAAATCTTTTCCTCCCCAGTCGACTGGTGCAAGAGCACCTTTGCAATTTTTGGGTTTGCTTATGCATTTTGGAGTCTAGGTTAGGTGTGAGTTATTTTATCATGTAATAAGGTCAATTGGACCAATTTTTGATGTAAATAATTCCATTAGGGGGTCCTAGGTGTGTGGAGTCAAAATTTTCTAATAATGTTGCATTTTTGTAAAAGTTAGTGCATTTTTTATAATTTTGTTGGTAGTTGGAACATGAACAGTCATTTCTTCAAAATTCTATTGTAGACCATTGGTATGATGTCTAAACATGTTTAAAATGCCTCTCATATCATCGAGGAAAGTTGTCTTGTGAAATTTTTGAAGATACAATACATTATTGCTCTGTTTTGTGAGAATTTTCTTATTTTTTTGTAAATTCCATCTCTATATGGCTCCCTACAATAAATAATGATGTGAAACTAGTGGTAAAAGTTGTAGCAGTGAAATATATTTCATTTGATTCCTTTTAGAGATATTTTCATCAAATTTGTGGGAGATAAAGCATATTTTCAGAAGGTTGCTTGTTTGCTTAGGGTTTTCTAGGGTTTGTTGAAAAATATGAAATTTTAGGCTATTCCACCATAGGATAGATCTATAAATTGGTGGGATGAGCCTATTAGGAGTGCGCTTTAATATTATTAGGTTTTTAGGGAAGGGTGATGATTTTGGAGGATAATTTTCATGTGCCCTAGCTTGACAAGTTTGATTCTTAAGCATGAAATTATTGGTTTTGGAGTAGGACAGCAAAAGGTTGGTGTGAACTATGAAATCAATGATGAAATTGTAAGTTTGGTGACTGGTGGAAGGTTTTTGTGAAGAGTTTCAAGTTTTTTGTGAAGACAATATAAGACCTCCTTTGGAAAAGAGGCCTAACTAGGCCTAGAAATAGCGTTGGAGGACAGATTTCAACATGATGTTCCAAAACAACCATGGCAAGGGTTTGAGATGTTGAATGATAGGAAATTGATTTCCTAAAAGTGATTGTAACAAGTCCCTTTCTGACCTTCTTTGAGAGATATAGTTGGATAAATGTGTCAAGTGACCTACAAGCGAGTAGATGGATTATTCAAGGAAGATACCCTAGATTGGGTTTGTGATCTTGAAGACAAGTTGGAAACAGATTGATTGAACATAATATCATCTTCCCTTGCATCAAAGTTAAACCTCCAATTGAGTGCTTCAATGTGATATCCTTTGGATTGTAATGGTATGTGGATGCTCATTTCATTAGCATAACCATAGCATTCTATGGATAATAAAATCAACAATGTAATATTGTATAGGAGAATGGTTATCAAATGATGAATGAGAGGAAAAATTTATAGATTTTGGGGGAAACAAATTGATGGTCTAGATTTGATCATAGACCATGAATTAACAAGGAGAGATGAACTAGTTAACTATATTTGATAAGGAATTTGACTTGAGAGAGGAATAGTTAATTGGATTTGATGAGAAAAATTGTTGTTTTGATGAGGAAATTAACTCAAGAGAGAAGTACTAGTTAACTAGATTTGATGGAGAATTTGCTAAATTGATGAGGAAATTAATTTATGAGGCGATAATTATGGATTTTAATAATTTATTTAATGAATACATTTGAGATGAAATATTATTTAAATATTTATATATGATGAATGGATTTAATTTATTTATACAATTGATGATAGTTAGCTCATATTAATTAAATAATGAGGAATCATTTAATTAAGGATAAGAATTATTAATTGACAATAAACTAAATTATTTAATCTAGTTAAATATAAAATTTATTTAATTAATTAGTAATGTAGTGATGATGTTAGGTGTGGTCAATTTCGAGTGTTTACATTTTTCCCCTCTTTGAGATAGTGTTCAAATTAACATTGTTTTAAAGAAAAGTAAGAAGAATGAATTAGATGAGATGAATAAAGTGGTGATACTCCTTTTTTAAGTGGAAGAATTAATGGTATATTAGGTAGAGTGATGATGCTTCCTTAATTGGATGCATGAATGCTTGATAGAAGAGAAGAGGAATAAAATGAGATATGCGAGTAAAATTAGTATTATGAGCCAAAAAATTTACTATGGATGCATGATTATGGAGAAAATGGTGATTATGGATTTATTATGGGGGATGATTAGATGATTCTTAAATGATTTTTTATGATAATGTAAGGAGATCAACCTTTACTTAATATAAAAATAGATATTATGCACCTGAGTATAAATACCAAGGTGATAATTTATCCAATACATGGATTAAATCAAAAATAAAATGTCACCTACAAGCATATATCGTTAGACACCATAATATGGAAGATCGTGATGTTTTTAACACAATATACTGTAATGACTATGACATGTAAAAAAATGGAAAAGCACACAAACAAGAAAGCATACATGCACAACGATGTAAAGACAAACATGGGGTTGCCCCCAGTCAAGATGAAAATTAATTGATTGATTGATTGATGATGATAAGAACAATATGAGAATTATGTTATTAATTATGAAAACATAAGAATTGAGGATAATTTATCCCAATGACAATAGTTTGAGTGAAATGGATAAATTTTTGCAACGAGGCTGGGATTAAAACCAAGGGACATTTTTTAATGATGTGCTAGATGTTGTAACCAAATTGTCCATATTAGGATTATTGTATTTTGATGGAATAATTTTGGGATTGGATAGATTATGGGGGATGTAGGATAGGTGGATTGGATTGGATTGTTGTGAGGAATGTTTGGATTACTTAGGATTGAAAGCTTGGAATTGATGACAAGGGAGAACCACAAGCTATAAGGACGAAATGATAAGGGATTTCTTAGATAGAGTATGGGAGGATGATAAGAGAGGGACATGAGACATTAAGATATAGGAAAATTATTAGATTGAGGATTTAGGATATGATCCCCAAGGACTATGTAGCATAGGAATAACATGTTTTCTCTAACATACAGGGTTGGATAGTGTTATGTAGGAGATGGCATGACATTAGATGGTGCATGACCAAAGTATGGAGATGTCAAAATTTTCCAAAGCATGATTTAAATTTGTGCCCCTAATCCTTAGCAAGATCAAGGTGGGTAGGGAAGATGGATGGAAATAATGTGAGATTAATGAATGGTAATGTGATTACAAAATGTATGATGGATGAGACAACTTTCCCCAAGTGTATAAATACACATATAATTAATTTTACACATGATTCCCATGAATGGTTTTTCATCATGGTACTTGTCCAAAGTATCATAAGAATGGTTTTCACTATGGAAAAATTATTTCACTTTTCTTTTTTCTTAATATTTTTTTAATTTATGTTTCCTCTTTTTTTAATGACATTGATGTTAAAATGATCAATAAATATTATAATTCATTTAACTATGTTGATGTAGATTCTTTTTTCATGATATTCCAATAGTGACTTGCATGGATGAGCTATCTTGTCAAGATCATGGCACTTACGTACAACCCACAGATTGTTATCGTGATCCTTGTTGATATTAATGTTTCCCTTATCCAAATACATAGATCATAATAGAGTGTCATTAGAATCCTTATGATAAAGTGTTGATGCTATGACATGACATATTTGTGAGTAGGATTTTTGGATTTTAGGTGAGATACCAAACTCTAATGGGGGTGGTAGATGTGGATGTATTATTTAAAATTTTGGATGTAACATTTTTTATTTTCCAAACTTGGGATAATAGATGATGAATTTTAGAGTTTCAATTAGGATTATGTTTGGGACAAACACTTTTATACACCTTTGAACATAAGATTGATGGCCATTTTGTAGGAGTTAGACACATGTTATTTGTAGGAGACCTTTTTCATGTAGCCCCATATTTTGATTGACTATTAGATTTGGATCCTTTGCTTTGCTTGATCCAATTTTCTTTAGGATCCATTTTCACTTTATTTTACCATTGGGTTCATTATATTTTGACATTTAGTTTTGATCATTTATTTGTAAGAATTATTTTCATTGGTCTTAATTGACCTATGTTTAAGGATTTAGGAATTATAGTATATGGTGTGGATGGGAGGAGTGTTGGCAATAACCTTGTGGTAAGAATTAAAATGACCCCTATTTAATTCTTGCATTGGATGAATTTTTCCCCTTAGATTTCTTGATCAATGATTTGTTGAGAAAAATATATCTAGGATTTGCATAAAAGCACACTAGTTCTAAAATATCTTGTTCATGTAGGCCTAATCCCTTTTTCTTTATATTGCATGTTTTGGTGGATTTTTTTGGCATTTTATTCTAGAAACAAGATTATAACTCATCTTTGTGTCTTTTGGAACCATCAATGTTTGTTATTTTCTCTTCTATGAGAAAGCCTCCTGTGACAAATTTGGATGATCCTAGTTGATAGGATGATGAGGATTTCTCCTCAGTCATTCCTTTTATCTTGATCATTTGGAATTTTTATGTGATCCATAGTAACTTTTTTAGCTACATGTTTGATGTGGTCTATGTAATTTATTTGATTATATGTGTGTCTAATGGAGGCAAGTGTCTCATCTTGGGAAATGGAGGTTGTTGGAGTATGGACTGGATCAACTTCAATTTTGCAATCATGGATGGGATAAAGGTGGATGCGTAACAACTACCTAACTAATCACCAATTAAGTATGGAAATCAATGAAATACATGAGCTAATATAGATCCAATCTAAAGGAGTCAAATAGTTAACCTTTTTTTTTTACATATAGAATGATTCTACAATTATTAACATTATCACAAGTCTATTATAATACCTTGGCATAAGTATAAGACTCGAATCAATAAGTTACAACTGAGTTAGCATGCACATTTTGAAATCATATTGATAATAAATGCAACCAATCTACTTAAAACAGACATGCTCTTTCATAAAAATTCAAGATATTGGGGAAACAAATCCATGAGATCACCCAACAAGTTTAGTTTGTTTTACAAACAAAAAACTATCAAGGTGACAAACAATGAATGCAATGAGGATCAGAGTAAGGAATGAAGTGATCAAGGGCATGAGGATGGGTTTACATTGTTCTCTATTGCAACAACAAACCCTACCATTTGATGCTTTCACTACAAACAAAGGTGAAAATGGTGATGGATATGGTGTTTTTTAAGCTTCTGAGGAAGGTGAAGGGTTATTCCCTTGCACTGGTTCTCTCTTTTTTTATTAGGATTATGAGGAGGCAAAAGTTGGGTGGGAGGTTGAAGATCCATTTTCCCCTCCTACCCTATCTTTTGATGGGGATTCTCCAAATGAAGAGAAGGATTTCCTAATGGATTTTTTATTAAAGGCTTGTCAAAAGGTGAATAAGCTTGTGGAGGTGCCTATGGCTAAGGCCACTAATGGTGAGAAGTTTCTGGGATTGAGGAAAGGTTTCCTTTTCCCCTCTCATGGTTCCCTACCCAAAACAAAGGATAGCTTGGATTTTGTCCTTCCCTCTCCAAATCTGGAGGTGTGTAGGTCTTTTTCATTGGAGGATGAAGTTTCTTAGGCTTCCTTTGTTTGTCATTATTTTGGAGCCTTCTATTCCTCTAGTTGATGCCTAGGGTTCTAATGGGAGTTCCAACACCCTAGAGGCTATGAAGGTTGTACAGATCATTATTTAAGTTTGATATTTACAAAAGAATGAGGGTTTGGTCTATGATGGTTGTGGTGCTCTTGGGGAAACTATTACTTCTCTAGACTGTCTAGTGTTGGTTGAGTCTCCTAAGGCTTCTAATCGCTCACCTCCAGTGGTTGTTCCTACTCCCAAACCTATAGTTTTGGAGGATCTATGTCATAAGGAGATCAAAATAGATGTTCCTAATTATCTACTTGTTGAGTCATTAGATTGGCTCTTGAGCTTGCTAGTTGGGAGATTTAGTGGTAATCGTCCCAATATAGATTCAATCAGAAGATGGGTTGAAGGTTCTTATGGTTTGGAATCTAAGAGGTTAGGTTATGGTACGTACTAGATGTGGAACAATTGTTTTTTTGTTTTTTTGTTTTGTTTTGTTTTGTTTTTTTTTTATATGGAGGATTGCATAAGGATTCTTAGTGAAGGCCCTTGGTTCATGGGTATGAATGGACTTTGTCTCACAAAGTGGTCTCATGGTTTCAACCCGTGGGACTTCAAGTTTCTTGTTTGGGTTCATCTACCAAGGATGCCATTGGAATACTAGAATGAATAGGTTTTTATGATCACTACCAATTCTTTTGGGCAATTTTGTGCCACTGACTCTATTACCAAATCAAAGAATTGTTTGATGTTTTCCAAATTTTGTGTGTTGGTGGAGAAGGATAAGGTGATTCTTACTCACTTTACCTTATCTTCCAAATATAGTATTTGGATACAACAAATGGAATTTGAAAGCTCTCCTATTATTTGCAATGCTTGTCAAAAAGTGTGTCATGTTGCTTCTACTTGTTTGACCACTAAGGAACAATAATTCACCTGGAGGAAAAAGGATCAAATGTATCCTATTATTGAGTAATATTCTTCTTATTGCATGGAGGAGTGGAGAGAGGATTGTAAGGGAAAATCTCCTATTGATTTTTCCACTTTTACTAAAGATACAAGACTGCATGATGGATTTGCAAGTGTCTTTATGGACTCTCCTTGTAATAAGAAAATGAGATTGGGAGAGAAGGATCTTGTGTCAAAGGTTAACCAACAATATTTTGACCATTTCTTTAAACCGAGTTGATATTTTAGCTATCAAGTTGTTGGTCTCATGTTTCTATTTTATGGTTTCTACATTGTAGTGCTTGTTATTCTGATTGGTTGTTGCTTCCCAATCTATTGTCTTGGCTTGTTTTGCTCTAATGTATTGCTTTGTATGGATTAGGGCCCTTCCTTACTTATCAAAAACAATTCAAATATATCATGTTGTAAATAAAAAATATAAGTATTAAGAGTCATTTACCCATCTAAATAAATAAACACTATATCATCATTTGCATTGTAGAACCTATGTCATTTCCTTTTATAACTTGAAGTGGAAGAAAGAGAGATAATTTTAATCATCTGTATCACACTTGTACAATTAGTTCTTTTTCAATATAATCATTCCTATTTATACTTCAAAAATACTTAACATATTCAAGATACTATCCATCATTATGGAGTGGAGGACGAAAGGCGGGAAAGGGCATGGGGGAAGGGTTTCAAAATTTGAGACTGATGCTAGCAAAGATGGAGAGGATGATGGCGAGGATGCTAATGTAGATGGGGGTGTTGAGTCGATCGTGCTTCCTAGGCTAGTTCAGATTCTTGCTCTATGGGGTATTGGTTCTTCCCTGCTCGAGCTGGTGGTTTTGGCTCCCTCCTGGGAGTGTTTTTTTCCCTTCAAGTCTTGGAGGAATATGTTTCCTTGTTGGGGCTTCTATCTTGGTTTCTTCTAGATTTTTGGGAGCTCTTATATTTTCCCAAGCAAGCTCTAAGGCTCTAGTGATGGGATTTTGGAGGAGAGATGTGAGGTTGGGCTTTGTTATGAGATTTTTTATTAATTCTTTCCCTTCCATTTCCCTTGTGCCTCTTGGTCTATGTGCTTTTTTCTAGGTTTGGTGCTACTCACTTGCTCTCTTTGTTGTTTCTTTTTTTTTTTTTTTTTTCCCATGGAGTTTTATCTTTATGATATCTCTCTTTTTGGAGCTGGGTGGGTTCCCATGTGGGCTCTATCTATTTTGTCCCTTTTGGGATTGGTTTGGGCTCTATTTTCCTATGCTACTCCCATTGTTGGGCATGGGTTTAGTGGGCTTGAAGAGGGTGGTATTTTTATTTTTTTCTATGGATGAGGAAGGGAGCCTCTCTTTTGTGGTTTGGACCCCCTAGTTTGTGAAGTTCTCTTTGTTAAAGGGGTTTGGTTATGCTTCATGGGTTCTAGTTCTTTACAAATGATGTTTAAGGGAGATTATGCTATTGTAATCTCAGATGTGAAGTTGGTTTTGTGTGACCATTGGGTCATGACCCTCCCTAAGATTGTGAAGAGTATTTTTATGAAGGGAGTTTATTATCTTTTAAAGGCTGGTTTTTTGTATTGGTTGAAGGTTCCTGCATTTATGGTCTCTATTCAGAGTGATTTTGGCCTTGGTTTTGGCTATGTGGTGTTCTATTGTTAAATGATTGATGGATCATGCTATTTTTTTTGGTGATCAAGGGTCTCTCATTGGTTGAGTTTTTACAAATGTTGTTTCTGAAGGCTTAGAAGTATAGGTTTCTTTATTTTGGTGGATAAAGTGCATTCTTCTTCTTTCCTAATTCAATATCTTGCTATTCCAAAGGTGGTTATGACAACCCTTCTAAATTTTTCTCTCTAGGTCTATAGATTGTGTCTTCTATGGAGGTGGAGATTGCTCCCATTGAGGCAAAACCCTCTACTATTGAGGTGGAAGTGGTTGTTGTAGATTTGGTGGGCAGTTCTTTTCTCTTCTACTTGTTCCTATCAAGGTAGAGCATGTGTGGGCAGAAGAGTGAAGGATTTGGAGGTTCGGGCTCTCATATCTTCCTCTCCTATAGAGGGTAGCTCCCTCCTATTAAGGTGGATTGTGGGTTGGGGATTCAGGTGGGGTACTGCTGCAAGAAGGTTGATGTGCTTCAGTGTTCCATTGTGCTCTCTAACTCCCCTATTGAGGTGGGGTTGTTAGATTTGTAGGTTTTGTTATTTAGGGGTTTGATGGTGTTCTACACCATTAAGATGTTTGTCTCTCTTGGCTCAGTGGTGTCTTCCCTGAACGGTTGGTTTGTTGATGCAGGTGGTGTTTTTGTTTACCTAAGGGTTTCAGGTCTCAGTTAAAACCTGGTTGTAAAGGGATCTTAGTCCCTTGTTTTCTTTTCTGATGCAGCTTGTGTAGTCATGTTATTTTAGTTATTATTGATGTTGGGTTGTTGTTGGTTTGCATTTTTTCTTATGTGCAACATCTCTTTACTTTGATAGGGTTACAGATCCCTTCAAAACCATTCTATAATGGATTTTGGATCCCATCAAAATTTGTTTTACCCCTAATAAAAAACAATACTTAACATATTCAAATTGTGCATCTAATCATCTTCATTTAAACAATTAGTACAATAATCTAATGATTGAGCTAAGCTAATTAAATGGGATGTGGCAATAGCAAGGAACCAACATGCAACAAGTAACATCATACTAACTCACATACAAATGAATATCATTGTGCACAATTTTATCATACTCCAATGGTTGCATCCATAATAATGGAAAATTTAATTTCATAATGAGGTACCATATACTACTAGATTTGCATATGAACATTCTATTGTAGTAGCTACAACATTCATAGTATGATATTATAAAATTTTATGAACTAAAATAAGAATCATTTACTTCTTAACCAATAAAAATAGATTGCAAATTTAAATATAGCAATTAAGCCAAACCTCTTTTGTCCTTTCTCCTTAATCTAAAGTGGAAGAGGGTAGAGAGAGAGCATCACCGAGATAATTTTTTCCCTGCCACGAAACCATAGGCTTCCCCGTTCTACCCTACGAATGGAGCCTAACCCATCACGAAGAGTCTAGTAATCTGTGGCCAACATGTTTGAAATTTATGGCCAACATGTGTGAAATTTGTGGCCAAAATGTGTGAAATTTGTGGTCAACATGTGTGAAATATGTGGCCAACATGTGTAAAATATGCAGCCAACATGTGTGAAATTATAAAATATTATGAACTAAAATAAGAATCATTTACTTCTTAACCAGTAAAAATAGATTGCAAATTTAAATATAGCAATTAAGCCAACCCTCTTTTGTCCTTTCTTCTTAATCTAAAGCAGAAGAGGGTGGCGAGAGAGCATCACCAAGATAATTTTTTCCCTGCCACGAAACCATAGGCTTCCCCGTTCTGCCCTACGAATGGAGCCTGACCCATCATGAAGAGTCTAGTAATCTGTGGCCAACATGGTTGAAATTTATGGCCAACATGTGTGAAATTTGTGGCCAAAATGTGTGAAATTTTTGGTCAACATGTGTGAAATTTGTGGCCAAAATGTGTGAAATTTGTGGTCAACATGTGTGAAATATGTGGCCAACATGTGTAAAATATGTGGCCAACATGTGTGAAATTTGTGGCCAACATGTGTGAAATTTATGGCCAAAATGTGTGAAATATGTGGCCATCATGTGTAAAATTTGTGGCCAACATGTGTAAAATCTATGGCCAACATGTGTGAAATTTGTGGCCAACATGTGTGAAATATGTGCAACCATAGAATAACTGACACATGCAACCTATTAATGCCCAAGCACAAATATCTATGCATATGCCCCTTTTACCAATGAAGTGATTCAATTTAATTCAAACAATCTTCTCTTTAATTATTTAAACTATCTTCTTTGGCCAAAGCATATATTATTTATTATTTCTTCCCTTGAGTCCAACTCGATAGTCACTTAGCACCTTTTTAAACATGCTAACTAAGAATATAGATGTATACTCTTGGTTATTATTTAGTGTAGAACTAGGAACTTAAGGTCCTCTTGTTGCATGATTACTTTTAAATTCTTAGGCTATAAGCAACTGTTCAACAATTTACCATTTTTTACAATAATATTGACACTTCCCTTAACCAATAGGGTAAGATTACACTCAAGGGTATTATTCCCTCTTTGCATATTATAGGGAACTAGCAAAAATTGTGTTGAATATACTTTATCTGCTATGTTAGAGATTACAAAGCTAACCAAGACTTGCATAAGATTGTTGGTTATAAGTGCAAAGTTCTTAGGATAAAATTTGATGAATGCACAAGTTCAGGAAAAAGTGTTAGAAATGAACCTCATAAATATAACATCACAATGCTTAAAAATAAACCTCATAATATTGATCAATTTTTATTTTTTTTATAGAGTCAATATGTTGGTATGAACTTTGCTATGGCTATTGTATATTGTTACAACAGTCATATCCAAGCTCATAACCAATATCTCTTAAATCCTTTTGTGGAAAATTCTACTTTCATAAAATTTATGTTATCAAATCATAGTCTACCTGTAATCATTATTTTGCTTCAATGGCCACTCAGTTTTCAACAGCCTTTACAAAACCCTCCTTCCTCAACTAGTGAATAATTCAGCCTATTAGCTTATTTAAGCAACATTTTCATAGTAGTCTATTTATTCTATTTAACAACAAGATGTGAGTTTGGGTAAGTATGGGGGATTCTTGGATGGATTCAAGATTTTGGCATGGTAATAATGAATTTTGGATAAGAAGCTCCTGAGTAAGATTAATAAGTGATGGAGTGCATAATAGTGTTTTATTTAGGATTTTTTTTTTTTGTTTTTTTTGTATCGATAATGGGCACTTTTTTAAGGTGCCTAACACTATTGTTGTTCAAATCCACAAACCCACTAGCCTAGTGAAAGCACAAATCCTATGAGCGTAGCAACCCAACAGGGATTTGAACCTTGGTGGCAGTGTCACCAAGCAAGTGTTTCAACCATTGTGTTATATGGGTCACCCCATTTTATTTAGGATTTATTGATAATAGATAAGATATTGATTTAGGAAAAGGAACATTTGGGCATTATTTGGAAATTTTTCTTGGCACATACAAGTTTTATTAGGTAAAATGAGAGAGGATTGGAATTTTGTGTTATTAGCTATTAGTACTTTGAGAGACACTTTGATTTATGCACATGGATGTGATCGGTATTTTTATTCATATGGGTGTTGGACTTAATATATTTGAGATGTGTGAAGGCTTTTGGATTGAGGACAATATAGTCAAAGATATATTTGGAAGTAGGATTAGTGATGTGGGATGGCATAGCTTTGTGTGTGCATTAAATATTAAGATCCTTAGCTATTAATATTTGGATAAGATCCATAAAGGTGACTTCACTACATGGGTTTTTGGATTGGAAAGAATTACATTTCAAAGTTATAGCTTGCAATAATTTTAAGGATAAGTGATTGGGATAGAATGTGGAATTTGGAATCTAGATTAGTGTAGAAGAAGGTTTTGGAAGAAAGATAATTGATGGATATGCATTGATGATTAGCAATATAACTTGTACTAGCAAATTCTTGGCACTAAGGACTGATGGATGGGTAATTGAAGCTTGTAGTAAACCTGCTTAAGGAAATGTCTTCTAAAATTAAAGGAATTCATATTGATGCATAAGACTGCCATTATCATCATAGGGTTAATATTTTGGTTGATTAACAAGGCTAGTGTCATCATCATCATCAAAGAAGGGGTTTTCAATTTGATAAGGGGACTCATCAAATAAAAATAGAAGAATGATTAAAATTTTGGATTGAGGTAGAAAATGGGATGACTTGGATTGTGCATGTTAGATTTGGTTTGATAAGTTTTAGATTCTTAGAGTTTGACAGGGTTGATTGGATTAGAAGGGTCGGTTTGGGTTTGATATGATTATTAATGGAGAAGATTAGGATAGTGGATGGGAATTAAACTTGGACTTGGAGGATGGAAGATGTCTTATATTTAAACCTTATCTAGGGGCCAAAAGCATAAACAAACAAATGAAGTAAACAAAGATTTTAGTTTTGGGACTTTTGACAAAACTTAATTGGTTTGGAAACAATCCCACAATCCTAAAATTATTCTAGTGAATGTATCAATTTTTATAAGCTCACAAATATACCGCCTTTGAGGAGTGGGTAACCTCAAACCTTATTTAGGACCTCAAGGTGCAAGGACAAAAGCCTCACCTACAACCTAACACATGGGAGGCCTGCAAATTCTTAACCATATCTTACTACTATCACTTCCTATATGTACGATGTGAGTAACTTCTTAGGGTGATCCAAGTTCAATGCACTACAATAAAATATGGTTGAAAGTTCTTAAACAGGAGGTATAAAATATTTAAGGGATATCATGTATATGTCTAAAGGTTCATGATGCATAATTCCATAAAATGAAAATAAAATAAGTCTCACAACTAGGTACAAGAGGGTAATCCACTCTTTATCAAATCCCAATGTATAAAGTTGTTGGGTGCCTTGTTAGAATAAAAAAAATTCTCTTCCAATTGGTCTGTCTTTTAAATCACCCCCAAATATGTATATACCCTCTTTAAAAGCAAGGGTTGGGATCATCCACTGGGATGATTAAATCCCTAGGTAGGCCCTTTACAAAAAGAAAAGGGAAGAAGTGTTTGTTTCTAGTTCTCAAGATCACACAAGCATGAGAGATAAGAGTATACACGCCCCCACTTTTGGGAAATTTAACTAACAAACTACAAAAAAAACTTGGAACCACTTTTGGTTCTCAAGATCTTCAAAAGGTATGAGAGGAGAGCATATATGAAATTCAAAGTTTTGGGAAATAAAAAACAAATAATTAAATAAGAACTAAACTCATTTAAAGTGTTTAATGATAAACCTCTAATGCTCCTAGTAAATTGTTAAGTGTCTAATGATAAATGTCTTCAACCTTCATCTTGGAAATGAAAATCATTAGTAATTTAAAAATAATAATTCTTCAAACTTCATTTTGCAAAGAGGAAAAAGAAAAAAATCCTAAAAATATATAATAAGATCACACAAAAAAATGAAATGTGAGAAAAAAATAGATTTTTAAGTTTTTGAACCTACAAACAATGAATAAAACACTATTAAATGCAACTAAATAAAAAAGAAAAGCATTTTTTAAGTTTTTGTTTGAGATTTTTATTTTATTTATTTATTTATTTTACCATAAACTATAAATTGCAACTATTAAAATATATATATATATATATATATTATATATAAAAAAATTAGTATAAGCTTTTAAATGGAATTATACAAAAAAATATATATATTTTTATTTTTATTTTTTAAGTTTTTAAAAATAAAAAAAATCTAGGCTTCAAATTAGCTTTATCTAATTTAACTTTGTCTAAATCATTGTATTCTATCTAAATCATTTGTAATAGTTACTCTCAATTTAAAAACATAAAAATTATAATGAAAAATAACAAATTATGATAAAAATATAATCACGACCTCTAAAAATGAATTGCTATACAAATTTGCCACACTCTGTCATGAATATTGTTAGTAGATGTATGAATCAATAAAACCAAAAATGTGTGTTTTATAGGAGCAATTATTATATTAGATTGCAAAAGATCATCAATTCAAATAACAAAACATTATAGCCAACTAATCCACAACCATTTGGAAGTTGTGAAAAAAAACAACAAAATAAAAACATGTAATCATAGCTTTCTAGATTTTCAATCTATCATTAAACGAATGGATGTTCATGTAGGTACAACAATATATCTATAAGCAAAATTATAATGAAATAATAAAAAATTAAAACACAAATTTAAAAAGCTAATCTAACTTTAGTGAACCTCCAATTGAGCCTTTAAATGTGATATTCTTTGAATTTTAATGGTATATGGGTGCTCATTTTATCAACATAACCATAATATTTTGTGGGTGATAAAATTGGCAACATAATATTGTATTAGATATTTATTATCAAAATGATGAATGAGAGTGCAGATTTATAGATTTTCAAGAGAATGAATGGATGGTCTAAATTTGATCGTAGACCATGATTTACAAGGAGAGATGGACTAGTTAACTCAATTGATGAAGAATTTGTTATTTTGATGAGGTAGTTAGCTCATGGGAGGAGGACTAGTTAACTAGAATTAATGGAGAATTTACTAAATTGATAAGAAAGTTAACTCACAAGGTGGTAATTATGAAATTTATTAATTTATTTAATGAAAATGAGGTGGAATATTATTTAAATATGTATGTACAATGAATGGAGTTAATCAATTTATCTATTTAATGGATGATAATTATCTCATGTTAATTAAATAATGAGAAAATTAATCGATGATAACAAAAATTAACCTAATTTAATTAAATAATAGAAATTATTTAATTAATTAGTAATGTGGTGATGACGCTAGGTGTGGTAAATTTTGAGTGTCTACAATATAAAAATGAAACTCTTAGAATATAATCAAAAATTTAAAACATGAAAATTATTTACCATTAGTGATTGCATGATGTCACCTCCTTTGCAAGTCATGTAGATGATTTGAAGCTTAAGCAATTATTGGATAGGGTGGATGACAGTACAAGAATGCATGCAAACCAAAATTTAAAATTATGGAAAAGGGTGCTTATTAATGGAATCAAGGATGTGAATTGGCCAAAGTGCACAACCACCAATTCTTATAGAGATAAATTCTCTACTAGGCTAGAGAAGGTTATTTGTTTGATTGTATCCTTCAATCCATGAAGGACCCCAAGCAATCTACATGATTGAATATCGTGTTCAAGTGGCCTCATAATATTAGGTTCCAAATAATGTTATTTTGGGCAAGAAAGACTCTTACCACTCATGTGAGTATGTAAGAGCTTGAATGTGAGGTCAAGTTGTACATTATCTAGAAAATATTAAAATCTATTGCAAGGTCAATCATATAGGGTAAGAAATTAGATGTAATGTGAGTCTTAAAGATCAATCCAAAGGGATATGAAATGTTGATGGATGATGAACCTGGGTTTGTAGAAATTTTGGTGGAAGAGTTGAAGCCTGAGTAGAAGGATTTTATTATTTAGTCTTATGTCTAGTCTATATTTGTTTCCAAAGATAAAGATGTTGAAATTTGAGAGGTCATGATATAATGTTTCTTTTTGTGTTGATTACTAGGCCCATCATTTCTAATCTTTCTCAATCAATAATGGCATAAATTGAATTTCCAACAAAATGGTTAATCACATGCAACTCAACTTTTGTAGCAAATCATAAGAGCAAGTAGGCTAATGAAAAACCATTTTTTCTCTTGGGATCACGTAGAGGTTGTTGAATTTGGATGCCCTTCTTTTCATATGGCTATGTTTAAGACAATATTATGTAGGTTGATATACTGATGTGTGATTTATCCTATCAATCTATTATGATCTATTATAACTATTCATTATGGTTGGAAATGAAGTAAGTGCCTCACCCAAGGTCGGAAAGAGTCATATTATTCACAAGTTAGGGAAGAGTAGTAGGTCCCAAGAATTGGTTGATGTAAGAGAATTTATGGATTGCCCATAGATTATGGAGGACATTAGTTTGTGTAGGATTAGTTACTTGCTAGATTGACTAGTTAACTTAACATGCATTTACTAATTGATCACTCCCTAGTTCTTGTTATAGGTTACTATTCATGGGGAATAAACTATTGAAAATTGAACTATTCTCTTTGGCTCAGTTCCCCATAAAATAAACCCTATTCTAGATGGTTTGAGGGTCTATAAGATAAGGGATTTAGAAAATCAAGGAGAGTGAAGCCCCAAATATAAGGTAGGGTGCTCCCTTTAGGTTCCTATCCAGGAGAACAAACAACCATGTCCTCTATAGTGGGCCCTAAGGTTTCTTTCTTCTCAAGCTAGACATCATAGAAAGGGTTGGCATGCAATACTATAATTTAATTGCAATCTCCTAATTCTACTAACATATCCACATATGTACGTCGCAATCCATAACTCAAATCATGGATATGTTATTCCCTTAATCTATTAATTATATTATGATGTGTGATGTCTAACTATGGTTCACATAATCCTCCATAGAGTCATTTATAAGTCCCTAATTAAATTATTGAAATTTAAGTTTGTCTCATTAGGATTTAGGTGACAATATTTCCTTGCGAGATATATATAGATATATATATATATAGTGAATAGTTGTTAAGCATCACATTATGAATTCTATTTTTTATAAATAATATTGAAGGTTATCCCCTCAAAGTGGGCTATTCTTTTCAAGTATTTGAAACTTATTTCCTAGTATATTATTCTCTTGTGCAAGTAATTTAATTATAAGTGGTATAAGAGCATAGTCTTGGCACTTGTATGGCAAGAAACAAGGCAATTTTTTTAGTTGAAGTCATGTTATCAAGTGCATCTCTCTATCACTATTCCTATTTTATTGAAATTTGAAGGGTTGATCAAGGACACATTAAGGAGACTACATTCCAAATTTGATATAATTTGAAGATTTTTTGGAATAATTACTATGAAATTATGTTTTCTACCAAATTCACTTCCTAGGCTACAAAACATCAAGTTTCTTAAATATTATCTCACTAGACTAAGTATTAAATGCAATTATACCCAATAAAATTTTCATCTTATTTTGATTCATTTTTAGTACTTTATCATGAAAAACTAAATTGGAAACACCATGGCAAAGACTTCAACAAGAGGTGAGGGAAGGAATCTAGTCACATCAAGAAAGGCCCCTAATAAAGATGAGATAGAATTAGAGATCAAATCTAATTGGAATTGGGATATATTGGCTTCTTCATTGGAGAACAAGGTTTTCCTACTAGAGGAGAAAATTCAAAGTTTCAAGTTTGGCATAGCCAAACAAGGTGATTGAAATATCATCAATAAGAAATTAGATATTCTCTCAAACTATGTTAGTAATTTGTTCATTTCAAAACTAACTCAACAACCCTAGGGTGGATTAATGAGATAACTCAATCTAAATCCAAATGCTTTTCAACCTCAACACATGGATTGCAATAATTATAGATCTTAAATCTTGCTAAGGTGGATAGGTGTAAGCTCAATGGAAAGTATACACTTGAATAAATCAAATGAATTTTTTTGGTGTGCATTAATCCCAAATAGCCAAAAAGTTACAACTTCCTTATATATGAAATCTAAATAATTAATTTGGTATCAATGGTTATGTGCTCAAAAGAAGAAAAAAGATATTAGTGTCACTTGGTCAATTTTTAGAAAGGAACTACATATGAACTATAGCAATAATGTGAAACCATTGGGAAATCGAACAAATCATTGTGTTGAGGTTGAGGCTACATTTGTAAGTATTAAATTTTCCTTGGAGAAGGGCTATTCTAAGCTATGGGTGGAAGGTGACTCTTTAAACATCATCAACTACCTACGTGGAATCCAAAAGCCTAGCTAGAGTATTGATCAGTTGATTAAGGATGCTATTATGATGTTGAGATCTTGTGCCAAAATTCATGTTTCTCACATCTATCGAGAAGGCAATGCATTGGCGAATTTTTTTGCTAATGAAGCTATTAGAATTAATGAGTATACGACATGGGAGAAGTACACCCTCCTTCCTAAGGTTGCTAAGATCTTAATGCGAAATGATGGATTTGGCTGAGTTTATGTGGTGACTTTATCTTACCATCAATATTGGCATTATTCTTGTAGGTTTTGTGGGTATTGCTTGGCTTGTTGGCTCTTAATTGAACACTTTTGTCCAGGGGTTTTTGCTATCAGTTTTTGTGAATATGGGGGGTGATGGAAGTAGACTAGAAGAAGAAAATTTGAAGGATCCTTGAACATGGTAAATTTATGCTTTTCTTGGAAAGGCTTCATGGGAATGATCCCAACACTTCGACGGAATTTGTTTCATATTGGTACAATCGTAAGCTCCAAATCAAGGGAATGGTAATTGAAATCAATGAGGAGATTATAACTATTGTGATTGGGATGCCTATGGTTGGTCATAAATTCTTCAAGGATAAGAAGAGCAATGAGGAGGCATTGCTCAATTCTTTAAGGATGATGAATGGAAAAAACTCATCAAGATGAAGTCTTGGGGTTACAAGTGGAAGTATCTCAAGAAAATTTGGGTGGCTATTGCAGAAATTATCATGTGGTGTGACTCTGGAAGGCAGGTTCACTGCTATCCTTGGCCATAATTTTACTCTTTTAAATCATTTTAGACATGGGCCACTTATTTCTTTTCTTTTCTTTCTATTGTCTTCAATGGAGGTCTCTATGTATGCACATTTAAAAAAGAAAAGGGTGCCATTCCTATACGAGGGCCTCATTTTATTAATTATGGAGCATGTGAAAGCCCTTATTCCTGCCACCTCAATTAAGGGCAAGGAAAATACTTTAAGTGATGGATCTAGCTCATCTAGTTTGGATACTAGTGTGGTTGAGGAGGAGTGGAATGAAGAAGGAGAGGATGGGTCTCCCTCCCCTATGGAAGCCCCTTCTAGGAAGAGAAATAAGGGAAACCCAAAAGGAAAATGGGCTACCAAGTGGCTTATTCTTCAGGAGTCAGAGTCCTAGTCTGTTGGCAACGACATGGAGGTGGGTTCTAGGGATTCCAAGTCCAAGGACGATGTCGTGAATATTGGTTAGGTTGATGCTAAGGCAGGCAATAAGGAGGAGGGTTTACAAGAGAATGTAGTGACTAGGGAGACCAAGGAGAAGCCCAAAAGGGCTTCTAAGTGCATTGCCAATATGAGCAACCAGGCCACTAAAATTCTTTTAAAGGACACAACAGAGCATGGCAAAGAGAAGGCTCTTGAGGATAAAATGGTTGAAATTGATGACTCCCCAGTTTGAAATGCACCAAGTGGGGAAAATGTTGGTGAGAAACCTGTGTAGAATGAGGAGGGTGTTAAGCAAAAGAAAGCTAAGCTTGACCCTCTTATGGTTAACCCCCTTTTAGAGGACCTCCTATCTTAATGATGACTCCACCTCAATGTTTGAACTCCTTGACATGGCGAGAGCGGAGGCCAATGGTACTTTCAAATTGGCAAAGTGGCTCCATAGGAATTCAATAGGGTTAACATCAAAATTAGGGGTTTGAAAGAGAATGTGCAAAATATTCCAAAAGGCTCTAACTTGGATATTCTGATTGACAGAGTTGTTGATATTGAGTACTCGTTCTCTTATTCCAAGTCCTTATGTGAATAGTGCTTAGCCGATTTAGAGGCCAAGGTGTTGGATACCAAAGCGGACATCAAGAAACTACTCCATGCATGTCATATCTTTGTTAAGAATAGCACATATTCTTTAGAGGTCCTATTCTACAAGATCAATGAGCCAAGAGAAGACCAACTATATTTTTCTGAGATAATGGAGAAGGATTGGGTGACTAAAGGAAAAGGGAAAAAGGTTGGAAAGGATGATGCTAAAGGCCCTACTACTAGAGGGATGGATAACTGGAGGAAGACTTTTGAGGATGATAAAAAAGAACTATTGGACATGATTGGCCTTCACAGGAACGAGGAACTTGAGGTGGCCAACGCCTTAAGAAACATGAAGTAGTGTCTAGTTTTGTGTTTTTCTTTGTTGTTTCTTTGTTGTATGGTTTTTGTTTCTTTCTTGTTATTTTGTTGATTTTTCATTAATTTTGGAACTTATCCTTGTGAGTGGAGATAATTATGAATAAAAACTTGAATAACCTATTTCTTAGCAAGCTCAAAGACCATATTCAACATTAGTTACACATGTAATCCACTTAATGTTATTGCTTATAATATTATGGTGTGTAGGGTAGAGGAAAAAAATCTGTCCAACAAGAGTCAAACGTTCACCAACAACAAAGGCCATAGCCCCCTATGTCATCATTTCCTTCACCTACTAGTTTGATACCTCAATATTTTTTGAAAGGAAAAAAGAATTATGTTTCAATGTGATAGAAAATATAGTGACATAAATTTATTGAAAAGAAGTTGTTCTACATCGATAGTGTCAATGAAGAAGAGTTGTTAGAGGTTGTTTATGAGCTAGAAGATTCCTAACCATCTCTTACCGTGCACTCTTGGGTATTAGCACACCACAAATCCTAAAGGTAGTGAACTTCCTTAAAAAGCTAAAGATGATGGTATTGATTTGAATTAGGAAGTACTCACAACTTTGTCAACAAAAAGCAACATAATTGAATTATTTCATTTACTAAACTCCATATTTTCAAGTCATGATTATCAATGATGATACATCCATATGTTCAAGGAAATGTCATAGTATTAAACTCACCATGGTAGATTACCAACTAGATTACCTTATGTTTGATATTCCATATGGGCACAATAAATATTACTTTGGTATTTTAATGCTTACTATCTTGGAAATGATTGAGATGAACTTCTGGGAATTGTTTGTGCATTTCCATTCAATAAGTAGGAGATTTGAATTAAGAGAGTTATGTGCAAAGTTGGCAAAGATAGTAAGCTCTCACCTATTGTGAAATATGTTAAAATGGGTATGGATAGATTTGAAGCACAACTATTTTCATTATAAGAACAATAGTCAAAGGTTCATACACCCACCAAATTCATAAAAATAAATTAAATAGGCACTTAGTAGTTTTTGGGGATATGCCAAAAGGATTGCCTCCAAAAAGAGATCATGATCATGTCATTCAACTACTATCAAACCTTATAGGTACACATATGTGCAAAAAAAAAAATTAAGGAGATGGTATAGGAGATGTTGGAAGCAAGTATTATCCATCATAGTTTATTGTTTATTCCTCTTCAATGGTGGTGGTATATAAAAAATATGACACCTAGTGAATGTGTCTAGACTACACTGAACTCAACAAGTACACAATTAAAGGTATTTTTTGTATTTTGGTTATTGATTATTCGTTAGATGATCTAAATGGAGCCATGCTTTTTCAAAACTTGATCTTAAATCAAGTTACACCAATTAGAATAAAGGAAGAAGATATTCTCAAAACAATATTTAAGACATGATGGTCATTATGAGTTTCTAGTGATGTCGTTTGGTCTTACTAATGCTCTTATATTTCAAAATTTGATGAATTACATATTATGTCATTTTTTAGAAACTTTCTATATCATTTGATGATATATTGATTTATAGTAAAACATGGGAAAACTATCAACACCATACAAAAATGCATTGAAATAAAGGCATAAAAGGGGTCAAAAGTAGTCACTTTTTTAGAATCCACAAAAGCTAAACTTCAACGAGTTATTCAAGATGCCCACACCTTAACTTTCAAGACGTGATAAAAGTTCAAGATGTGATAAAAGCAAAATTTATAGTGCTTTGTCTAATTTTAAAACTTCTTTTTAAATGGTGGAAATTAAGAGGGTCAAATGCAGCACACAAAGTGATCATATTTTTTGTAACAAAAATTTAACATGGCATAAGGTGTTATCCCCCCATTTTTTTAATTTATGTTAAGTATTTCATAAATATCTTCAATAAAAGTTAACTAAAATAATGTAATAGTTCCTATATTTTTCTACTAGTTTTTTATTGAATGCATTGTCATTTAACTAAATTTCAAAGTAGCCACGTCCCAAAAAATAGAAATTTTAAGGAAAAAACATATTTAGAAAACCAAAATGAAACTTGACATCAAAATGGTATTTTTTGGAATATTGTACTAAAATACAAGACCCCGATGCAAAGTGTGCCTAATAGTTGTCATTTTTTTTACAAAGCTCTCAAATTTAGACACCTAACATGTGTGTCCAACCCTTAAAATTCACAAATTCAAACTTATTCCAAGTCTAAAGGTGACATTTCATTGGTCTGAACTAGAACACATACATTATATCATATTTATGTTGCTAAAAACATGTCTAAGCTATAATACAAAAACATCACAACACACAAGTCACATTTCCTAAAGCCCAAGCACATTTTGGAGAAATATGAAAGTTTGGTCACTTTTTGGCACCCCATCTTTGTACACATACCCCCGTGTTAATCAAACATTATAAATTGTTTAACATCAATATTATAATTAATCTTTCAAGTGTGTTTTTAGACTCAAAGATGTTGAGTACTTATGTCACATTGTATCTCATGAAAGAGTCAAAGTTGATCCTAACCAAATCAAGGCTATGATGGAATGATTAGTCCTAATAATGTCTTATGTCATTTTAATATTACATGCAAAGTGGGATAGAGAAGCAAGATTAGAGTGGCAACAAGATATTGCTACCTAGAATCTCATTCAACAATTGTAAAATGATTTGAGTTGCACAAATAAGTTTTATCAAAAGTGAGACTCCCTATGATATAAAGAGGTTGCAATTGTGCAAGAATTCCACCCTAAAATTAAAAAATTCCACAAAACTCAATGATTCTCAAGTCAAGTGTCACTCATGAGTTTTGAAGACATATCAACAAATCAAACAAGTTTCTTTTGGGAAGGACTTAAAAGTGGTGTTTATAAATTTGTGACAAAATGTATAATATATCAAAGAAATAAAAGTGAGACAATTAAGACACTCAGCCTTTTGCAACCTTCGGGCGATCCTAGGCAATGGTTAGATGTCACCATGGATTTCATCACATATATCCCAAAGTACAAAGGGAATAATGTCACAGGTCTACCCACATCCTTTTGTAGAAAGTCTTATGGAAAATATTCAAAATTTACATTATACACCAAAAGCTATCATAAGTGATTGTGTTCCTAAGTTTACGACAATCTCAATGT
The DNA here is from genome assembly GCA_007258455.2 of Sequoia sempervirens. Classification (NCBI taxonomy): domain Eukaryota; kingdom Viridiplantae; phylum Streptophyta; class Pinopsida; order Cupressales; family Cupressaceae; genus Sequoia; species Sequoia sempervirens. The sequence goes on along the minus strand of VDFB02000013.1, from coordinate 40,515,860 downwards.
ATGAATTGGCTACCATTAGCAAAATGTAGATTAGCACTTCCTTTCATAAGGCTTTGAAAGTGTTCCCATTTGTGAAATTATATAGACACCATCTATTACGGAATCACTAAAGTTCCACCAAGAGTTCACATTGTGAAAGATCACATAAAATGTCAACAAGTAAATTAACTAACCAACACCATACAAAAAGATTTTTGAAATAGGAGATTTGGTTTTCCTAAGGTTGTAACCATACAAACAAATGTGCCAAAGGCAACAAAAGATGTATAACAAAGTCTCTCTATATATTATGCTCCTTATAATATTTTGCAAAATATTAATGGTGTAATAGACAAGGTCACATTACCTCCAACAAATATAAATTTAATTTTCCATTTCTCTTATTTAGAGAAAGTTATTAAACAATAGATTCCAAGACAAAGCGTTATGTAAGATCAACAAAGAGGGAAGAATTATTTCAAATCTTGAATTATTTCTCCACACACAAATAATTTGAGGATTGTAACAATCATAGAGTACCTCATTAAATGGAAAAAATGATTATAAAAAATGTTACATAAAATTAAAAAATTATGCAGATGCATCCACAGTTGATCAACATTGAGGACTGTTGGTGTAATTAAATGTCTTGTACCTTGTCCTAATTCATGATTACACCTTAGTTAAGTTTACTTAGGGACCACATAGGAGGTTGTTGGAGATTTTCCACTTTTTGTGGACTTGATATGTCATTACCTCATCACTTCCACCTTTTGTGGACACATCATGTGATTATCTCTCCACCTTTTGTGGTGATTATCACATTATCCTTTTCCACTTTAGGTGGAGTGATAACTCTTCCTAATTGTCTCATGTCATAAGATTACAACACTTGTCATAATCTTATGCCCTCCTATGTTCTCACCTTGGCTATATAACCAAAGGGTCTCTTATGTACACTACTGTACTATTAATCATCTCATATTATTGACATTGAATACAGTTTATTCTTGTCATATTCTATCTCTCTCTTTTGTGATTTTTATTAGGCCTCTAGATCTTAGGTGGCTACCTTCATAGCCAATTGTTACATGGTATCAGAGTAGTTGGAGGTCCTTTGCATAGCCATTAGTGGGAGATCTTAGCTCGTGTGAAGGTGGTCAAGAGGCAAATCTAAGGAGCAGTAGCATTTTGGTGTATCCTAGACCAGATCTAACCTCGAATTTGGATTTAGAACGTTGTTTTCAGTCAAGATTGCCTTTCATTTCATCGAAATCGGACACCAAGAGCTCCAAATCTGAAAAATTTGCCAATTTGGGGTATTTTTTCAATTTTTTGAAAATTTCTATAGTTTGGAAATTTTGATTTCAACTGAAAATTTTTGAATTTTTTACAAATTTTTAAATTCTGCCCATATAAATTCATTTGTAAAATTGGTAGATTTTTTGTTTTGAAAAATTGTATTTTGATTTTTGATTTTTATAAATCAAAAATCAAAATTTTGTATAAATAAAAATTGTAATGTTTTTTGATTTTTTATAAATCAAAATTTCAAAAAATTTTAAAAAAATCAAAAATAAAAAAATAATGTATTTCATTTTTTTGAAAAGCTTTTATTAAATAAAAGAAAATTGTATTGGTCGCGGTACACAGTACCGCAGACCTACGAAGGCAGGGTACTGGTGTACCCGCCGGCTCCACCACCATCCGTCGCGTGGCCTATCGGCCACAACCCCAGCAATTTCCAACTCTAGCAGGCGGTCAGTGCTTAATCTATCAGCAATAGTTTCAAAAACCCCGGCAACTTCTTTTTAAATCGGCACAAATTTTAAGTAATCCGGCATCAAAAATTCGGCGGGGAGTTTAAAAGGGCTTGGCAGAAAGAACTTTCGTCGATCAAAAAAGATTCCAAGAGTATATTCTCATATTCCATCCAACAAATATTCCTTGGAGTGTGCAGACCGATGACGTCCATTTGCACGTCAAATTTAGCCCGCCAGATCTCTGTGACGGCCATTTAACCGTCAAAATTAAGCTCATGTCGATTATGACAGTCTGCAGAATGTCAAATTTAACCCTGCTATTTGCTAGCATCATCACTACGTCAGCATGATTTCAGCATTTTCAAAAAAAAAATTCCCCCTCACCAATGAAGTTTTTGATTTTGCAGTCTGACTTCAGAGCTTCATATCTTGCTCATTTTTGCTCCTTTTTTCGAGCATTTTTTTTTTATTTGGGCTATTTTTTTGTGTACTTCACAGTTGTGTACTCAGTTTATAATTTTGGTGCACATATTTTCTAGAATTTATAGTTTCTCATCACTGTACCTGTCTTGTCACCATTTTTGCAACTTCTGAGGTTTCATTCAAGCTCATACGAACTCCTTTTCAAGTGTCATTTTTTTTGAAAGTGCATGATTTTTCATCTACTTATTGAATTTGCAATCAATTTGAAGCAATCTTGAGTGGATTTTGTACTTTCAACATATGGTCTTTTTTGGCCTATTTGGCACTTGTATTGCATAGATATGAATTTAGGTCTTCGCTCATTTGTTCTAATCTGTTCTCAACCTAATTTTGGCAAGTTGTAAATCAGAAATCATAATCCCACTTAGCCAAGTTGCAAGTGGCCTATTATACATGCACTACATTATAAAGTGTCAAAATCATCTATTTGGGGGGATACTTTGATTGAGTGAATTTGGGGGGGTGTATCTTGTGTGATTGTTCCTATTTTCTCTATTGTGCTCTTGCATTCCATCATAGGTTCATCTAACACTCTTAACTGTACATAATTATGCTACATGGAAAGTACGTGCATGGAGTAAACTAATGGAAAAAGATTTAATTTACTACATTGATGGAACCATAATTGCACCTTCAGATCCTAAGGTAGATCCAATTGCATTTATGGATTGGCTCACTAAAACTTCTATGGCATTGGGTACACTAAGAAAGTTCATTTCAGATGATCTCATTTTCCATGCTAATAAATGTACTACAGTTAAGGAAGCTTGGGATAAGCTTGTTGCTTTGCATGGCAAGATTGATAAGGTTAAGGGATACAAACTTGAACATGATATCTTAAGCCTTGATCCCAAGGATTTTGATACAATTCAGGATTATGTCACTAAGACAAATGAACTAAGAGCACAACTAAAAGATTGTGGTATTGAAAAAGAGGATGATCAATTGGTCTTCAACTTGTTGGATAAACTTCTAATTGAGTATGCAACCTTTGTTTCAAGTTTTCAGACTCAAAGATTGACAATAAGTAACTTCACAACACTATCTTTTGAGGCTCTCATAGATCTTTGATTCTTGAGCAAAATAAGTTGATGAAAATGGGAATTCTCAATTCTTCAACTTCAAAAGCATTGGTGGTCAATCATGGAAATAATAAGCAAGGCAAAAGGAAGGACCAAAAGCAATCTTCACCAAAGCCACGAGGAAAGAACAAACAATCCACTCCTCCACAACTAAGCTTAACTTCATCTTCTTCAAAGAAGTACAACAATTCAAGCAAGAGGGAGCAACCAACATGTGCATATTGCAAAAAGATTGGTCATGAGGAGCATCATTGTCATGTTAAGCAAATTGATGAGTTGAAACACATCCTTAAGAAGAAGAATATCAACTTGCCAGCTGCATATCAGGAGGACTCATCCCCTTCCACTTCTTCTAAGGGAAAAAGTACAACTCTCATGGCAACAACATCAAGCTCTTCTCCTTCTACATCATCTTAATTTGAGAAACATAAGGGGCAAGCATTTCTTGCTTTTGTAGATTCCAATTCAGATAGGTGGATCCTTGATTCAAGAGTTTCACATCATATGACTTCGTCCAAGGATATGTACTCTTCATTTGATTCTTGTTCATCACCACCCATTTTGATGGCCAACAACACTTCTTTGGCAATTTGTGGGAAGGGTTCTATTGACATTGAAGGTGGAGCATTTAATGATGTTCTATGTGTGCCTACTTTGTCAAGGAATATCCTTTCCATATATCAGATTACACATAGTGGTACAAGAAAGAGTGTAGAGTTCACACCAGATTCTGTCATTGTTCAAGATTTGCATAGCAGGGCTCTTGTTGCAATTGGGGAGGTTGATAATCGTTCTCGGTTCTACACCTTCTCATATTTTGCTCCTATTGATGATTCAGATCACCCTAGTGTGGACACACTTGAGGAGATTGAGTATGGTTACTTGAATCTTAGAGTGCTTTCTACTCCTGAGGTTCTTGAGCCTATTGCTAATATTCCATCTCTTGCATTGACTGATGTACCTGATGATACTTGTGTTTCGACAGTTTCAGTGCCTTGTGATTCGGTGCAATAGTGTATACCTTGTCTTCCAGCGGCAGCTTCATGGGATGACTACTTGTCAAACATTGGCAGCTTGTTTGTGGAGTCCTACATTGCAGATTTGGGAGACACATTTGATTACTTACATCTTCTCTTTGACAAAGGTGATTCTTCTTTAGTTGTTGTGAGGGAACACTTTGACCCTTCTCTACATGATTAGTGTTTTGAGGTTGATGTGATTGTGGATGCATATGTATAGCAGTTGGAGGAGGACACTTTCTCCTTTGAGGAGACCTTGTCTTTGGAGTATGTTCTACCTACATCCTTGCTTGATCTTGAGTTGTCTTTTTTAGTGGATCAGAGTGTTGTTGCACAGGGGTTCTCACAGGTTCCAAGAAGTGACTACATTGCAACTTCACATGGTTTGGGGAAGGCATCTTTCAGCATCAACACAGGGAACTTTGATCAAATTTCATAGACTTCTTCCATTTTGAGGGTTCTTCCTTCTTCACTTGTAGATTGGGGAGACTTCATTCATGCACCTTTGGTATTGTTTCTTTCCAAGGGGAGGAACATTGTTCGACAGTTTTGGAGCAACTTCTTCATTCCTTCTTGAGCATCTTCCATGGGTGATCATTGTACATTGAGAGAGGCCTACCTTGTCTCTCTTCTTCTCTTGTATGGGGGGGAATTTTTTCTCACATGGGGTTTTTTTCCTTCTCATACCATATTCATAGGCTTTTTGTATCTCATCTCTCTTTTGGGGGGTAGTTTTTTCCCACTGGGTTTTTTTATCTTTACTCCACTTGTAAGAGATTTCATTGCATTTGTACATGGGTACCTAACATGGCCTAGTAGCTTGGACCCATCTTGCATTGTTTGCATATGTATACATTCTCCCTAAGTTGCACTTAAGGGGGGGTGTTGGTGTAATTAAATATCATATACCTTGTCCTAAGTCATGATTACACCTTAGTTAAGTTTACTTAGCGACCACATAGGAGGTTGTTGGAAATTTTTCACTTTTGGTGAACTTGATATGTAATTACTTCATCACTTCCACCTGCTATGAACGCATCATGTGATTATCTCTCCACCTTTTGTGGTGATTATCACATTATCCTTTTCCACTTTAGGTGGAGTGATAACTCTTTCTAATTGTTTCATGTCATAAGATTATGACACTTGTCATAATGTACACTATTGTACTATCAATCATCTCATATTATTGATATTGAATACAATTTATTCTTGTCATATTCTATTTCTCTTTTTTGTGCTTTTTATTAGGCCTCTAGATTTTGGGTGGCTACCTTCATAGCCAATTCTTACAAGGACTAATGTGAAGGGGTGAAGCATACTACTCTTTTAATGTATTGATTGTTATTGGAATAGGTAATAACTAACTATGACTCATATAATCTTTAATTTAGTTGTTTATATGTCTCTAGGTATAATTACTATAAGTTTGGTTGATCTCATTGATATTAAGACACTAGCATTACCTAATGATGCATGTATATAGGAGGTAGTTAACAGTTAAGTATCATATTACATGTTCTATTCTTATTGAAGACAATTGAGGGTTGCCCCTCAAAATAAATTACTATTATCAAATATCTGGATCTCATTTCCTTTATATTTTTCTCTTGTAAAGTAATTTCATTACAGGCAGTAGAATATTTTTAGTGACCAAAGTTTCAAACAAAAATTGGATTTTCTTACTAGTAAGCAGATGTCTTTCAATTATCAATCTTCCAACATTTCTGTAGGCAATAATTTGATTCTCCAATGCCAGGTAAAGTTTTCCTCCATGATGGCTAAGCTAGAAACATTAAATCTAAAGCAATTTATTAAACCTCAAAATTTTATTCGTACAACTTTCATATGGGATTGTTTCCACTTTAAGCAGCTAAACACCCTATCAGAAAATAAACAATGAGTTCTTGAAGAAATCAAATATGTTACAATACGCTCAAAATGGAGGTGTATACAACTCATGCTAAAAAATTAGATATTTTTCCTGCAAAACTTTTGTACCTGGAAGGTATACAAACAACATAAACTGAATAATATGGAAACATACAGAGGCAGCTATATGCGAATAGTATTTTACATATATCATTCTCATTCTACAGTGGATGGAGGCTTCGAGGTTATGTCATATACAACTCGATTAACTTCCCGAACACTGTTGCAAATTTTTGCAGAAACTTCAGCAAGGAACTTTGGATCAAATTGATACCTGTAACTCAAAACAATTATATGCAAATTAGACTTAGTAAATTAAGCAGTCTGACAAACGGTTTTCAAATCAAGGTATGGAAGCACTAAAAGCAGGTCTAAATTAGAAAAAAAAAGAGCCTCTTGCACTTAGTTGTTCCACCATGTTTGTCACATTATAGAGTCAAATTTACAGTGGTTCCCAACTGTAGCCAGATTAAATATTTACGACTCAACTGTAATAACTCATTTGGCAATATTAAAACTACAAAAACAATTTTAAAAAATCAGAAAAGCACAGAGGTAAACTGCAGACAAATTGGAAAGAAACGCGCACCAATCTGCAGTCATTCCATCTTCACTAGTTATGGCTCTCAATGCAACTACGTGAGAATGGGTTCTCCTATCACCTTGCACACCAACAGTCCTAACTGGCAAGAAAACAGCAAAGGCTTTCCAAATTGAATCATATAGTCCTGCATCTTTGATTGAATTGATGAAGATCTCATCAACCTGTCAAAAGAGGATCTCTGCAATCAGAAACTTCAGCAGGTATCATAAAAGAGTGGTTAGTGCATTTAAATTAGTTATATATTTTACCAAGCGTAATGGCTCCAGAGCATTCCATTCAGTGACATCCCCCAATATTCGCACAGCTAAGCCAGGACCCGGAAATGGATGGCGTTTAAGAAAAGCTTGGGGAACATTCATAAGCTCTCCTAGCCTCCGCACCTGTTAAAAATTGTATGATGGTCGTTATAGTAACAACATAAGCTAATGTAAAAAATGCATAAGAGAAAACAGTCACTCATTGTTAAAATGGAGAGTATCAAAGAAATAAACGTGATTAAAAATATTGAAGTAAAGAAACCTCGTCTTTGAAAAGCCACCTAAGAGGCTCAATAAGTTTCAGTTTCAGTTTCTCTGGAAGCCCCCCAACATTATGATGGCTCTTGATTGTGTGTGAATGTTTTCTCCCACTCCCTGGTGGTGGACATGACATCCGGATAGAGAATGCCTTGGACCAAAAATTTAGGCTTTTGTCCCAGTTCATTTTCCAAATTTAAAAAGAATTTGTCAAAGATGTGGATGAATTCCCCTCCAATGATTTTCTGCTTTCTTTCAGGATCAGTTACACCTTTCAGCTTACTAAGAAACTGATTTGCTGCATCAATGAAAGTCACCGGCAAATGAAGCTCACTTTCAAATGTGATCAGAACACGTTCTCTCTCCTTGTACCTGACAGAATACCAACACTTAATGTTGTTGGAAACCATAATCACAGATCCATTCAAACATCTAGTTGAAGAAAATGGGAAACTGAATTCATCTAACCTATGCTCTCAGTTTGTCATTGTAGTAAACTCTCAAAAAAACATACATCATAGCATGCTTTTCATCTCACCTCAGAAGCCCATTGTCAACAAAAACGCAGTGAAGCCCATCTCCAATCGCTTTCTATACAAGAATTGCAGCTACTGTAGAGTCCACACCCCCTGACAATGCACAAATGACATGGTCCTCTGCTCCAACCATATCTTTAACCGTTTGGATTTGTTCTTCTAATACATCTTGTAGTTTCCAATCAGCCGCAATGCCACAAACATTGAAAAGGAAATGATGCAGTGTCTTTATCCCATGCACTGAATGGGTCACCTGCAGTACATTTTTCAAATATGAATGAGATTAGGATCAATACAGCTACAGAGTAATGAATTTACAGATTTGTCATAATTGCATGAAAAATGAGGTATAAATATGCCCTAGCAATCTTGAAAATTAGACTTTAGGTTCTTTTCTAAGAACATCAGGTAAACTTTTTACTCCATGTTTCCAAATGCTTTATTTGCTCTTCAATTGCACATAAGAGACAAAGGTCAATTGAACGCCTATCAGATTCTAGTTTCTAGCACGCCCAAATGCCACAAAACAAGCAATGTCACTGTTCATTACACAGGCTTCTCGCTCTCCCAAAGACCCTGCTGATTTCAGGGCATCTGCCCTTCAAAAAAGCCTTAGCAAATACTGTTACTGCCAAAGATCTCCAGATCACCCTCTGATCCTTCACACAGTTCTATGCTCGCCTCTAGGAACCCCAAAGTAGCTGCATTGCCAGATAATTGTATTAGCAACCATGCGACTAGAGTTTCTACTATCTCAAATGAAATGGTAACGGCTACCATAAATTTCCAACCCTCCAACTATTCCCCAGATATAAAAATGGTTTTATGAAAATCATCTGATGAATCATGCCCTAATTTGTAAATTTTTGAAATTATGACTGAAATTGTGTGATCTACATGCATGGAGCTTGGTGCAGGGGAAACAGCAACTGGAAGAAAAAAAATTGCTTTTCCTTGTGCCCAGGGTTTTTTCATTCTAGAGTTCGATTCTTCAAAGGATAAGGAGATCATTTTACATGGCAGTCCATGGGAGTTTCAAGGTGATTTTCTTTGCATTAAGCCTTGGTTCCCAACCTTTGGCCCACATACAGATTCTTTTTCCTCTACATCGTTGTGGGTAAGATTACCTTACCGACCACTGCAATTCTAGGAAACTAAAAACCTTGAGGCCATCGGTGATGTAATCAAAAAAATTCACCGTACATTGGATGTGACTTCTAGATAATGCTTGCTCCACTTATGCTCACATCTGTGTTGAGATGGATATTTCCAAGGTTTGCTTGTGGAAAATTTCTTTGCTAGCAGGTGATTTAACATAGGATCAACCAATAGCCTATGAGAAAATTGCTTTTCACTGCAGAACTTGTTTCCCCTCTAAACATCTTACTTTCCAATGTTCAAAAGGGCATTCAATGCGATGGCTTCTATGCATGGAAGGCATATTCCTGCTACTCATTTGAAACCCACTTGGTGGGTGGATTCTAAAACACACCATCAAACGGTTGCTCCACATGATCCACTTCTCTTGAAGCTATGTTTCATCAAATTCCTGAAATGGGGGAACATATTTTGTGGACAATTTTTTCGGAGGCCATTTTTAGAGGATAACTATTAAAGAATAAGGGAAAATTTTAAATCATAAAGAACTTTCAAATATTCATATGATAACATTACCAAGGCATTCATCATATTCATTACAGATCCTTAATACATAACATTATAGTTGAATTGAGAGTTTAAATGAGTTAACAAACAAATTAACAAAATTTAATTGCTTTCATTGTTAATGTGCATTTGTAATATAAAAATTACGACAAAATGCCTGAGGCTGCAAGTGTCAACTACAAAATGACAAAAACATAGAAAACATGCTATAATGACATCTATTAACATTGAATCAAAATTGAAGTTTGGGTCTGAGTCACTGCCACTATGAGGGGTTGCCTCATCCAGTCAAATCCCAGCCAATCCCTCGTGCTTGCTCCTCCTCAATCTAGGTGGTATCTTCAAGATCAACATCCCACCATAAAGTTGGAAGCTATCAATACTCTGGAGTTCGTTGATCCTGAAGTAACAAGACACTATGCATGGCCACCAAATTCTTCACTCATCTAGAGGTAAGCCTATTCCTGTAATAGAGTTTGATCAAGTTGAATATTGTCCATCTTTCCTCTACAACAAAGGAGGTGGCAAACTATCAAAGAAGGTGAATGGCAAGCATCCTCAACTCTAGTGTATATTTGTCATGCCATGTCCACCATTCAATAGGAACAATTTGAGCTAATGTAGCTCTATCTACCTTGGCCTCTAATTTGTTAAATGTTGGACCACAAAAATTAGCAAAGGCAAGCCACTATCAAAAGTAGAGTTGACTCCTCACTTGAATACATCTTTCGAAGGGCCTTCATTTACCCTTATTTCACCTCTCATCATCACAAGGAGGCAAACTCCTAGCCTTTGGTGCATACCATTTGGGATTTAGAGAAAAAGTTGTCATATGAAGTGAGGTGTTCATAGTGTTCCACTACCACGCCACAATATTATGATATGTTGCTCTTAAAATCTTACATTAGCATCTCAATCACAAATTACTTGCTTCATTTGCCCAAGCATGTTGTCAACTATTTCATACATCTCTCCAAACCTAGGTGAGTCCATATCAACAAATCTAATGACGTCTACGACAAGTGAGATGAAGGAGCAAATATATCTACAAACAAAAATTTCAAAAAAGAATGAGACTCCAATGAGAAAAAGTGAATGCCAATACAAAAATTAATAAGATTATAAAATTACAAACATTAATAAATTAATAATTTAATAAAAATATCAAAATTCTCTTATCTCATAGCAGACCACCAATGGTCATCAAGGATTTTTTCTTTCACACCGTTTCCTTCAATAGTGTTTGCATTAGGCCATCTACTACACTCTAGATTAACCATCATCAATAAAAAAGCACCTTATACCTCAAGCATCCTCTCTAACAAAATGAAATAACTAGCATATCCAATCTCCACAAGTTTGAAAAATTCCTTACTCAAAAAAGTTCTAAAAAAAGCAAGGTGTAGTGATTACACATGAACATATAAATATCTCTAGCTTCTACCACCACTTGCTTCACCCAATTTATTTTTTGTCTTTCAATGCATTATTCAACACGTGAACACAACATGGAGTCCAAAAGATGTGCTTGTAAGCACCATCCACCATCATGGAAGCTAATTTGTACACACATGCCAAATCAATGACCACTTTTACAACATTTGAGGCCCCAACCTCCTCTATGGCCTCTCAAAATTTGAAACTAAAGGTCTGCATCCTTATGTTTTTCTCAACAATTAACAACTCTCTGAAAATACAAAGTCAGTTGCACATGTGACTATGATGTTGATGAGTGGTTGATGTCTAATATTGGTCCACCCATTCATGACAATAGAACAACTTGACCTCATCCAAGACTGCCTCATGTCCTCCACAATATTCACCTAAGAATATTCTTCATCAAGAAGGGTGGTGCATAGTTTATGTTCTTCAATAGAGGTAAATGAGGGACCAACAGAAATTGCATCTTTGAAAATTTGTTTAAAATAAGAACATGCCCCATGAGATGGGATGGCATGGGTAAAGAAAAATTTGGCAATGGAAAATTACAACTTCTCTTCCTTGCATGGTGAACATACTTGCAATTGTCCCCACCCTCTCACTACCACTAATCTTTCTCTTTCCTCTTGTAGAAATATTACCAATACCACTAGCAATCATGGATGGTATAGATGATTGTGCAAAGCTGGCATTAACATTCCCTTAAACTTTGCTTTCCCCTTCATAAACAATCTATTAACCTCTACCCTCCCATTTTGCGTTATATCTAGAGAAAACTTAACCCCCTATCCTCTAATGGCCAAAAGCTAACTACATACCCTGATGTGGCCCCCTCTAAAATCTTTGTGACAAATATGACAACCACATTTTACTCCTCCGCCCCCTCCAATTTTATTTTTGTCTTTGTCAAGAGCTGTCACAAATTGGAGAAGAGGTTTAAAGGGTTAAAGATCCCTTTGCATAAGATTTCAAGATGATGAAAGCACACTCAAACAGGTTATGTGGTTGTTCTCCTTCTCCCACACCTTGATGAACCCCCAATGGAGCCTAAAACTCATATTTCTTTCTTCCATTTCATGCTCACTATTGTCATTGTCATTGCCCATGTTGTTTTGTGAAAAAAAGAATGCAACTGAAAACTGAAAATTAAAATAAATAAATAAATAAATTCTGCCTTAAAACTTTGAAAAAAATCAGAAAAGGAAAAAAAAGTGAAACACATAAATTCACCTCTACTACCTTGCTTCTCCTTAATGCTCACTACTCTCTAATGCAATTCTGGTTTTGTTATCTCAAGCTACACCTTGCTCACAATGTTTTATGTCCTCTAAATCTACTACTGTTTTTTTTGCATGTAAAAATGATTTGGAATGGTAGAGGAGCTATGTTTTAGTCATTTAGGGCTGAGTAGTGTGGGGAGCAAAATAGAAGAGAATAAAATAACTTTTATTTAACCTGGGATTTTTGATCCCTAAGACGATCATGGGACATATTGGCATCCCGATTGTCTCAATGATACATCTCCGGTTGTCCCAAGGATGGCTAATCATCCTTGCACAAAGTCATCATTTCTGAGACATTTCATCAAAAAAATGGACATAGGAGATTGTAGGGGGCATTTCTAAGGTGTTCCTACATCCTTGGAGCATCCCCGATACAAGAACGCATCTAAAAGGGCAAGGGCCGAATCCTTAAGAAACTTGGTCTTGAAGATGTTCAAAGTTTATCTATGAGACTGAGGTGGCTCAAGCATATGGTTTGGCTATGACAAGTTTGACCCTCAAGACTAACGGGATTTCCTTAGAAGCTCCTCTAATCAGAAATGTGAGTGTCACTAATAGTTTGGGGACTATTTAATTCACTGAAAAGTTTTGTGTGGGCTTGATATTTGTTGATGATTATAGCAGCATCGTGCGATTCCTTCCAGCCCAGATCACTTGGAGAGAACAATTAAATGTTAGCTATCGGCTATTTAATTGTTATATGCGATTTCCTTGAAGAGGCACTTCGTTTGATAAATAATGATTAAATGTATTTAATGAAGTGATACGAATTATTGAGGAGGCGCGATTCTAAGGAGGCCGACTTCTTGATTATTAATTGTCATATTTGTTGATCAAGGCCGACATACTATGTTTGGAGAGTCACGTCTCTCTCTTCATGTTGTATATATATTCATTTGTTTGGTCATTGTTCATCATCCATTTTTCAGCATTCAGTTCATTCCATTATCACTTGTCTCAAGTGCGAATTCATTATAGGAGCAGTGCGAGTTCATCATCTGTGCAGTGCGATTTTGATAAAGACTTCAGTTCTGTGTTAGCAGATTATATGTGATAAGATCTCTGATTGCATCATCTGTTGGTGCATTATTTTGGCCCCTCTTATTGGCCTCATTTGTACAAGTGTTTCTCTTCAAGAATTAATATATAAGAGATATATTAGTGCTGGGTTTTTTCTCCCTCAAGAGGAGGGTTTTCCCAGGGTATCTGCTATGTCTTGTGTTGATTTTTGAATTAATTTTCTGTGCATTTAATCTGATCACTAAATTTAACAATATTGTCAAGCAATTTGTTGACCCTTTTGCTTCAAATGTGCAAAAACCAAGTTGAACGTTGTTTTGGAGGCTCCAAGTATTCTAATGGAGGATTCTACTTCATCTCCTATGTAGCAAGTTTGGGCTGAGGTTAAGAAGAAGAATAAGAGAGTAGCTGGTAAAAGTATACACGTGATGACTAAAATCCTCCTTTTTGAAGTGATTATTGTCTTGGTCAGAATTTGTTCTTGTTGTTAAAAGCATAAAGGATAAGTCTCTTTAAAAAGGGATTGCATTTGGTGAACCATAGGTTACCAAAAGCTCACACTTTGATGCTATTTTTTTTGCAGCCCTTGGGTGCCTAGCCCAAGTTTACTAGCTTAAAAAAAATTACATTAGAAAGCATATTTAAAAAATTACATTGGAAAGCATATATTACATTTAAAATATACAACATAATATAACATTATGAATATGAACAAGGTTTAATGCATCTATTGAATCAAGCACTCTAAACTAATTCAAGCAATTATAAAATATTGCAAGTGACAAAATATAAATCAAAATTAAGAAAAGTATATTCATATAAAAATGAAAATATTATGATATAAAACAGAGAAGCCAAAAATACTTGTTATAATAATAATATTATTGGTTAAGATTGCTATCTAGAAATTCTAAAAATATAATATTAATAGAAAAGAAAACGATATAAAACATAAGAGCATTAAGAGAAAAAGAAAACAATAAGATATACGTTAGAAAAAAACTACAAACAAGAAAAGGTATAAAGAAAGAGATAGGCAAGAGGAAACATAAGAAAGGACGTAACAGAAAAAAGCTGGGCCAAAAGAATAGGTGAAGTTCAGAAAGATGAAAGAGATGGACAAAACCTGCAAGAAACAAGCAAAGAAGAAAAGAACAAGAAAGATAAAAGGAATGAGCATGAAGGAAGAAGCTCAAACAAGCAAAAGCGAAGATGGTGTAAAAGCTACAAGTAGGCAAAGGTGTCATGTCCCTGAAATGGTAACACCAAAATAATACTGAAATACAAATAATAAAATCAAATAAATATCAAAATGTAAATATAAGTGAACTCAATTTAAATATTACTATTATAATTATAATTATCTTAGATAATATTATAATTATAATATAATATAAACAAGTTAATAATTTAAATATCATAAATATTATGATATAATAAGTATTAAAAATATATATAATTAATATAAAAACATAAACATAAAATAATATTGTAACTATCAAATATAAAATGGTAATTATGATTATTATAATAAACACACATAATATTTTTATAATATAAAAGACATTACATTGAAATATAGATTTAATTTATAGTCTCTAGGATGCTTTATTATGCCGAAGGCGTCCTACACTTAGTATTTTGAAGGCATTTTTACCTCCTATGGTGTAGATTGCTCGACAGACAAACGCCTGTGATGAAACTAATCACAACCGTTCATCATTTTTGGCCATTTTCTTGGCTGTTTACGCGCCTTTTTGTTGCTTTCCCCGCTACCGTAGCTTTCCACTCCAAACTTCTCGTCCCTGGTATTGGCCTTTCACTTCTCCACTTGTGTGACAGTTGTAAAGGAATTTGCAATTAATGTTTCCATAAATATCTGTGTCTACCATCTACCCTCACCGCCCTTGTTTGGTCTACAATATCTGCTCTGTAATATTGCAAGCCCTGCACATCTTCACTTGTCCTGATTTCATTGCGGTTTCACAAGAACCTATGCAGGTTGTGATTCGTAGGTCTGGGCTTCCTACAAAATCTTGAGGTAAGTCGGTTCTAATGAAGCTTTCTATTAATTACACGTTGTCCACAGTTTGAAATATCTAGGTAGTTACTTCTCTGCACAGCTTCAAACCCAGATGCAAAATACTTCATAAATATACAATTAGCAATAGACTCTGGTAGTGATTTTTGCAATAGGTTTACAATTTTTTTCCCATTCATAGACTCTGGTAGCGATTTCGACAATAGGTTTGCCTCCTCTTCAGGAGGTTTTGGATTTGGGTATCCTTTTATAGGGTTTCTATTAGTTTGCTAGGAAAATGGGTTTTTTTCCAATGAGTTTTCCCGGTAACAACATTTGTTGTGTTTTCCAGTCAAGGTGTTGTGTTCTTTATACGGTATTAGGCCTGTGGGATTTCTGCGATTGATGTGAAAAAGTTCAAGGAGGCAGGACATTGCACAATCGAGGTTGTTGCTTACTCTCCCAAGAAAGAGCTTGTCCAGATCAAGGGTCTCAATGATGCCAAGGTCGATAAAATAATTGAAGCAAGTTCGGTTATCTGCAATCCTTTGAGGCCCTTTAATAAAGAATGAAAATGAGTCAACTGTACATGTATGACAGACTTTATTTAACTCGTAAAATGGTTTAAAACTGTTGTCACAGTATTCACTGTTATAAACATATCATGCAATGCACTACAGCAATATTTGGGAGGTCTGATATAGTCTTAGGAATGCACAATATCATCCTCAATTGTTCATCCTGAGTTTGTAAATGTCTGATTATGAATTTTGAGCAATAATCACTACACAACAGCTCTTCATCTTACCCAGAAAGGTCTTCCTTTAAATCTGAAATGATATTTCTGAGTGTGCTCTATTATTTCAGTCAACGGTTGAATATTATGCCACTATTATGGGTTATCAGATTTATGTTCATTTCTCTTAGAATTGTCAATAGTTCAATCATCTATATATTTTTTTTCTAAATTTCAGTATTTTTAGTTTAAATCCAGAAGCCCCACAAAACATCAATTCTGCAGCATGTAGTTAAAAGTTTTTTTTCCCTTTGTCTTTGCCAGTCCCAATTTTCAGCCTGATGTATTTTTGGTATAGTTTGATGCAGAATTAATTTGACTCACTTTAGTGTTGACACACAACACATACCCAGATTGGAATTGTTCAATAGGCAGTGCTATTTTGTGTAATTGCAGATGTTATCATCTATGCCTTGAATTTAATGCAATATCTTTCAAGTTTTCCTATTTTTTACATATCTATACTTATATGTAGAAAAAGGATTCATTCATTAGATACAAGGCAATTAGATGTGATTCGAAATTAATATATTATACATATTATAAATTTTTAATTGATTCATATTATATGTTTTCATATTTTTGTTCATTTTTTAATATAAAATGAAATATATCAGGACTTTGTATCATCCTACCCCTGTTTATTTCTTGATCATGTGTTCATTGATGTATATATATGTTGTATCATTAAAGTGATTAAACATTACTAGAGCAAGTTACAACTGTTTACCACAGGTTGGGACTCTCTTTTCCTTGTCCTTGCCCTTGCCTGTGCACAATCATTGGGATGACTTGTAAACCAGCATTTTAGAATCACATGATTTGTAAATTATCATTTTTTTTCATGTAAAAAACAAGAATGTTTCTAGCTTTTGTTCAACGAATATTAAATATTGTTCTTTTCTTATTGTGTTTTTTTCTTTATTTGTTGAGCTAATATTAATAGTAAAGAAATCAAGCTTTTCATTTTCCTACTTGCCTTTTGCAGCATACACAGAAAGGGTTAAAATGCTTGTATGTGATGAAAGGAGAACTAGTATACTTGTATTATAGAATTGCATGATTTCTAAATCACTCTATTATGTTGATTGCTTGTCAAAAGCAAAAATATCTATAGATATTTATTACCTATAGTAGCTTGACAATTCTGTCTTTTTATGTATGAAATGGCTATTCATGTCACTTTGTTTTTTTTAGGTATTGTTTCTTCTGCATTCATAATTTTGAATTTTACTGGAAGTTGCTTGTATAGTTCAGTTGTTACATCATTTGTTTTACAACATAGTGGCATGCAGATTAAAGTCAGTTTAGATTGGGACCCTCTGAATTTCAGTTCTGTTAGTTGTTGATTTCTCATTCAGAAAAATTTATTTGTACGCCAGTAGGTATTCAAGACAATGATGGAATTGCAAGGCTCGGTAGATAAGAAAGGAAGGAATTTATTCATGAGAAACATGAAGAAGCTATCCAAACTTTTCACGATGGAACCTGCTGTTAGTCTGCTCAATGTTGCTGTAAGATTATCAGGCTATTCTTTTGTTTCTTCCTTTAGGCTGTTGAAGTTACTAGGTCATTAATATGCGTTGTAGAATGGATGATATACTTGGTGAAATAAAGAAATTGTTTTCTTCATGCTAGACTGATAAATCTTTTATCATTTAATTTTTTTATCTGGTGGTTTACTGTTTAAAGTGTGCATTGTTCTCAAACTGGTTCTCAGAACCTTATTTATCCTATACATGCCAAAGAACAGCCTTTCTCATGCTGGGGATGAGCCGTTGCTTGCATCTATTATATTGAGATTTTGTGTTTTTTGTATTTCATTCTATGTTGAATTAATAAATAATAAATTTGAATTTCCTCAGAATCTTTTAACTAGGTTTTTATTTTTTACTTAAGAGAACAAAAAGAGGTGTGTTTTCTATTTCAATCTTAATGTTTGTTCATATATGAGATTCTTCTTGAAAGCTGCAGAATCTATTGATCTGAGAAGAACATAGGTCATCCTTGTTGGGTCTCGAATTGAACTGAATTTAGTAATTTATCCAATTGACCTGGTTTTCTGGCTTGAATGCTTAAAGGTAGAGTATTCAAATATTGCTCTTTCATATTGAATGAATAGATGCAAATATTGCTCTTTTCATTTTGTGATTAAATTGCTTAAGTGATAATTGGTATATTAAATGTCCAGTTCATATCTTGTATTTCTGTCTACTGTTGCATGCCAAAGTCTATGTCTGTGGTTTGCTAATGCATTATGATATTACATGTTACATCTGAATTACAATTGTCTTGGAAGGAGCTAAGTACATCTCAAGGATAACATAACCTATTCAAACAAGACAGAAAAAATGAACTAGTGGCATACTATTTAAGGTGATTACCTAGTACCCACTCTTTATTAAAAATATATCAGCAGTCGAATGAAAGGATCACAATTTTCAATCTCACCGACATGAACTTTCCAAAAACACTAGTAGAATCATACTAACCAGTATATTATCTAATGCCTCTGATATATAGAGGTTAAAAGCATTTAAAAAGCTAAGCATCTAAATGAGTTAGTTGTATGAGATAAAGATTTACAAATGTTAGTTTGTGATTTAAAAAGCTAGGCATCTTAGAGTTGCTTGTGTTAGACCTTATCATTCCAATTCATGTTAATTTCCTTTTCTTTCATCCATAATTACATTTATATATGATGGCATGTTTGTTTGTCTTTCATATATGTAAATTCATGAGCACATGATGTCCTGTAAGCTAGCTTGACAGACTCGTTGCATGTTACAAAGCAGATGATTACTGAGCACAATGTCCTCCATAAAACAACATCTCAGGGCCTTTTCACTGATAGTGTTTGACCATATTAGAGCTAACTATACCATGGCATTTTCTATCATATGTGCCAAGCTGTGATGTTTTAAACTTGAACTCTTGACTATGCTGGGTTATATTTCAACTGACACCCACTTGTGAATTCAGTGAGAGCTCTTCTTAAACATCCGCCACCCACCTGTTCATTTTTTTATTTAAACGGTTAAAGTTTTGCTTGCAGACATATAATTTCTACAGTCTATATTATTAGTATGAATTATTTTTACATTTGATACTGTGAATTTTTGTTCTCGACATTTAAGATCAAATTCTATGATTCATCAGCATTCATTTATC
The DNA here is from genome assembly GCA_007258455.2 of Sequoia sempervirens. Taxonomy (NCBI): domain Eukaryota; kingdom Viridiplantae; phylum Streptophyta; class Pinopsida; order Cupressales; family Cupressaceae; genus Sequoia; species Sequoia sempervirens. Next base: position 40,496,552 of record VDFB02000013.1, on the reverse strand, counting down.
TTGGCTTACTTTTGACTTTCTAATGATAAATCATAAAATTTGATCTGAAACATTGAAAAAAAAATTCACAAAATCAAATTAAAAAATAACTCAAAACTATAATTTTATTATGGTTTGAACATAGTGAGCTCTGTTTAATTGTCTGCCGGTTCACTGGTTTCAAAAGAGTTTATAAGTTTTTTTTTATAATGTAAATTTATAGGACTTCCTCCTGCTCAAGGTACAATTTACCAGTCTTTTATTACATCACACACACATGAAGGTAATAAATACTAATCTATTGAAAATATAAAAATCTGCAAAATCCCAGTCAATACAGTGGATGTCAGATCTTTTTCTCCTAATTCAATAAAACGTTCTTACTACTTGGTTTAAAGCAACTAACGTAGGTCTACTATTTAATAAACCCTGGAGTTAAATCATATGAGCAGATGCTCAAACCAGAACATGGAGAATTGTTGCTAGATTTTTTTTACCATTTGTGGAGTAGATAAATTAATTTCAACAGATTTCTTTGACCATTAAAGCATAAAAACATGGTGGTTGAGCTACCAACTGAGCTTCATAGAACAAGGAATATAAACATTTTGAGTCACTGATCGGTTGCATCAGTTTGCAAGGCTATGTAACTTTCACTCGTGAAAAATCAGCTGGTGATGTGGAAGTTTGTAAGGTTAGTTGAGATTTCTTTTTGGGTGGGCATATTTTAAGCGTAGTGTCTATGCAGTTAGCAAAATGCTCGTTTGACTGTATTTATTAATTAAAGGAATATAAAAAATGCATTCAATTTTTATTTTCAATTAATTAATAAATACAGTCAAATGTGCATTCTGCTCATAGACGTTGCTTATTTTGAGTAGGGAGGCCATGCATATTTTTCATTACAATCCTCCTTTGCTATGCTTTTAGCAGTGACAGTTAGCATCTGCTCTGTTTTTGACAAGTAATGATATCTGGATTATGATTGATATAATGTCCATACATTAATTAGTGTATTAATAAAAAAGTATAATGAATAGCTTAGATTCATGAGTGAAATTAAACTTTGTTCTTGTTCATTCAATCTTTGATTCTTTGTTAAACTACTACTCTGAATTTTAGTTCTACTTGTTTTATTTAAGTTCCCTTCATTCTTTTTCTAACATACATTTAATTAATTACTCAATATTAGGTGCCAATCTAAAGTACTTCTCACATACATTCATTTTTGTTTATTTTGTTTTAAAACAAGTTATTTTTGTGAAGCACAATTCCATGGACTGCTTTTGAACATGGCAGGTAAAACACAAGTTGAAGTGAGTAAGGGATTGTAGATGGAACAGAGTCATAATAGTGAGATCAACTATAATATGACAATTCATAGATGGCTCATGGCAATATCAGGGTATCTTTGCCTGATAGAGCAGAAAAAAAGACATGAAGCAGTCAAAATGTCTATGGCAGAGTCACGCAGGTAAGCTCGTAGGTGACAAAGATGTTATGGAAATTAATAAAGTCTACAAAATAGATCATTTTCAACTTCTATGCTGATTTGCTATAAAATTGTTATGCACTCTGTTAAAACATGAATAATAAATAAGTATTTTACCTATTAATCTTCTGTATAAATTATTGATTAATAATTAAGTATTTTACCTATTAATCTTCTGTATAAGTTATAGATTAATGTACTAAATCAGCTGCTCAACCTTTGTACGGAAAAGGGATTTGTTGAAAAGGCTTCAGAAACTTTCAAGAAAATGCAATTGGCAGGGTGTACAGCCAGACTCTGCAACCTTTGCCAGCATCCTCCTTGACTGTGGCAAAATGGGAGATTTTGAACATGGTATCGACATCCACCAAAGCATAATGGAAACAGCATAGACAAGGCATGTGAACTGTTTGACAAAATGCCTCAAAATAATTTGATCTCATGGAATGCCATCATTGCTGGGTGTACACAAAGGGGATTTGTTTTAAAGGCTTCAGAAACTTTCAAAAAAATGCAATTGGCAGGTGTACAGCCAGACTGTGCAACCTGCACCAGCATCCTCCTTGCCTGTGCAAAAATGGGAGCTTTGGAACAGGGTATGGACAACAATGTTACGGATTAGCAGTCCCCCAAAACTCAAGGTAACTATTGAGAGAATGTGGGACAAGATACTTCATGGCCACATATTTGATTTTCAGACTTCATTTTTTCTAGAAATTAACCAAAAAAACTATTTCTACTTTACAGCTGTAAATCAGTTTTCCCATTTAAAAAAAAAACAAAAATAACACAAAATTCACTATATTGTCTTCGGCGTACCCATTGCACCCCAAGGTGCGATTGCTAGTTTATATTGCCTAATTTCAGTGTATGACTCCATGCCATTGTGGGTGCTTACTCACTCCTAAATCACAGCATTAAACATTTAAACCCTAGGCGTTGACAGCATCTCTCCCTATATGGCCGACCTAGGAAAAGAAAAGATACAAATTAAATAATTAAACAAGCAGCTATTCAATGGCCGACTGTATCAAGGATCTGACTTTATGTATGAAAGAAAAAGAAGCATATATAAATTCGAATCAACCAAAATTAATGAGAAAAAGAAGGATTAAGAGGAGCAGCAAATATGTTCCAGGATATATACTTTTCCAAGCGCCCAGGTTTGAGATTAATATAGCATCGATTGAGAGCCATAAAAGGCAGAATTATATGACAGCGATTGGTATATTTTTAAAGGCAAAGTTTGGAATGAAAAGAAAACATATTTTAAAACAACGATTAAAGAAACAGTAGTTTAAAGGCAGCGCTTGATCTGTGAAAGGATGTATCCCTTGGAAGAGGAATGTCCCCCTCTCATTTGAGGATATATATTAAGGAGGTCAACTTATCTGCAGGGAACATCATCGGATCACTGAGGAAAAGAGATAAGTCTGCACGCAGATAGCAACAGTTAACATACTAAGAGATTGGAAATCATTTGAATACATATGCACTTAATATATATTTGACCAACCATGGAGTAAGATTAATAAAAGTCTAAAATGAATGAACTTGAAAACTGGATAATGCAGCAGACTCGAATAGAGGAATCAGGCATTGAACAGCATTGAAGATAATCTGCAGACTAATATCAACAGCAGATCGCATGAATTAGAAGTTCCAACCAGACCAGCAATTAATAGTGATACCAAGTGTTATGCATGAGATCAGACAAGACAAATCAGAAACCGCATTTAAATCATATTATCTATTCTGCATATTCAATATCACTATAATTGCAGACTATATAACAGAGTACTAATCAGTTATTGTCCACATATATATAAGGTAATTAATAAGTCAATTATGGCTTTCAGACCTATCTTAAATCAAATTAAGATTTACCATTTGATTTATTGATATAAGCCTGGCCTATACCTTCGCTTATGAGATATAAAGACAAACCAAAGTCGAATCCGTAAGGGGACATTACAAAAGGGATAAGGTCACAACGTGGAGAGGAGCAAAAAAGTAGGGAAGAGATAGGAAAGGAAGAATGAAGGGAGAAGAAAGAGAGCTAGAAAGGAGAAACAAGAGGGGAGAAGGCAACTTGAGACAGGAGATAGGAGACAAGGAAAGAAGACAAAAGAAAGAGAGAAATCAAAGGTAGGGGAGCTTAGTTTTGAGGGAATTAAGAAGCGGGTGCCAAGACAAACTCAAGAACCGCTCTTTATCTCAGTTGAGGTTAATAGGGTGATATCTAATGAGTAATTTTTTGAGTTTCCTTTTGAAGAAGCTATCTTCTTTAACCAAAAACTCAGCATCCTCAAGGCAAATGTGGTGCTTGGTGTTAAAGGAGTGTTCCACTAGGATAGAGTTTGTGATCTGCTCAGGCCTAATGTCAACATTGTGCTCCTTGATTCTAGTGCTGATGGAACGACCAATTTCACCAATGTACAAAGTACCGCAAGAACAATCAATCTCATAGATGCCAGATCTAAGCGAGATGTCTCTAGGATTTGTTAGTATAAAAAAAGAATGAGATGAAAGAAGAGGCATGTAATCCCAATTAGAAATTATGTCCTAATATTGAAGGATGTCTAAGAATAGATGACAGTTACAATAGGAATAATGATAGTATTTACATATGGAGTGATTACAAACAAGTGTAACAAGAGTTACAATGCCACATTATTTAATATAATTCTAATGTACTAATACCCCCTTAATAGCTAAATTGAAAGCATTTGGAAGTTTAGTCATTAAATTACAATGTGGCCACTAAGATATGCAAAAACAAGATGAAATATATACACGAACAAGCTTCATGATAGCAGGCACTTGAGAAAGATATGCAAAAGAACAAAATAAACATGCTCTACTGCAACATTATCAATTGGTTGTCTATTTCTCCAAGGTAGTTTATCTGATAGAGGAAGTTCATCCTCATGTACACCTTCCAAGTAAAATAATACCACTCAAGCCTCATATGTGCCTCAAGTAAATGCTACGAGGCAAGGTCTCAACTAGAACCTTAGATAGAATGGAAACACCTACAATCTTGTATCTCTAATAGACAAGTAGAGAAGAACCAACTAAAGGCTAATGCATGGGGTGACCAAATGAATTGGAGGTTTCATCTTTCAGAGGTAACATAATACTAGATTCAAGAGCTTTGTTGGCCTCCTATTCAACACAAGAAAAATATGGCTTTGTTTCTTTTACACCAACATTCCAACTAACAATGACTTTGTTTGTAGAAATATCAATAAGCTTGTATGCCTTAGATTGTTCACTATAGCCAACAAAGATAGTTCACTATAGCCAACAAAGAAATATCTAATACTTTTGGAATTTAGCTTATGTCTTTTCTGCTTAAGAACTAAATATGTAAGCAGCTAAATCAAAAACACAAAAGGGTGTTACCTCAAGTTTGTAACCAAAGCAAGCTTCCTCCAATGTGATATTCACAAGGCTCTACAAGGACTCCTATTTAGGAGATTGACCATTGTGTTCACAGCTTCTCCCCATTACTAATAGGCCACATTCCTACAATGCATCATGTACCATGCCATCTCCATGTTAGTCTTATAACGCCTTTCAACTACTCCATTCTGCTACTGAGTGTAAGATGCAGTTAATTGGCACTAAATACCATATTTTTCATAGAACTCCTTGAATTGAGTGGAGGTGAACTCCCCCCTATTATCAAACCATAGAGTCTCAATCTAATTCCCTATGAATGTTTCCACTTTCCACCAATGCCTTGGATTTTAAGAAGATGCCATAGAAATCGGACTTCTTTTTCAAGAAGCAAACCTACATCTTTTTGTAGAAATCATCCACGAACAATAAAAAAATACCTCAAAATGAGGACAGTGGGAGATTTTTGGAAAGATTCATAGAGATCTACATGAATGAGATCCAAAATCCCCTTAGCACACTATGTACTTTCTATAGGAAACAATTTCATCTTCTACTTTCTAGCCAAACACCCAGCACACAGATCTTGTTTTTCGTGTTTAGGAGGCAGCCCTTGAACTATCTAGCCAAGATAATGAACATGGGCACATGCTTCATCTACGTACACCAATTTGGATAGCAACATAGCCCTTGTAGATGGACAAAACAGCCTCCAATGTACTTCATCAAGGCCTCTTCATCTTGCACATTTTTCTCCATTTGGATAGTCTTCCTACAAAAATTCACTAGTGTGCTCTTGCACACTTTTGTCCATCTTTTTGTTTTAAAAAATTCCATTCATTACATTTTCCTCTCTAGGGAAAATAGGATAAAATTGTTCCTTAATCAACTTTCTGAGTTGATATCCTAAACTAATTGGAGCTTGTTATCTATCATCTATTAAAAACATCACTTTCATTAGGGGGTGATTACCAAACAACCACTTAATTGGATGAAACCACAACCTATAGGAAAACATTGATTTCACCCAAAAGCTAGAAACACTCCTCTTTCTCAGCTTTCCTTTCTGCTAAAGTCTGCTCTAAGATGCCCTACATCATCCTGACCATTCTCTAGCATCCAAGTTTTTGACTCTATTTTGAACCCTCTTCTTCCTTGTTGCCATGATGTCAAACTGATCCTTCTACGGATCACTAATCTTGGTCACTATAGATGCAATCTGGAAAACCAACCTAAATTATGTCCTAATGTTGAATAACATTGCATAAATCACACAATCATAGTTGCAAAACTCTCCAAATGCAAAAACTCGCCAAGCCCGGAAAATATGGTACGGAAAAAACTCGGCAAAAGTTCGGAAAAAACTCGGCAACTTAAAAAATTGCTTAAACTTCATTAAAATCACATTTTTTTTGCAAAATTCAATGATAAGATGCATCCAATGAGTCAATAAAATGAGAACATAGAAGAAACAAGCCGAGTCTAGTTATATTTGATTGATTTGAAAGAAAATTAGATACAAAATCGCATCCCCATGTGGAATGCTCAATACGCTGATAGTATACTAATAGTTTGAAACAAAATGAAAATAGCAAATTGTTTTTGTAAAACTGAAAGTAAATACAACATTAATATATTTCAGCTTTTACAAATTCACATCTTCCTCTTCCCATGTCTAGTATTTCTCAGTGTTCTCACTACGGGAGCGGCTGTAGTTGTAGGCATCTGCTGTGGCTCCTCAACCTCCATCCTGGATGCAGAGGCTACTACCGGTGGCTCTGGCACTGCCAATGACTCCTCCTCAGGATCATCCTCAATGTCATCCAATGAGAATGCAAATCCACCCTCGTCCTCCATTGCTTGTCGCTCAAAGTCATAAATCTCATTGTCAGAAAACAATGGAGGTTGCTCATCTTGCCCTATCCAATCATTGTATGGATCTATCTCATCCAAATCAATTGGATCATCTGATATCTCCTTAACTTGTTTTTTGCGCAGCCGAAGATTATATTGCACATACACAAGGTCATTCAGGCGTTTCTGAGCTAGTTTGTTCCTTTTCTTTGTGTGGATGGCCTCAAACAAGCTCCAATTGCGCTCACAATTGGAAGAGCTACAAGGCTGCGATAAGACACGGAGGGCAAATTGCTGGAGATGTGGGGTATTTCCACCCCAATTTGACCACCAAACATCTACAAAAAACAAATTAAGAGTTAGAAGAGAACCTAGAAACTTAGAAAGGAAAGTCAAAACTCAAAAGTTGAAATTTGAAAACATATTTTATCAAATTATCAATATTTGTAACTTGTAAATTTCAAAATTTATACCTGGTGGTTGATTGTGTATTGCTCTCTTTGCTAGCTCTAAAGAGAAGAGTTCACCCCTTTTTTCTCTATAACTTTGGATTTCATTAACAACAAGGTCTCCTGCATCAAGGTTAGGTGACATTCTCTGAATGCACTTCATGAGTCCCTCCATAACCTCTCCAGTAGGATCTGAGTAGGTGCTTGAATGGAAGAAATGAGGGTTCAAGAAGTAGCCTGCTGCATGGATGGGTTGGTGGAGTTGATGGTTCCACCTCCTGTCAATAATCTCCCAAATGGGATCAAATTTGAGGCTGTCCCCTTTATAATAATTTTTTATAGCCTCCTTGGCCCTATCCATGGCCTCATAAAGATATCCCATTGGGATTTTATCCCCATCCACCAAGCGGAGCACTCTAACCAAGGGCTCTGAAAGCTACAAATTACAATATAAAAATGCAAAAAGATTAGAGTTTCAAATTTACAATGAAAGACATCAAAAAATTTATTCAATTTGAATTCAAATTCAAAGTTTTGAAATTGAAGTTACCTTCACAATCTCTGCAGCCTTTTTTGCAAATTCAGCATCAAACACAATTCTTGACACGTTATCTCCATCCGGCTTCTTTGAATAGGTTGAGTCATCCCATGATTTACTCACAAACATTTGTTTTAAAGCCGTCAAAGAACCAAGAATGCTTTGCAACGTTAAGAAGATCGTTGCAAACCTTGTGACACCTGGCCTCACCAATTCTTTCCCATGGGTGTGCTCCCTCATCAAGCGAAGAACCCAAGGGTGATTGTAGATATATTTAGTGATTCTCCTCGCGTCCTCTACAATTGGTGTGACCCAATCTAGTTTTCCTATGTCCTCCAAAAGAAGGTCAAGGACATGAGCTGCACATGGTGTCCAAAAAATTGAGGGGTGTTTATCTTGGAGAAGTCTTCCTGCTGCCACATATGCTGCTGCATTATCAGTTATGATTTGCACAACATTTGCTATCCCCACCTCCATGCAAACTCCCTCCAACATCTTAGCCAAATTTTCTGCACTTTTTACAATGTGGGAGGCATCAACTGATTTTAAAAACACCACCTCTTCTTTGCATGCAACCAAAAAATTAATGATGGTACGGTTTTTTCCATCCGTCCACCCATCAGAAAGAATAGAGCAGCCATATTTTTGCCATTTTTCTTTTTGCTCCTCTACTGCTGCCCTTGCCCTTTCAGTTGCATTAGTAAGCAACCTACAAGTACAAAGTGAAATTAAGTACACAATTTTAATTTGTAAACAAAAAAATAGCTTAAATTCATTATAAATTAAACTTAAAAAACATAAATTAAATAACATAAACTAACCTCCCACTCAAGTCCGTGCGAGAAGGCGCCTTGTAGCCTTTTCCTGCAACTGTCAATGCGGTGACCAAATTGTGCCAGTAAGGAGAACTCGCCACATTGAAAGCAATATTGTTAAAATACCAAAAATCTGCACAAACAATGTCTGCTTGCTCATGCACCTCCCTATTCCATCCAGTCGCCTCTAAGGAAGGTTGTGCACCAGTTGTGTTTCTAGGCACAAAAAAACTATCCAACCGTGTCGGTGTAGGTCCTGTAGCTACCCTTGCCCCTGGTGCTCTACTAGAGGAAGATGAAGGGATGGAGGTTGAGGTGCCAATGGGTTTCCTTGACCTTCGCACACGTGGGCCACGAAGAGAGCCCACTATCTCCTGAATCTCCTGAGTAACATCATAATCATCATCTGACTCAACTGGAACACCTTGAGAAGAGGCAATGGTTGCTTGCATTGCTGCTCTTGCCATCTCTCTTTTCATTTTTTTTTCTTCTGCAGCTGAAAGTATGGCATTCATTTGTCTTTTTATTTCCTCTGTTGTATGAGGACATTCCTTAGCATCACGTTGAGGGATGCCTGCAAGGTGGTACTTGAGGCGATTGATGCCCCCACGATATACTTTTTTACATGGAATGCAATATACTATGCCAGGTATGGGTCCTAGATAAGCATACTTCCAAGCAGGATCTCTAGCTCCTGGAGGACGTTTACCTACAAAGTCCGCAGGCACGGATGGGGCAGAGCCTGAGGCAGAAGTGGGTTCAGAAGCCATTATCAATTAATTATTAACCTACACAAAGTGAAAGTCATAGCACAACTTGTTAGTTTTTGATAGAAAATTTAAAAACAAACTAAATTAGATTAAATCAAGAGAGATTACTTTAAGTTTAAATTACTAAAAATCTATCACTAGATTCTAAATCTAAACATTTTCATAACAAAAAAATTGGATTTAAAAATAAAAAATAAAAACTAGGGTTTCAAAAAAATGTGAAAAAATGTAAAAAATATGAAAATGACTTCAAACTAGTAAAAAATTAAGCTAATCTAAGATTGTAAGCATGTTATTCAACAAAAAAGAGGATTCAATCATTCAAAACAAAAAAAAAATAACTAGGGTTTAAAGAAAATTTAAAAAAAATGAAAAAATCAGCAAAATATGTTAAAAAATCAGAAAAAATCATTAAAAAATCTTGTTTTGATGAATCTAAATCTTGTTTTGATGAATCTAAATGCATTTAAATCATTTTCACACTACAATCAAATGATTTTTAAACATAGAACCAACAAGAATGAAGAATTTTTTAAAAAAGAAGAAAGAACAAGAAAAATGAGAAACCCTACCTGGAAATCCAATTTGCCTTCTAAATTCGATGTAAATGCCCTTCAAATCTTGTCTTTTGGATGCAAAATCACTGCAAATGAGTGCACAATGCCTTGGAGAGGTTTTTTGCTGAGTGTGAGAAGAGAGTGAATGAAAAAAGACAACTTAAAATTGCTTTTTAGCGGCTGCTTGGGCGTTCTAACTGTCGCGCGGGTTTTTCTAGAAAACTCGCCGTACTTTCTGGAAAAACTCGCCAAAAGTACGGCGAGTTTTTCCAGAAAGTACGGGCGAGTTTTCTGGCGTACAAGTGCCTGAAAAACTCGCCCCCTGGAAAAACTCGCGAGTTTTTCACTACTCGCCGGGTTTTGTGCGAGTCTTGCAACTATGCACACAATAATGAAAAATTCAAAATGCATTTTATACACAAATAATTACACCTTCATATCAATTTTTCATTCCTTTGAAAAACTTACAAGGAAATCTCCACAATTGCACATCTCACAGTTGCACAAAAATCAACATGTATTATGTTGTTCTTGTATCTTAAACTCTGTTTTTCAGTCCTTCAAAATACTTAGTCTTTCATTCCTTTAAAAGAGATTTTTGAATTTTCTCACAATCTTCTATCTTGATCCTATCTTCATAATAATTCAGCTAAAAATTGAATCTTCCTAAAAGCATTCTTATCTCTTATAAGAGATGAGTTAGAAGATAAGTCTAAGTCACTAGTGATTATCTACACTTTATTAAACATAATTAGCTAAATAAAAGACTTTCACTTTAATCCTTAAAAGTGAAATACAAAATACAATAACTCAAACCACTTGAACTACTTTCCAACATGTTCAACATTGAACCTATGCAGAAGTTCCTGTCCAGGCTAAAAACTCAGCACTCCCTCTTAGCGACAAAGGAATTCAACACCAATCCAACTTTGTCATTTAAGACTTCAAACTTCCCTTTTGCTAAGGGCTTGGTCAAAATATCAACTACTTGTTGATATGTGGAAATGTACTGGAGCTTCACTACTCCCTTCTGAATTGTATCACAAATAAAGTGATATTTGATATCTATATGCTGTTGAACCTATGCAGAAGTTCCTGTCCAAGCTAAAAACTCAACACTCCCTCTTAGCGACAAAGGTATTCAATACCAATCCAACTTTTTCATTTAAGACTTCAAACTTCCCTTTTGCTAAGGGCTTGGTCAAAATATTAACTACTTGTTGATATGTGGAAATGTATTGGAGCTTCACTACTCCCTTCTGAATTGTATCACGATTAAAGTGATATTTGATATCTATATGCTTGGATATGTCATGAAACACTAGAAGCTCCAAGAGTTTGACACAAATCTAATTATCATAGTAAATGATCATGGGATCCAACTCCTGATCAAATAACCCTACAAGTAACTTAAGAAGTCAGATGGCCTCACAATTGGCGAGACTAGCTCCCATATACTCTACCTCTACTGTGCTAAGTGCCACATAAATCTACTTATTGATGAACCAAGATATCATTATTGAACCCAAGCTAAAGCAACACCTCAAGGTGCTCTTCCTATCTGTTGCACTAATTTCCCAATCAGATTCTATATACCCTTGCAACTTCACATCACTATCTCCAAGATATCTCAAAACATTCTCCCTATGCCCTTCAAATATCTAAGTGGATGCTTTGCTGCTACCTAATGCTCTTGTCTTGGCTCCATCATAAACTAAATCAAGCTGTTCTCTACGAAACAGATATTTTCCCTAGTAAATGACCAAATAGATTAAGGAACCTATCAATTACCTGTACAATGTGGGATCAATCACCTCCAAATCTGAAGTTCTTACCTTCTTCAAATTAATGATCATTGGTGTGGCCATAGGTCTACAATCCTCCATCCAAAATCACTTATGCATCTCAACTGCATACTTTCCCTAGCCAAGAAAAATATCTTCTAGTTTCTGTCAAACCTATAACCCCAAAAAGCAATGCATCAGGCTAATATCCTTCATCTCAAACTCAGCAGATAAATCTGCTTTGCTCCTTGCAATGAGATGCCTTGAACCTGTAATGAAAAATTATCTACATACAACATCAAAACAAGCAGATCAAACCAACATCTATGTAATATATATTAGAATCTGCTTCGCTTTTGTTGAAGCCCATACTTTGTAGATATTCATCTATCTTGGAATACCATGCTTTGGGTGCCTATTTGAGCCAATACAAGGCTTTCTTAAGCCTACAAACATGGGATTCCTTCCCTTTTACCTCAATGCCCTAAGGCTGCTCTACATGCATTTCTTCCTCAATTATACCATTAAGAAAAGTTAACATCCATTTGATGTATTTTCCAGCCTGTGACTGAAATTAAAAACATAATTGTTCTAATGGGAGCCTATATGGTGATTGGAGCAAAAGGCTCCTCATAGTCCACTCTCTCCCTCTAAGAGAACCCTCTCACCACAAACCTTGCTTTGTACTTTTCAATGCTACCATCTGCAACATGCTTGATTTTGTAGAGCCACCTAGAACTCACAACTATCTTGACACAATGTCCCAAACATCATTTGTCATGACAAAGGTGTACTCCTCCACCATGGCATCCCACCAAACCTACTGATCTACTGTGATATCCCCGATCTAGTCAGTTCTCGGGAACAGTGTGTTAGCCTTTTTCTTGGAACCTTGTGGGCTAATTGGAATGGTTAGAGGGTCAGTGATATTTTCTAGAGGAGTTGGTCATTCTCTTTTTCAGAGCTCAGTGATTGGTTCATAGCAGGCGCTGGCAATTCAGGGGTTGACAGCTTCTGACGGCACAAGAATATTTGGAGAATTGAGAGAGTTATGGATTTTTAAGTGATTTGAGTTAATTATTTAACTTAATGCTTTTTTATAAAGTCAAATTGACTTTATATATTTTATATCACTTAAATATTACATAAAGTTGATTTAAAATTAAATCACTTATGATACCAAGTGGGCGCCCAAATATTTAACTTGCAACTATTGAAAAAGTGATTTAAATATGATTTAAAATATTTAAATGTTGCAAGTGGCGTATCTTCTTGGAAATGCGTGCCTTTTGAGATATAAGGCATTTTGGCAATGAGAAACTCTATTCATGATTATTTCGACTTTGCCTTTGAGGTTTTCTCTATGCTTTCCTTTGTGATCAGGGTTTGATCCATATGTCCATTGGAGAACGATATCTCTTCGATGTTGAGCATTTTTGAGACTGTGAAAGACCAGTCAAATTAGTGCAACTGTGAGGGCTTCATTCAGAGGTTCTACATGCTACAATCAGAGTTTTTATGATTCAGTCTACTTGTTTGCAATAAGGAAGGGGGTTTATTCACCTGTGGCGTCCTCTTCAACAATTCTACAACTTCCAGTTTTGGCTCTTCAACAACTTACTTGGGCCGTACCATTTGCATTGGGAAATGTGCCTTTTTAGGGAGGCGTGTGAAGTAACTAGTTGAAACGCCTTTCTTTTGGCTTTTGTTTGTCTTCCATTCTTGGCATCTACCTTTCTCAAGGGCTTGTATCCTGTTTCGAAGAGGGAGAACTCAAATCTGGAGGCTAGGCGTCCATATTTGCCAGATTTCATCATTCTTGGCTGGCAAGTTGACTTATCTTTTTAAATAAATAATCTGGAAGCATTCTGTTATGTTTATCACTTGTGATCTATTTGTTACTGTTAAATAATACCTTCTACATTTCCATTCTGTAGAAAATAGCTCAGTTTTACAGTTTATGAGTTTTTATATGATGTGCCCCTTCTCTTTTGTCTACAAACTTTTCTCTAAAAAACTAAAAAAACATTAAAAGATAAGCACAAATACAGGGGTTTGGTTTGGGAGCCAGTAGGTCTCATCATAGTGGTATCAGAGCGCTGATCCTGCCAGCCTAAAGGGTTAGCAATTTCTATGCGGTCTCATCAAAACAGGTTTGACAGGTACTACTCACACAGGGGTCCTGGATATCAGAGAAGTGCTTTTGAACCATTTCCAGCATTTCCATTTGACGAACAGGAAGAGGAAATAGAGTTGGATAATGTGGCTGACAGGGAAGTTGAAGGTTCTCACAGAAATCCTCTCAATGAAGAGGACAGAGAAGCTAGAGATGTACTCAGAGGCATGGTGGCAGGCCAAGAACAGGTGGCAAATATCCTCCAGTAGTTGAGCACAAATGTTCAAAATTTGACACTTCATAGAGGTCAGAATCAGGGTCGAGATCTGGAAGGCAATATTCATGGAAAACCACACAGAATCATTGCTCCAGCACGCACCTTTGAGAGAGCTACATGTCCTACTTTTATCAGAAATGAAGCTAATGAAGAGGAAGAGGTTGAACAGGGTGGTGAAGTGAACTTTGTTGATAACATCATGACTATGCATGATGAATGGGATGCATTGCCTCCGAGAGTTAAGGAGCACCTTAACTTCGATCGATTCATGAGCCAGAAGAGAGAGTATAACCATAACAGGAATGATAGGAGGCCTAGAAACAAACAAAATGATCTCAGACAGGCTACCAACAAACTGACCTTAGTTCACTATGATGGTAGTGGTAGAGTTACAGCACGTGCCTGGGTGAGTAAGTTGGATACATTCCTGACACTACGTCCTATGCCAGAGGAAGATGCTATATGATTTGTCGCTCTCCACCTTGATGGCGTAGCACATGACTGGTGGATTCATGGCATGGCAACACTGCACCACGATAGGATTACCTTGTACTAGGAGTTTACTGATAGACTGGTAGAGAGGTTTGATAGACGTGATCCCGAGCTATTCTTCAGGGATCTTGCACAATTAAAACAGTTGGGTAGCTTGGAATCTTACATTGGAGAGTTCCAGAGACTATCCGTGATGGTGACAGGTATCTCAGAGAGAAGGCTGATCATATTGTTTATTGAGGGTCTTTTCGAGCCCATGAAAGGTTGGATAAAGGCATTTGATCCACCTACTTTACAGGACGCCATGAGGAATGCTCACAGTATGGAGCTCACTACACCTCGTAAACAATTTGGCTCAAAACCATCTACTTCATACACGGATAACAAAACTGATCCAAAGAAGGCTGATAATACTAATCAAAAGAAAAAATATGCAGCACCTTTAGATCGTGAAACAATAAATGATCTACGTAGAAGGAAGCTTTGTTTTTACTGCAAGGGCCCATATGACTTCAATCATGACTGCCCCCTCAAGCCTAAAGGGAAAAACAGGCACATGGAATGGTTTTATGAGGGAGAAACGTTGACTGATTTTTCAGACCAGCAAGCTGCTATCTATGATACAGATGAAGAAAGATCAGAAAATGAGGCAGAAATTGAGGTAGAGAGTGAGCTACAGGAAGCTCATATGTCCAGCATGCAGAGAGAGGGATCTTTTAGGCTCCGTGGGATTTTAGCGGGTCAAAGAGTCATATCTCTTTTGGACACAGGTGCAACTCACAACTTTATTGATTCACGATTAGTGGAGAAAAGGGGAATTCAAACTCAGCATTTTGAAGGCATTCGAGTGAAGGTTGTAGATGGATACACTCTCAACTGCGAGAGGATGATTCCTGATTTGCCAATGAAACTCAACAATTTTGAGTTTAAGGCAGATTTTTATGTAGTGAACATGGGAGGAACAAATATAGTTCTCGGCATGAAGTGGCTTCATGCAATAGGAGAGTTCACACTCAATTTGCATGACATGGAGATGAAATTCAGAGTTGATGGCACAAATCAGATTCTCAAAGCCATCAAGGACAGCAATGTAAAAGACATTTCACTTAGGAGAATGGAACGTTTGATTCGGCATGATATGGTGGATTGGGCAGCAGAGTGCAATGTAATGCCTTCATAGGAGCAGCATGACTCTTCTTATCATCCAGATATTCAGGCACTTCGAATCAAACATGCAAAGGTTTTCAGTGCTATCCCACCAGGTATACCTCCTGATAGAGGTATTGAGCATATTATAGAGCTGGATGAGGGCACGAAACCAATCATGATCACTCCTTACCGGCACCCCAAACGTTTAAAAGATGAGATTGAGAAAACTATTAAGGAACTTTTAGCTATGGGGCACATTAGGCCGAGTAAGTCACCCTTTGCTTCATTAGTTGTTTTGGTGAAGAAAAAGGATGGTACACTTAGGATGTGTATAGACTACAGGATGCTTAACAGGAAGACTATAAAGAACAGGTATCCTATCCCACGGATTGACGAGTTAATAAATGAGCTACATGGAGCTTGCTATTTCTCGAAAATAGATTTGAGGACTGGGTACCATCAGATCAGAGTCCAAGAGGAGGATATTGAGAAAACTGCATTTCGATGCCATTGTGGACACTATGATTTCTTGGTTATGCCATTCGGTTTAACCAATGCTCCAACTACATTTCAATCCACAATGAACAGGGTTTTCCATCCTCATTTGAGGAAATTTGTTTTGGTGTTCTTCGACGACATACTGGCTTACAGCAAGTCTTGGGAGGAACACATAGTTCACTTGGATGCAGTATTGAGCATATTGGATAGGGAGTCCTTGTACGCCAAGGAATCCAAGTGTGCACTAGGATTGGGAGAACTTTTATATCTGGGTCACATCATCAACAGTGAGGGAGTCAGTATGGATCCAGAGAAAGTTCGTGCTATCATTGATAGGCCTACACCTGAGACTCTGACACAGCTTAGGGGGTTTGTAGGTCTATGCGCCTTCTATTGTCGGTTCATTAGTGGATTCTCGCGTCATGCAGTGCCACTGACCGATTTGACTAAGAAGGGAGCCTTTGTGTGGACACCATTAGCACAAGCGTGCTTGCTTTGAGAAGTTTAAACTTCTCACGGCTACATGTCCAGTTTTGGCATTGACAGATTTCACCAAGTCGTTTGAGCTACATTGTGATGCCAACGGTGAGGGTATTGGGGCAGTCATCATGCAGGACCGACATCCTATAGCTTTTGAGAGCAGGAAGCTGAGAGGTCGTGAGAGGAGCTTTAGCATTTATGATAAGGAAATGTTGGCCATCATGCATGCCATGACCAAGTTCAGGCAGTATTTGGTTGGTAGTAAATTCTGTGTTAAAACCGATCACAATAGTCTGAAACATTTCCTAGGACAGCGAGATTTGAATAAAAGACAACAAAAATGGGTCAGCAAACTTCAGTCCTATGATTTTGACATCTCCTATGTCAAGGGTACACAGAATGTGGTTGTTGATGCATTATCTCGCCGCCCACACTTGAGCTCCATTACAGAGATTGCAAAGGACTGGAGACACATGATAGTTGCGGAGTATGCTAAGAACCCATGGGCTTCTAGCATAGTAGATGGGACAGTACAGGATAGCAGACACTCACTTGTAGATAATCTTATCATTTACAAAGGGAGGATTTTTCTTGTCCCAGTTTCTAGGATGAGGGATAGGGTATTGAGATCGTTTCAAGATTCACTTATGGCAGGACATCCCGATTACTTTAAGACCTACAAGCAGGTATGGGAGAGATTCTCTTGGAAGGGTCTCAAGTCTTTTGTTCTTCAGTATGTCAGGGAATGCCTTGTTTGTTAGCAGAACAAGCAAGAACATACATACCTTGCAGGATTACTTCAGCCACTTCCTATTCCTGAGAGGAAGTGGGAATGCTTGTCGATGGACTTCATTACGGGCTTGCCGAAAGCTCAAGGGAAGGACAGCATTTTTGTGGTAGTAGATAGATTGACGAAATATGCTCATTTCTTCCCAATCACTACTACTCACACAGCGACACAGGTGGCAGACTTGTTTTTCCAAGAGGTATTCAGGTTGCACGATTTGCCTCAGAGCATAGTCAATGACAGAGATAGCAAGTTTTTGAATAACTTCTGGCAGGAGTTATTCAAACTTTGCAGGACAGAGCTCACTCCGAGCACCAGCTACCACCCACAGACAGATGGGCAGATTGAGATAGTCAATAAATGGGTGGAGGGATACTTGAGGAATTACAGCTCAGGTCAACAGAAGGCATGGGTGAAGTGGTTATACCTTTGTGAGTATTGCTACAATACCACTCATCACATGAGTATTCAAATGACACCATACCGAGCATTATATGGATATGATGCTCCGAGTTTTCTAGATTTGTTGCTGAGTGACAAAAGAGTACCTAGTGCTGGGGATCTATTACAGGAGAACCAGGACATTATGAGAGCACTTAGGGAGAACATTCAGAAAGCTCAAAATCAGCAAAAGCAATATGCTGATCAGAGGCGAGTGGAGCGATCTTTCGAGATCGATGATTTGGTGTATTTGATGCTACAGCCTTATAGGCAGTCCACCCTTCGTAAGAAGGGTGTCGAGAAACTTAAGCCACGATACTATGGACCTTTCACAGTTGTCAGACGTGTCGGTGAAGTGGCCTATGAGTTAGATCTAGCAGTGAACAGTAAGGTTCACAACGTGTTCCACGTGTCGCGCCTCAAAAAGGCGTTGGGACAATAGGTGACTCCTTCAGATTTACCACCCCTGGATGATGAGAGGAAGTCGATTTTGATACTTGAGGCCATTTTGGATTCCAGAGAGCGTCATCTTCGGAGGCGGGTTATTAGGGGGTATCTAGTGAAGTGGAAAGATCTGCCGGCAGTGTATGCTACTTGGGAGAGTGACAATATTCTTCAACATCCAGCTTTGAGTTTGCTTGTGGACAAGCAAATTCGGGGAGGGCAGACTGTGATGTCCCCGCTCTAGTCAGTTCTCGGGAACAGTGTGTTAGCCTTTTTCTTGGACCCTTGTGGGTTAACTAGAATGATTAGAGGGTCAGTGATATTTTCTAGAGGAGTTGGTCGTTCTCTTTTTCAGAGCTCAGTGATTGGTTCACAGCAGGCGCTAGCAGTTCAGGGGTTGACAGCTTCTGACGGCACGGGAATATTTGGAGTTTTGAGAGAGTTATGGATTTTTAAGTGATTTGAGTTAATTATTTAACTTAATGCTTTTTTATAAAGTCAAATTGACTTTATATATTTTATATCACTTAAATATTACATAAAGGTGATTTAAAATTAAATCACTTATGATACCAAGTGGGCGCCCAAATATTTAACTTGCAACTATTGAAAAAGTGATTTAAATATGATTTAAAATATTTAAATGTTGCAAGTGGCGTATCTTCTCGGAAATGCGTGCCTTTTGAGATATAAGGCATTTTGGCAATGAAAAACTCTATTCATGATTATTTCGACTTTTCCTTTGAGGTTTTCTCTGTGCTTTCCTCTGTGATCAGGGTTTGAGCAATATTTCCATTGGAGAACAATTTCTCTTCGATGTTGAGCATTTTTGAGACTGTGAGAGACCAGCCGAACTAGTGCAACTGTGATGGCTTCATTCAGAGGTTCTGCATGCTACAATCAAAGTTTTTATGATTCAGTCTACTTGTTTGCAAAAAGGAAGGGGGTTTCTTCACTTGTGGCGTCCTCTTCAACAATTCTACAGCTTCTAGTTTTGGCTCTTCAGCATCTTACTTGGGCCGTACCATTTGCATTGGGAAATGTGCCTTTTTAGGGAGGCGTGTGAAGTAACTAGTTGAAACGCCTTTCTTTTGGCTTTTGTTTGTCTTCCATTCTTGGCGTCTACCTTTCTCAAGGGCTTGTATCCTATTTCGAAGAGGGAGAACTCAGATTTGGAGGCTAGGCGTCCATATTTGCCAAATTTCATCATTCTTGGCTGGCAAGTTGGTTTATCTTTTTAAATAAATAATTTGGAAGCATTTTGGTATGTTATCACTTGTGATCTATTTGTTACTATTAAATAATACCTTCTGCATTTCCATTCTGTAGAAAATAGCTCAGTTTTACAGTTTATGAGCTTTTATATGATGCACCCCTTCTCTTCTGTCTACAAACTTTTCTCTAAAAAACTAAAAACACATTAAAAGATAAGCAAAAATACAGGGGTTTGGTTTGGGAGCCAGTAGGGCTCATCACATCTACAACTTCCTGGAAGCTAGAAGGCTTTAGATCCATGATGTTACTCATCATTGCTGCTAAAATTGATTCACCCTCTAACCTGTACTGATTATCTTCTCTAACCCCTATAATCTATGTTGTAACTGGGCTAGATCCTTTCAATTTGATAAGACCTTGTCAATCCTTGAATTCAATTGCATAGCCCTTATCCTCCATAAACAAAACTGGAATCAAATTCCTTCTAAGACCAAGAACAAACAAAACATTATCAAATTCCAAAGAGTTACCTAATTGAAGTCAAAGGGAATTGTACATACTATTGGATGCTTGGCATCATCACCAAAATCAAACTAAACTCCAGAGTTATGTTCTCTGAAATGGTAAAATATTCTTAGGCTGATATCATATGCCTAGAGGCACCATTGTCCACATACCAAGCATTCCTTAGAATCATGATGGTAGAAAGACAAGAAACCGTTGAGAAACTCTTTCTCAAACTTGGCAGCAAACTTGTTCATCTAAGTTTCTATAAAGGTTACTACTTCCTTCTATTGTTGCTTCCCCTGATTCTTCTTGTTTGAACACTATTATGCATAATGACTGAACTTATGACAAAAAAAGCACTTGATTTTACTCAACTCTTTCTTCCCAGACTGTGAGGAGGAATCCACACCCTCTCCCTTATCCTTGATGTTTGACTTCATTCTTGATTTGAAACCCTAGATTAAGAACTGTAAACCCTCCATCTTCCAACCTTTGTCACAGCGTCTGCAACTGGTAAATTTTGTGTCAAAAAGACACCTGAAATAAAACCCTAGTCATCACTTCTACTAAACCCTAGTTCGCACTCCTAGTTGTTGCTTCAAACCCTAGCAATCACCTTCAAACCCTTGTTGGTTCAAAATAGAAGAATTTAACATGTGAATTGCATTTTCATGGGCAAGCATGCATGTAACATGAGAATGAGGCACAAGTTAATGAAGTTGCTTTGTCTGCTCGTTTAAAATCTTGAGTCTGGAAGATTTTTATCTGAATACAGTCCATGTTAATCATCAAAAGCATTCTATAGTTGATGCTATGAAATTTTATTGGTTTGAAGTAATTAACCCAGCATCAGAGGAGATGACTTTTAGCTCGTATTAAAAAGATGCCTTCTGTGGTGCTAAAAGGCAAAGATATTTGGATCATATTAAATATTGCATACTTTCAAGTGGTTCAAAAAGCTGGAAACCTGGAACTGAGGTGAATTAATTCCACCTAAGCATGCACTGCAGGAGCTTATGTGGGCAACTTTTTTCTCATTTACCTGAGCCTGATTATGCAGAAGCTGCTATAGCAATCAACGAAGGTAAGAGGCCTTTCATGGAGTCCAAAGCACCTGTCAAGGGTATGGAAATATTTGCACAGCTGATACAAAGCAATCTAGCAATCAATGGAGGTAAAAGGCCTTTTGTGAAGTTGAAAGATCTTGCTTAAGGTCATGGAAATGATTGCACAGCTGATAGAAGACAGTCTGACAATGATTACATAGACTAGATTTCTGATGATGTGTCAAAATCTGGTTTATTGACATTGCATACTCCTTTTTTCTCTCCCACAGATTTTTGATGAGAAAGCTGAAGCTTCTATTGTCTTGTAAACAGACTGCACAAGGAAAGTATGATGTTTCTTGCCATAAACAATAATTTGCAATGGATTGGCAGACTTCTGCAGACAACCAATGTTCACATCTAAGATGTGACTATGGGCTGTAACTTTACTTGCCGTAACAATATTGGGGATGCAAGGAATCTACTTTCAAAGAGTTCATTTCCTATAAATGAACCCTTGTCTGTCATGCACACTCTGGCATTGGATGGAATATTGCAGGACAGGGCCATTGGTGAATCACTACTTCCTGAGTCTGCATATGTGGAAGAGATTGAAGGGTATATAACCCTTTGCAGGCTGAATGGAAGAGTTCTGATGAGCCTAACCTTTGGTTGAATCTTGATCATTGCAAAATGTGTGTCAAGAGGCAAACGATGACTGAGGCAGAATAATTCAATAGGAACCCAGTTAAAGCACTCACAATCCTAAAAGAGCCACATTTAAATCCTCTGGATGTCATCCCCCAAAGTGTTGCTATAACTTTAAGATATAATGTAGAACTGGATAGAAGTCTTTTGGTGATTCCTTGGGAATTATGATGAGCTTGTATAATATTGACACCATACAAAAGGCACCTAACTCTCAGTGTGGAAATAAAGAAGGAAAAAAAAACGTAAAAGCAATGTTGCCCCTCCCTCCTTTATTTTAACATTTAAATTTCTGTAATATGATTTTTCAGGATTCATCTGCATGGCTTCAGTGTTAATCTCCACTGAGTCATATTCTATAGGTAGAGTTTCATAAGAATTCATCTCTCTATCAGCATGAATATTCCACTTGGCACACACTGCACCTAATAATGCTCATTGCAGTGCACCCATAAGAGAATAACACTACAAATGACAAGCGAATTTCAGACCTCAATTTATATGGGGTCTAAGTTAGCTATACATGTCAGCCGAACGGTAAAGATATAAAACCTCCAATTTCTGTGTATTTTTCTTTGAGAAAAATATCTACACATTTAACCTACTTATACCAAAAAACTGACAGATTGGAACTTTGAACTGCACCTCGGGGTGGTACTGAAGGCCATAAAGTCTCTTGGCTGGATTTTCTATAGCGGCTACAACATTCTGTAGACTTGTTGCCACAACAGAAAACCCGTCGGGTAGCCTGACCACCTCGTCCCCATGGCTCATCCATACAGCCTGCCTCTCTTCCACAGAATCCCCTTACAAATTGCTCCCCTTCTGAACACATATCTCCATTCTCCCATACTCCTGGCTTTCTGCGGGCTTCACTTGCCCCCCCATCATCTGCACCATCAACTGAAGGCCATAGCAGATACCAAGTACACAAATGTCATTGTGCAATACATAGTCCGAAAATCCCTGAGGTAGAACGGGCGCGCCCTCCAGGTGCACGCTATGAAGCCCCCCTGATAAAATTATCACAGACGGACTTGCCTCCGTGACTGCAGACAGTGGAGAAGTGCCGGATATACACACTGAGTATATCGACATTTGCCGAATCCGCCAAGTCATGAGATGAATGTATTGCGACCCGAAATCCACGACCAAAACCGCATTTTGTGAGATGCTAGTTTTCACTTCCTTGGCCATGGCTGCCGCTGCCGCTGTAGCTTCAGAAAAAATTCCTTGTTTCTTGCTTCATTAGGGAGAGGACCCACTAGTTGTGCTTCCAATTATCCTACCTGGATATTTCAAATCACTCCCAATTTTCTACAGGAGCTTATTTGGCAAGTCCCCTGCTTATAACTAAGGTTTCCGCGTCACATCTGCATGCTTTTTGTTGAGGTGTCCAAAAAGGCCCAATAAAAAAGTGAGACCAATACTTGTGCATTGAGAGCATGTTTTATTGAGTGCTGATGTGGAATCACATGATTGGTTGCTTTTTAAATCAAAGGAATACATTTTAATGATATCAAGTTTCCACAATCCATAATGTTTAGCTGAATGATTTCTCTATTGAATTATGTGTGAATTTTTTGTATCCAATATGTTTCCACATTTTATTTAATTATGGATAGTCATCATCAACACTAACAACTTTAAAGTCACAACTATTGGTTTAATAATGATAAAAATATTGGGCATTATATAAACAACTACTATCACAACTATTGAATGAGTCATCTCCCCTATTTTACTTTATTTCTAGAATGAGTTTGGTTTTTTTAGTTAACTAGTTAATAATAATTTAATTTCAACCAATCAAAAACAATATTTTAAAAAATTAAAATAAAATTTAATTTATAAAGTCAATTTGTAAAATATTTAACTTTACAAATTATAAAATTTATTTCTTGTCAATATGTTGGTCTTAGATGCAGTTCGAGGGCCTTGTTAGAGCTAGAGATTAACACCCTTCTTGCAAGAGTTGGTGGTAGTGGCTGCTGTGGTGAGTGGTACTGGAGTAGGTGTTGTCCTCATCCTTGTTTTCCACATCCTTTGTTTTGACAGAGATTGGAAATTCTGACAATGTTGCTCTGAAGATTCAACTATTGTGCACTTTCTTGGAGGTGGTGAATTGGGTTGGTCACAGTTTGTTATGAGATTTGTTTTCAGCTGATGATTTTCCTTCAAGCATCTGTTGTTTGAAGGTTGTTGTTCTGTTTTTTTGTTGAGGTTGATTGCTGAAAATGCACATGAAATCTATCACAGTTGCAAATTAAAAAGTGAGCTGCTAAGTATACAGGCTACGCGAGTTATGCACTATGGCAAAGTCTTTTTGCATGTATATGGGTTGTTTGTTCTCATGCTGGTTTCTTCTTGGTTTGGGTTTTGTTGTGATGTTGGTTAATAGGAGGTAGTTTTTGCTGGAGGTACCTTCCCAACAAACTCCTATTTCTTTGTATTTTTTACTTGTATTTTTTTTTTTTAATAAAAGTTTTTATTCCAAAAATATATATATATATGATTGGTTAAAAAGTTATGTTTTATTGACAATGCAAAATAGCAAAAAAGGTAAACATTTTTTTAAAATGTAATTGTTATTTTTTTATTAAAGAAAATCTCACAAAAATCACACACTATTAAAACAAGTGCCACATAGTGGCCAGTATTTGCCTTTGTAGTATTTTAATTAGAGATTTGTAGAGTTGGAATAAAAATAAATGTAAGTTTAATTAATGTGAATAAAATTAAATGTAATTTCTTTTAATTGTTGTATTTTAGTTTTGACTTTTGTATTTTGTGTTTATTGTTTGGTGTTTTTTTTTTTTTTTTTTAAAAAGTTGAATACATTTAAATATTTATATAATAAATTCATTCAGAGAAAAGTAGTTTATGAATTATTTGTACTAGACATAACTATGACTAATAAAGTTGAAGTTGAGTTTGTTTTTTAGAATAAATATTTGTTAAACATTAATCAAATAATTTTTTATTAAAAATAATTCTTAATTGATTCCAGTTGATTTTGAATTTGATAGTGAAAACTTCACATTTTAGTTGAAGTTAATTATACTATTAATATAATAAATATATTATATTCGAATTTAATATTAATAATTTATAAATTACATTATATAAACTAAGTAAATAGGTAATATTATAATATTATAATATTTTAAAATATTGTTGTAATTTTTTTATTTTTTTAATTCAATAAGAGAGCTTATAGATTGTATTGATTTAACAAAAAGGTTACATGTGTCTGCTTTAGCAGGAAATCACAGATTGAAACCCACTGCCATAACCACCAAGATCGGACTTTCAAATCCAAACATAGTGCCCAAAGAAACAAAATAGCACCGAGCCCATAAACCAATTAACCATGGGGGCATTAGGCCCATTGACAAAATTTTGAGACCAAAACTAGCCGTTAAACTACCAACTAGGAAAAGCAAAGCAAAATAAGCCCTTAAATAGACAATACACAGACTAACAGACATGGTACCCCATAGCCAAGTACCAGACATTTTGTTGTGCAAACACACAGAATTCTCGTTTCCAAGTTGAGTCCACTGAAGAGACCAAACGATACTTTCTCTTTAGGATATCGACACCAGTAGGCACCATTCTTCTATGCTCCATTAAATCAAGCCTGATGATATCCAACAAGAAAGGATAATAATTGACCAGTGCATCCAGGTCTTCAAGCAAATGCAGGTCACGGGGACGCATAATACCTTTCCCTATGCGCACAGCGGCCAAAGCCCAATCCAAACCAACCAGCATATCTTTCCTGAACAGCCTCTGTATGATTATCTTGGCGTCGCCCTTAGATACCTCGACATCTAATAGACCTGCCAACACCCTGGAAGATATGTCTGAATCGATCTTGTAACCCTCAACATTCTCCATAAACCTCTTCCCTGAAATGTAGGTGATGGCCACAAAGACAAGGTAGTCTAGGTGTCTAATGAGGTGTTGAAGGTGAAGTGTGGTGATCTTCCCTTCAAAGACAATCTGCCTCTTAGAGCCCTTCAAAGCAACTGGTGTTTCCAAACCCTGCATTTCTAGTGCCTTGCCAAAAACCAACAAAATAAATCTGCTCATTTTCTAACCAGTCAAAGATGAAATGAGCCAGCTATGCTCACAAATAAATAAACATGCCTACGTACTACGCCATGATACCCTTCCCACAGGCTAACCGTCCTTTGAAAGCCATTTTACGCAATAAACGCAAGCGAGTAATCAAGAGAGAGACGTCCTTTAGATCCTTCCACTTTTCCGCAAAATTCACTGATTAACTTTTTGGTTTGCCACCTTGTTCGAGTGAAGATAGTCATCGATCAGCAATAATCTAGCCCCAAACACCCATCAATACTTGTAGCTCCCAACGCCCTAGCCACCTCACCCAATAGGGGTGAGGTGGTGCCCACCCAGCCACCCACAAATATTGTTATAATTATTATTAATATAGTGATTTACTATTATATTGATTATATTAATAGTAATAATATTATAACTATCATAGTAGTTAATTTATACCATAAAATATTAAAAACATAAAAACATAGATAAAGATATTAGTTTAATGAAAAAAATAATACATTTTTTTTAAATAGTGTGAATTCAAATTTGATTTTTGTAAGATTTAATGAAATGATTTTATAAAGCAAAAAATAAAAAATCATTCTTTAAAAAAAAAAAAATTGTTTTATCTGCCAATAACACACAACTTTTTTAACCAATTATATGCACAAAAAATATTTTTTATAATTTGTAAAGTTAAATATTTTACAAGTTCACTTTAGGAAATTAAATTTTATTTTATTTTTGTTTAAATGTTGTTTTTGATTGGTTGAAAACTAAATTATTAATAACTAGTTAACTAAAAAAAGCCAAAGTCATTACAATAGTATATGTCTAAGGGAAGTACTAATAATAATAAAATAAAATAAAAATTGTATTATTCTTTCCATTAGACTAATATTTTTGTTATTTATGTTTTAAATATTTTATAGTATAATTTAATTATTATATCCTCTCCTTTTCATTAATATTTTTTTCATCATGTATATTTTTATATTAATTATATATATATAGGTTCGCTAAAAAAATTATAATTGATAATATATAGGTACATAAGATAACCTGTATTATTTTAGGTCTTTATTATATATAATATACAACCTATTTTAATATAGATAATATTAATTTAAATATAATTTATATTAATGTAGAATTTATATTAAATATTATTTCTATTTATATCTTATGTTATTGAAGGTAATATTTTGTAGGTAAATAAGTTAATCTACATTATATAGGTACTAGCACTTGCACCCAAAGGAGATTCAAGGATTACGTCAATAGAAAACTATATGTATGTTAATATATTAGAGATTGTGTGTATGTGCATGTGGTTTTATGGATGCCATGTGCTACAAATTCTAATTTAATATGGTTGGATTAGGAAATTAGTAATAAGTGTTAAATAATGGAATGAAATAGACTCATCAATACATAAGTAAGCATGGTATTGTAGACTAGTTTGAAATATATACAATATTGATTGTAAAATGTAAAAAAAATTGGTAATGCATATTTTATTATATCAAATTGAATGATACTCTCATAACAATTATAGTTGTGGCAATTTGGTTTTCCATGAATCAACTTTATATGGTACAGTTTTTTTTGTTCGTACCAAATAGGATCCCCACTCTTTTCTTCACATTAAGTGTTGCAAATACTAAATGGCTAGATTTACATAAACTATTTTTTAATGGCATACCATCAAGACCGCAGACTAACAAAGACCACAAAGATAACATTATTAATAACCCACATGCCACAACCTTATACTTGCATCAATGATTCACAATTTTTCATGAAGAATTAATACAAAATCTTTTGTGTGCAAAATATTATTGGTATAGATATGAATGACAACATCGAGGGTGTGCACAAAACATGTGTATCATCAAATTTCATAAGCCTAAGCGTAGCTACTCTAATACAAACAACCATTCATCTTCCTCGAGAGTATGCCATTTATGTAATACACAAGAATTTTTTTGGTTTCAAATCTAATATACCTTGCATGCATCTTTCTTTAATTAATTATGTAATAAGGCAAAAGAGTGGACACTTTTGGAAAATTAACAAAATATTCAACCCTTGTTTCAGTGCTAGTGGCATAGTTACTTGACAGTTGGACACATTGGAGACAAAACCCTGCAAGAAAGAAACCATGATTAATGGGTGTGCTCAAAATAGTTATGTCAATGAGGTGTTCAAAACATTTCGTTGAATTGGAATGCTATGAAGTCAAATCAATTTACTATGATAAATGTGCTCTTTGTATGTGGTGATTTAGGAGCTTGGCATAAGGGTGAGGAGCTACATTCATACATAATCAAAAGTGGATTTGAGTCCAATCTATATGTTTGTTATGCTTGTATAAACATGTATAATAATTATGGAAGAATTGAGATTACACAAAAAAAATTAGATAGAATATCTCAAAATGATGTTACTTCTTGGACAACACTTATTGTAGGGTATGGAAAAAATGGGTTTGAAAAAGAAGCCCTTAACCTTTTTAGCCAAATGCAATAGGCCAAAGTGGATCCCAATTGCATTACTTTGATTGCTATTTTGGTCATGTGCAATAATGAAGGCCTAGTGGATGAAGGTTGGCAATGCTTTGAGGGCACGAGTCAAAACTATAACATTACACCTACAATGGAGCATTACACATGCCATGTTGACCTTCTTGGCCACGCAGGGTGTTTGAATGAAGCATACATATTATTCAAAAAATAACACTAGGACCTGATGCTGGTGTATGAGAAGCCTTGATGGGTGACTGCAAGATTCACTACAATTTCAAGATAGAAGAAGGTGCACAACACCTCCTTAATTATTTAACATGACTTTCCTATTACAATTGATGATTTTGAAGGATCCCATGGTAAAATTTTACTAAGTATAGGGAAAAATCTTAGCATTCTGTGATTTAGATATTAGAATGGAAACTTATTTAAAATTGTAACTAAGAAATAAGGAAACATTTAAAGACCCAGATAAATAATTTTTCGCTTATGGCAAAAGTTTAGTAGTCTTATGTTTTGGGAAGTATTTCTAACTAAACCTATCTTTTCTCTTCCTATACTTTGTACTTAATTAGGACCAATGTTGACATATGTAGAGAAGTTTAACCTTATTGCTTGCATAAGACCTTCAAGAAAAATACTAATAACAATGTCTTAACCATACGAAAGGTCCACACTTTAGGACATGTTTTCTTATGAAGTATTATATATTTTTTGATTAAAAAATTTCCTAGACTCTACAATATTGCTTTTTGAAGAATTATAACATATAGTTCGATAATCCACAACTTCAAGAAAGAACCTAAAAAATTGCATAAAGAAAAGACTTGATAGATCAATGGTAAATTCGTGAGTCTCTATCTTAATTTTTTTAGGACACTAATCCCCCATTTACAATTACAAACAGTAAATTTGTTTCACAAATAAAAAAATCCATAATTCATCACTACAGGTTGGTCATATCATAATAAACACTTGTGCAAAACCTCAATTTCTAAAAAGGTGTAATTTATTTTATTAAAAATTATCCCTATTAATTCACATAAGAAAAGACTTGCTCTTTGTTCTCAAAACTTGAAATCCATTGATAAACTAATTGTGGTGCAAATAGAATTTGGAATTTCAAACATATGGGAAAATAATACAAAATATTTTATATACAACTCTTGTGCTAGGAAACAGAAGAATGATATAAAGAAATTAAAGAGTTGTAGAAAGATCTAAGTTATTAAAATCTTTTCTCTCAAGCAATATTGTCCAAGAATTGATGGATTTGTAATTTTTATTATATAATTATTGAATAAAATTAAGCATAGAAATACATTTCCATGAAGCAAATGTTGCTACAATGTAATTCAATTATTTAATAATAGTAAAAAATTTATAATAATCAAAATTAAAATAGTAAATATATTATTGATATTCATTTTCTTCAATATGTTGTTCATTGCAAGCTCTCAGTTTAATTCATCTTTATAATATTCACTTTTTGAGACATTTAACCTTTAAGCTTTTTTGATCCATTTATTTGTGTTATACCATATTATTTTATTATTCATTCTTTCATTATGTTTTCATCATTTTTTTCCTATTTTCACTTTTACTTCATTTTTCAATCTCCTCCCTCCCTGCCATCTCCCACCACTTAACTCTTCTTAAGGTCATTTCTACAATCATATTCTTCATTATCCTCTTCCTATCATGAATCATTGAGTTAGGGTTAGGGTAAGGCCATTAGAGCTATTTATTCATTGTTTGAGACATTTAACTTTAATCTTTTTTGATCCATTTATTTGTGTTATATCATATTACTATATTATTCGTTCTTCTATTATGTCTCCATCATTTTTTCACCTATTTTCACTTAAATAATTCATTTTCCAATCTCCTCCCTCCCTACCCTCTCCCACCACTTAACTCTTCTTAAGGTCATTTCTACAATCATATTCTTCATTATCCTCTTCCTACGATGAATTATTTAGTGTTGTTTGAAACGTCAATTCAAAATAGCATACATATTTAATCTAAAAGTGTTTACTCTATCATTCATGGACTTTGAAAATATCATACCATCTATAATCATCAATTCATTAATATTTAACAATTATTTATTTGAACGAAGAGATATAGTTGCACTTGTGTCTACTACGAATCAAATATGATAATTTAATGATTTTTAGTATGTATATATATTTATTTTATTTGTAAAATTTATTTGATATATAATAATTTGTAATATGGCATTTATTAAATATGTTATTTATTTAAAAGTTAGTGATAAAAATTAGGTTTATAGTTATGGATAGTTATGATATTGCTATCAGAATTCAACCGTATAGTTTCGAGTCAAACTCATTGACCCATGTTTCATGAGTAGTGGTTCAACAAGAACCCATCTCTCATGATATCGAATGGTCCACTTAGCACTCATTGCATCTAGGTGATGCTCACAGAGGTGAAGTTCTCAGTCTCAGGAGGTCACCCATCCCGATCTTGCTCGGCTCAAAGCTGCTTAACGAGTTTTCTCCAAGGTTAAGCCCTTGAGTTGTTACCCATTGCAAAACCTTCAGCAAGTGTTGTGCCTTATGAACCATTCATAATAGAGCCCCTTTAGCTCATCAATTGATAAGTAGGAGGTATTTTTCCACAGCGAGTCAAATTATGATATTGCTATCAGGATTCAACCGTGTAGTTTCGAGTCAAACTCATTGACCCATGTTTCATGAGTAGTGGTTCAACAAGAACCCATCTCTCATGATATCGAATGGTCCACTTAGCACTCATTGCATCTAGGTGATGCTCACAGAGGTGAAGCACTGGTCCGTCCCGGGAGGTCACCCATCCCAGTACTGCTCCAGCTCAAGCTCGCTTAACCAAGGAGTTTTCTCCAAGGTTAAGCCCGCTTGAGTTGTTACCCCATTTGCAAAACCTTCAGCAAAATAAGCCCTTAACCTTTTTAGCCGAATGCAATAGGCCAAAGTGGATCCCAATTTCATTACTTTGATTGCTATTTTTGTCATGTGCAATAATGAAGGCCTAGTGGATGAAGGTTGGCAATGCTTTGAGGGCACGAGTCAAAACTATAACATTAAACCTACAATAAAGCATTACACATGCCATGTTGACCTTCTTGGCCATGCAGGGTGTTTGAATGAAGCATACATATTGATTCAAAAACTAACGCTAGGACCTGATGCTGGTGTATGGGAAGTCTTGATGGGTGACTGCAAGATTCACTACAATTTCAAGATAGAAGAAGGTGCACAACACCTCCTTGATTATTTAACACAACTTTCCTATTACAATTGATGATTTTGAAGGATCCCATGGTAAAATTTTACTAAGTATAGGGAAAAATCTTAGCATTCTGTGATTTAGATATTAGAATGGAAACTTATTTAAAATTGTAACTAAGAAATAAGGAAACATTTAAAGACCCAGATAAATAATTTTTTGCTTACGGAAAAAGTTTAGTATTCTTATGTTTTAGGAAGTATTTCTAACTAGACCTATCTTTTCTCTTCCTATACTTTGTACTTAATTAGGACCAATGTTGAAATATGTAGAGAAGTTTAACCTTATTGCTTGCATAAGACCTTCAAGAAAAATACTAATAACAATGTCTTAACCATACGAAAGGTCCACACTTTAGGACATGTTTTCTTATGAAGTATTATATATTTTTTGATTAAAAAAATTCCTAGACTCTACAATATTGCTTGTTTGAAGAATTATAACATATAGTTCGATAATCCACAACTTCAAGAAATAACCTAAAAAATTGCATAAAGAAAAGACTTGATAGATCAATGGTAAATTCGCGAGTCTCTATCTTAATTTTTTTAGGACACTAATCCCCCATTTACAATTACAAATAGTAAATTTGTTTCACAAATAAAAAAATCCATAATTCATCACTACAGGTTGGTCATATCATAATAACCACTTGTGCAAAACCTCAATTTCTAAAAAAGGTGTAATTTATTTTATTAAAAATTATCCCTATTAATTCACATAAGAAAAGACTTGCTTTTTGTTCTCAAAACTTGAAATCCATTGATAAACTAATTGCGGTGCAAATAGAATTTGGAATTTCAAACATATGGGAAAATAATACAAAATATTTTATGTACAACTCTCGTGCTAGGAAACAGAAGAATGATATAAAGAAATTAAAGAGTTGTAGAAAGATCTAAGTTATTAAAATCTTTTCTCTCAAGCAATATTGTCCAAGAATTGATGGATTGGTAATTTTTATTATATAATTATTGAATAAAATTAAGCATAGAAATAAATTTCCATGAAGCAAATGTTGCTACAATGTAATTCAATTATTTAATAATAGTAAAAAATTTATAATAATCAAAATTAAAATATTAAATATATTATTGATATTCATTTTCTTCAATATGTTGTTCATTGCAAGCTCTCAGTTTAATTCATCTTTATAATATTCATTTTTTGAGACATTTAACCTTTAAGCTTTTTTGATCCATTTATTTGTATTATACCATATTATTTTATTATTCATTCTTTCATTATGTTTTCATCATTTTTTTCCTATTTTCACTTTTACTTCATTTTTCAATCTCCTCCCTCCCTGCCATCTCCCACCACTTAACTCTTCTTAAGGTCATTTCTACAATCATATTCTTCATTATCCTCTTCCTATCATGAATCATTGAGTTAGGGTTAGGGTAAGGCCATTAGAGCTATTTATTCATTGTTTGAGACATTTAACTTTAATCTTTTTTGATCCATTTATTTGTGTTATATCATATTACTATATTATTCGTTCTTCTATTATGTCTTCATCATTTTTTCACCTATTTTCACTTAAATAATTCATTTTCCAATCTCCTCCCTCCCTACCCTCTCCCACCACTTAACTCTTCTTAAGGTCATTTCTACAATCATATTCTTCATTATCCTCTTCCTATGATGAGTTATTTAGTGTTGTTTGAAACGTCAATTCAAAATAGCATACATATTTAATCTAAAAGTGTTTACTCTATCATTCATGGACTTTGAAAATATCATACCATCTATAATCATCAATTCATTAATATTTAACAATTATTTATTTGAACGAAGAGATATAGTTGCACTTGTGTCTACTACGAATCAAATATGATAATTTAATGATTTTTAGTATGTATATATATTTATTTTATTTGTAAAATTTATTTGATATATAATAACTTGTAATATAACATTTATTAAATATGTTATTTATTTAAAAGTCAGTGATAAAAATTAGGTTTATAGTTATGGATAGTGTCATGATCATAGTTAGGGTTAGAGATAGGTCTAGGATTAAGATAATTGTTTAAAATTTATTGTTATGGGTAGAGTTAGGGATAGGGTTGGGGTTAGAGATAGAATTAGAGCTAGGGTATGAGTTAGGGTTAGGGTTAGGTCACTAAAATAACTAATTAACAATACTAAAACACTATAATTAACAAAACTTACATTTATTTTTATTCACATTAATAAAACTTGCATTTAATTTTTATCAAATCTAAAATATAATAATTACAATACTATTAAGGCAAGTACTAGCCACTACATGGCACTTGTTTATTTAGGTTTACAACTCTATTCAAATTTTTTGGTGCTAATATAAATAGTTTTTTATTTTTTTCCATAAGAGAGATTGTAAAATTGGGTTAGGTTTTGAAGAGTTAACTTAACCTTGAACCTTAATATATTTTTTTATAAAGAAATAAGAATTTGTATATCAATGAACATAATCAAAAGGTTGTATTTTGGAGTGCATGATAGTATGTTCAAATCTTTGGAAGTATGATATATAAGGGATATCCTTTAATCATTGGTTTTCAATGAAAAAGGTATCACGTATCAACATAGGTGTATGCTCCCATATCAAATAGCAAAATGATCTTGTAGATACAAAATCCTCCATCAAAAAGAAAAAAATTAATATATGATGAATACAACAAAAATAAGTGCTAGAATTTGAGAGTTAATGATAATATTTATTTTGAAATTGACATAGAGTTATGACAAAGTGATCGTGAAGTCTGTCTAATAACATTTTGTAATCAAGGATATATTTTTGGAAGTCAAATGTATGACGATTTTATTGAAGTGGTGAATATTATAATTGTTAACGTTGAGCTTGAATCCAAGTTTAATACCTACTAAGCACAACAATGATTGGCATAGTTAAGATTGAGTTTGTTATTTAGAATAAATATTTGTTAAATATTGATGATCAAGTGATTTCGTAGTAAAGGTCCTTTATAGATTGATCACTTCATTTTGAGTTTTATAGTCAAATCCCTAGTAGTATAGTTTTTTTATATTGAAACAAAGTAGATTACAAATAATAGAAGCTACCAAAAGGTAGTTGAAAAGAATAAGCATCTAGTTGACCATCAGAAAAAAAAGTCACAACAAAAAGGCTAAGAGTTCATTACATATATTAAACAATTTTGTTTTGACAAACAATACTAACAAACTAAAATTATATCACTTGTTCTTTAATTTGTTGAAGTTGGTCCCTGACTTCCGCATTCCTCTTGCATAAAACTGGAAGTTGCGAGGACAAAAGAACTACTTGAAGAAAAATATCAAAGTAAAGCCTTGAAGTTTTAGTTGTTTGATCATATTTTTTAGAAAACACTACGGAACATCTAGCCTTCCATACATTCCTTAAAATAACTTGTCTAATAGAATCAACAATAACATTATTGTGCATTCGCCAACCAAAAATAGCCTCTTTCCAATTTAGTTCATGAAAGAAAATAGTTAGAAAATTAATAAACACAGTTGTTCATTGCTTCTTAATAAAAATGTAATCCCAAAATATATGCTTCATATTCTTAACACATTGAAAAAAGGGGCAGTTGTTTCATTGAACCATCATACATTTCAATCTATCCCCAATAGGTAGCTTGCAATGTAAAATTTTCCAAGCCAACACTTGTGTATCACGATCAGTTTTTGACTTCCATTTTTAAGCACTAATTTTGGTCCAAAAATTGAATCTAAATATACATTTCCACTTATGATTAAGACAAAAAAAATAGTTGAATGAACTAAATGACAATTGGCATGCCCAGTAGGACACGCCCATCAATGCTTTTGCTGGTTTGATGTGCAATCAATAATTTTCAAGCCTTTTCAGAGGTTATTCAAGCATATATGGTGACTCCATGAAGTGGAAGAATAGTAAATCCAATGTTGTTGCAACACATGAGAAGGATACAAACAAGGAGTTCAAAGTATTTTGAGTATTTGCAGTTGTCACCACCTAGAAGACAAGGCAAAACAACAAAAAGAACCCCTCCATTGAAGAGAGTTCAGTTGACACCACC
Source organism: Sequoia sempervirens (assembly GCA_007258455.2). Taxonomy (NCBI): domain Eukaryota; kingdom Viridiplantae; phylum Streptophyta; class Pinopsida; order Cupressales; family Cupressaceae; genus Sequoia; species Sequoia sempervirens. The sequence goes on along the minus strand of VDFB02000013.1, from coordinate 40,460,801 downwards.
TAGTGTAAGGCAAGAGTTTTTCTTCTCACCATCAAGGAGGCAGAGTAAGACTCATTCTGCTACACCAAGTTTCAAAATAGTAAGATCACCATCTAGTAGCCCAAATAAAATCACATTTGTTGCTTCTTCAAGTGTTGTACCTATATTTTTCAAGTTTTGTTGCTTTAATTTCTACTGTTCAAACTCAAATCAATCCATCTCAGCCACCTCCAATGTAAGAAATCAACCATTTGTGTCGTTTAATGGAGGCAGTCCATTAAACTTGGCTTAGCATAATGACATACTAGTAGTTGCACTTAAAAACTTGTCAATTTTCACTGGTGAGGATTAGACAACCCCCATTGATCACATAAGGGATGTAGCATCATTGTGTGGGGTGCACCACATAACTCAAGAGGATGTAGCAATAAGGCTACTTGTTGCATCATTTAAAGGTAAGGCTTTGTAGTGGTTTAAAGGTCTGCAAGTGGGGTCCATTGCAACTCTGGATTAACTGGGAGATAAGTTGCATAAGTAGTTCTAGGACAAGTCTGATCACCTATCATTGGTAGAGCAGTTAACAACTATAAAGAGAGCTCACCAGGAGAAAATGATAGATTTCAATTTCCAATTTCAGAAGACTTGGGACAAAATCCCAACTATGGCGAGGCCTTCTCCTAAGCATGCTTTCTTATACTATCTAAAAGCTTTAAATAGTGAAATAGTGGTCATGACATAGTCAATGGGAGGAGTGTCTTTACTAGATGCATATGAGGTAGCAATCAGGGTGGAAAATTGTTTAATTCAGGCAAGTAAGATCGCTCCTAGGCCACCAATGCCTATCTTTCTAGATATCTAGCCTAATATGCCTTTGCAAATTCCACCTTTGCCAGTTGTACCAACATTACCAGTTGTTGTTAGTCAAGAAAATGCACTCCAAGCTCATCTCAAGAGTTGCAAGAGATCAAAAGTCTACTTCAAACTTTTGGTAACAAGTTGTTGAACTTAGAGAAGTAGCAATCTCATACTAGACCTTTTCAACAATAGAATCAGGTTGCAAATCAACCTTATCAAGGTCAGCAACAATAGTACCAAGGCAATAAGCAACAATACCAAGGTAACTACCAAGGTCCAAGAAAAAATATTAACACAAGGCCTTTTCAAATATATAATCATGCTCCTATTAGTGCAGCTAGGGACATTGTCCTTGTTCAAAACAACTTGGTTGTAGATTATGAGTGGTGTTATCCATGCAACCAACCACATAATCAAGCCACATGCTCAAATGGACTTATAAATTAAGCATTAATAGTGTAGAGTGCTTCAAGTTCACAACAAAACACACCTAATGATGGAGCTCCATAGTAGTAGGATCAGCCTCCAAGTGATGCTACTCTATTAAATTGGCAAGGAGAAGAGTTATGTGGAGTTAATGCAAATGATTCTCCAATTGCTGCAAACACAAGAGAAAAGAAAAGAGCCTTTGAACTTGAACAAGCAGTTGATAAAGGAAAAGCAACAGATGCAGAACCATCTACATCACAAGTTCCTCAAATTTTGCAGAGGAATCCACAAGGAGTTGCCAAGGAGTAGCCACACTTGCAAGCATATCATGTTGGTTTAAAGACCCATCAAAAGGTAAATCTAGTTGTGCCTTTTAACATCATTGAAAATATGAAAAAGATGAATGTAACGATGTCAATGTGGGATTCACTAGCTATCCCAGGTCAAAAGGACATGTTACAATTATCTCTGTCTAATTTGAAAGTATCTAATGAGCCATCAGTAGGTCAAGTTAGAGTTATTTTCACAAACACTCCTCAAGATAATAGCAATCCACCAAGCAAAGAAGCAGGTAAGGATATCAAACAACCTCTATTTTATGTATCTGTGATTATAGGTGATAAATTAGTCCATAACTGTATGGTAGATAGTGGGGCTAGTAGCTCTATGATGCCAAAGCAAATTGCAGATAAACTAGGACTAAAATATCAACCTTTAGAGAAGGGAGCAGTCTAGTTAGATGGAACCTTAGTAAATACTTTAGGTGTCATCAAAGGCTTGAGCCTTACACTTCATGCTTGTCCAAATTTTTCAGTTCCTCAAGATATATGTGTTATAGATCTACCACCTTTCTTTGCCTTGTGTTTATCAAGAGACTTTACAACTAAGATAGGAGGTTATGTATCTGTTGACTGGTCATATATGTTACTTAGAACGAGATATGGAACTAAGGTTGCCATAAAGTCTAAAAAATTGGCCAAGGATCACATAGAGCCTTATAATCCAAGTGTAATTAATGTTGTTCCAACTACTACAGACACAAATTGTATTGTTCTTAGTGACAATGAGCTTGTTGCTACTCAAGAGTTGCAAGAAGAAAGTGTGTCTGATGTGTTGTTATATGAATGGGTAGCAGAAAATGTGGTAGGTAATCCTAATGATCATATACAAGATGTTGGTATGGGTATCTATGTACTACATGAACCCATTATAGAAGTTCCAAACCTTGAAAAGAGTACAAATCAATTGCTAAAGTAGCAAGATGAGCTTTGGGAGATGTATTTTGATAGTTCCAAAAGTAAAAATGGAGTTGGTGGTGGTGCAATGCTTGTGTCCCCACAAGGTGATAAGTATTTTTTAGCTTTTTGTTTTGCTTTTGCATGCTCTAATAATACTGTTGAGTATGAGGGACTTATTCAAGGTCTTGATTGGGCAAGGAAGAGAGGAATAAACTGCCTGAAATTTTATGAAGATAGTGAGCTAATCGCTAATCAAGTAAGAGGTCTAAGTTTTGCTAAGAATGATGCCTTAAAGTCCTATAGAAATAGGGTATGGGATGTAATAGAAGAGTTTAGTGCTTTTAATCTGATTTCCATTCCCAAAAATAAAAAAAAACATGTGAACAGACTTGCTGCCATTGGTGCACAATTTGATATCCCCAATGATATCAAGAAGGAGAAGGTGCAATAGTATGTCAAAGTAGTAATTAGACCTTCCATTCCAGATAACAATGTTCACTGTCAAGTATTTGACAGTGATGAGTAGATTTTATCTTTTATGCTTGAAGAGGATTAGTTTTCTATAGTAAATCAAGAGAATCTTAAAAAGAAATATGAAGATTAGATCATACAGTCGAAGAAAAAAAAATTACCCAAGGGTTTAGTTACCTTGGAGTCAATTCTTAATACTAATGATCAACTTAAGAAGAGTAAAATTAGTATTCAAGTCAAAGAGGATTATTATGAGGAAATTGAAATCTTTAAGGGTAAGCTTCTTAAGATAGGAAAACTTTGTTTAGCTAAAGATAGGAAGGATTTTATTGCTTTATGCCAAGAGTTTCATGATGTTTTTGCATGGAAATATTTTGATTTAAAGGGTTTTGACCCTCATACTACTCAACATACAATAGAACTAGAACCTAATGCTAAGTCTGTAAGGAAAAAGCAGAGACCTTTGAACCCAAAGCTAGAGCCTTTAATGATTAAAGAACTAACTAAGTTAGTTGAGTGGGGTATTGTATTACCAATTAAACACACCTCTTGGTTTTCTAACCTTATTATGGTTAGAAAAAAAAATGGGGAGATAAGATTATATGTAGATTTTAGAGATATTAACAGAGCATCTTTAAAAAATCATTACCCATTACCCTCCATGGAACAAATTCTTCAAGTTGTTGTTGGTTCAGAGAGATTTTCTCTTCTTGATGGTTATTCTGGTTATAACTAGATTTTAGTTAAGGAAGAAGATCAATATAATACAACATTTACAACAAAGTGGGGCACTATGTCCTACAAGAGAATTCCTTTTGTTTTATCTAACACTAGTGCCACATTTCAGAGGGCCATGGATATGACATTTCAGAGTCTAATTCAAAAGTTTTTGCTTGTTTATTTGGATGATATAATAGTGTATATTCTAAAAATGAAAATAAACACTTATCACAACTCAAGCAAGTTTTTGAAAAGTGTAGAGAGTATGGTATATCTCTCAATCCTAAAAAGAGTATCTTTGTTGTTCGTGAAGGTAAATTGTTAGGACACAATGTCAAAGCAGGGAATTACTATTGATCCTAAGAGAGTTAAAGCCATACTTGAGCTGCCATTACCTAATCATAGAAAAGGATTGTAGAGATTTTTAGGCAAAATTAACTTTTTGAGAAGGTTTTATACCTAATATTGCAAATTTGTTACAACCTTTGATTTCCATGCTTAAGAAGAATGTAGTTTTTAGTTGGACTAAGGAAGCTAAACACAACTTTGAAGAAATTAAGGAAGCTTTAGCAACAACTCCTACACTGGTAAATCTAGATTTCTCAAAGGACTTTATTATATATGCTTTTGGTAGCATTAGTTCAATTTATGCGATGTTGGTTTAGAAAAATAACGATGGTTTAGAGCAGCTAATAGCCTTTTTTAGTCAAGGTCTAGTTAATTATGAGCAGAGGTATACATTTGTTGAAAAAAATGTTCTTGTTGTGATTAGAATTCTAAAGAAACTTAAGCCTCTAATCTCCAATAATAAGAAACATGTTATGGTTGCACACCCTAGTGTGAAAGAATTTTTGCTAAGCAAAGAACTAAATGAGAAAAGAGTAGGGTGGATCACAAAAGTTATGAAGTTTGATGTTGACATCAAAATCACAAAGCTTGTCAAAGGTAGAGGACTACGTGAACAGTTAGCCTCAACTCCTAAAGAGGAAGAGAAATCAAAATTAGGGACTATTTTAGTTAATGATAATGAGCCTCAAGATGTTGTACCTATGTTAGATGCAAGTTGGGTTCAAGATATGACCCATTTTCTATAAACTGGTGAATGTCCACCAGGTTTGGATAGATCTAAAAGAAGATATTTTAGGTTGCAATCCATACCATATGTGTTTATTGATGACATTATTTTTAGAAAAGACCTTAATGGTGTTTTGTTAAGGTGTATTGACAGAGATCAAATTGAGAAAGTACTTCATGAATTACATGATGGAATTGTAGGTCACTTTGCTCCAAGAACAATAGCCTAGAAAATCATGAGAGCCAATTATTAGTGGCCAAGCTTGTTCAAGGATGCCCATTCTTGGGCAAGGAAATGTGTAAAATGTGCTTTATTTGTAGGAAAAGAGAAGCTGCCAACTTTTCCTCTACAACCAATTCAAGTTGAGCAACCCTTCATGAGATGGGGCATTGATTTTATTGGGCCAATAAATCCACCTTCCAGTGCTGGTCATAGGTGGGTACTTACAACAATTGATTATTTTACACATTGGAAAAAAACAATACCTTTGAAAGAAGCTAATGAGTCTTTGTTTTAAGCTTTTATGAAGATATAGTAACCAAGTTTTGAAGTTCTTGAATCCATCATTTTAGATAATGCTCTTGCATTTGTGGGAATAAGAGTTATAGATTGGGCTATAAAACATGGAATCCGTCTGAATACCTCTTCAAATTATTACCCTCAAGGTAATGGTTTGGCTCAAAGTACAAACAAGAATATGATCAGGATCATTAAAAAAACCATGGAGGAGAATAAAAGAGTTTGGCACACCAAGTTGAAATATGCACTATGGGTAGATAGAATAAATCCTAAGAGGTCAGTTGGAAACTCTCCATATGTTTTGGTTTATGGAAAGGAGGCAAGGCTACCTTTATTTGTAGAGCTACCAGCACTTGATATTATACATCAATTAGAGATGTTTGAAGAATAGGACCCAATGTCTGTTAGATATGCTGAGCTCATGGAGCTTGAAGAGACAAGAGACAAGGAAATGCAGTCTTTGGAGTATCATCAACTCCAAACAAAGAGAGTCTTTGATAAAATAAAAAATCCAAGAGTTTTAAGAGAAGGTGATGTTGTGCTCAAGTGGGATGAGTTGAAAAGTAGGCGAGGCAAGCACACAAAATTTTACAACTTCTGGAGTGGCTCATTTGTCATCACTAAATGCAAGGAGCATAATGCATTTCAGCTATCAAAGATGGATGGAGAAATCTTGCTAATCCCAATGTTGTTTTGAGGTATGATCTACCTTTGTACTTATTAGGTTAGGTTTATGCTTTCAATAAAGTGTTGTTGCACTATAGTTTAGTTGCATGTTTCATTCCCTAAGTGCTTTTAGCACAACTAGACAATTTCCCTTTTGCTATTTTTTTTCAATAAATGCCAAGGTGTCATTCATACTATCAAGTTTGAGTTACAAAAGTTTTGAGTCTGTTTTCCTAAGTCACGAGCCTAGTTTCTGAGTGAATCCATGCCCAAGGATAGGTCTAGGCAATTGGTCAGAATGTTTAGCAGGAAAACATGCAACAAATGTCACTAGAAATGTTACCAGATTTTCACTTATAGCTTAATCAAGTTGAGCTTGTTTTTTTTAAATTGAGGAAAAGGTACATTTAAATCATTCCTACATTACATTTAGATGCATAAATGAAATAATAATAAAAAATTACAATTACAAATTACTGCATTTACACATATGCATGTAACAAAAGAATGATTTAGATCTTTTCATAATAGAGTAATCTTTATTAAATGTATAAGTGTAAATTATCTCACACAAGCTGTGATTTGACTTAACTTATTCAATACAAATAAAGAAACGAATATACATGAATAAGTAAAATAATGTGCATATAAAGAAGGAAACCAGTCATTGCCTATGAATGATTGGTTTTGTTGTGCCATCTTGTCCTACTGTTGTCCTAAGCTATTTTTGTCTTTCCTAGTTTCATGTTGCCACTAGATACTGCATTTTTCATAAGAAATGGTGTTAGAGCAATGCTCTAAGCAATGAAAAGTTTCCAACTATACATGAACATACACCTATGCACATATATACTGATCTCCATATGCATTGAATAAGCTCTGTATACTTTAGGTGTTCTAGAAAACCATTAAAGCCATCAAACACACCTAAGATGTATACATGTTTTCCTAACATTTGTTTCATGTGCAAATATAGGAAAAGTTGATTGCTATTTTAATTCATTTGTTTTCAGCATGTGGGTTAAATGTGGCTCCCACAAGGGTTGAGCCCAACATGCTCTAATAGATGCTCAAGATTCAAAATTTTCACCCTATCATATGCATATCCACCTCTTAAGTCATGTTATTTAGGTACTAAAGGATCTTTCCTGAAAGGCTTGGAATCAAATGAACACCAACACTAAAGAGGTGAATATGCAAATGCTAAAAGCAGTTATTCATAGTCTTCAAAGACTCTATTAGGTTATCAGAGTTGCTTATTAATGCATATTGTATTTATATTTTCAAAGATGGCACACATTGTTACAAAATTAAGTGACTAAAGTGCATTATTAATCATCATCAAATAGTGAGTTTTGAACAAGAAACCTTTAAGTACAGTCATAAGCTATGTAGAGCAGCAATGCAACAAGATAGGAAAGACACATATGCAATAGCTAATGAAACAAAGTACATGTATTTTTCAAATGTGCAAACAAATGAATAGTCACTTACAAGAATCAGTTATGTTTGAGAAGGAAACATGATGACAAGACAACATGGTTCTATTTTTCTCAAGGAAAATTCAAAGAAGTATACCAAGATGAGGTAGACATTTGTTGAGAAAACTGATGACAATAATACTCTCAACAAGAGACAATTTGGGCAACATAATGCATTGGCTCATGTATCAAACAACATGAATGCTAACGGGTAGTAGCATGGGGAATGGCTATAGGAGCAAGTCTAATCTTGTTTCAAAAAATGTCTTATGGTTGAATCCTTTTGAGGATGTTTCTTTTTAATCCATTAAGTAACAAATTAGGAAGTATAGATTGTTGTTACAAGTGAGAAAGTTATGTTGGAAAATGATGATCATTAAAATCTAGTTTGGTAAAAGGTTCAATCATAGGAATGCATACATCTTTTGAATATGGAGGGACAAAGAAAAACACATTTTAATATATTCTCAAGTGCTTGATACAAAAAAGTATTCACTGTTTGATCCTAATACATAACATTTCAAAGCAATACCATCATCACAATGGGATAAAGAATAGGAATGACAGTGCATGGGTTTATGTTTTTTGCAAATGATGGGGAAATGTCTTGAGATACTTCTTATACATTGCTGAATATGGTTGACCATAAAAGCAATGGACTGTATGCTAATGTGATAAAGAGTGTAAGGAAACCCTTATTTGAGAAGAAATTAACAAACCTAGAATATTGCAACGAGAGGGAGAACCTGAATAGGAATGAAGCCAAAATACCCATAAGGTTTCAAACCCATGATCACATGGCTATAGAAATAGAAATCCAAAGGGCCAAATACTTTGAATACTTTCAAAATAGAACTCCTAATAGTTAAATTTTTAGTTTCCAGAATGCCTATCTTGGTTTCTTTCAAAAAACACAAGAAATGAACAAATCAAGTTTCAAGCCTAAGGGTTTAAAGACCCAAATTTCTTAGAGAGATGCCATCATTCAAAACCCTTGATATTGAAGTTTTCAATTTACAGAAAATAAAGGTCGCGGCCTGTAGATTCTTTTTCTTTTAAGTATGTGCAAAAAAATGAAGAGAAATACATGAAATGAATAGAAAAACAAACATTTCATCATATTTTTTATACATAGAGGAGTTTACACTCAAAGGAGGAAAGAATATTAAAATCACCAAAAGGAAAAAATGTATTCCATAGCTTGAAACACAAGAATCTAAGTATTGAAAGCATAATACAAAGTTTTGGCTTGGTTTTGAGCCCTTCTTCTTAGTGGAAGTCAAAAACCAATAGTGTATTTTCAAGATGGCTTACCATAGATTCTTCATTAGCCTATGCATTGGCCTTGTGCCTTTGTGGCCGAGGTTTATTCCTCAAGTTTCTAAAGATATGCTCATAAATCCGCAGCTAAGAGTAGTCAACATAGAGGAAGAACATGAGAATGGCTCTATGTTTTTTCTTTCCAGCTAAAAATCCATCAAAAAGCCTCTGAGCTTTCACATAAACCCTAACAATGGAAGTGTCAGCACCTGAGCAAAGCTTTCTAAAAGCTCTAAGTGAAATGAAAAGCTTCTCATTATGCTTGCATCAGTTTTGTCATTAGGGTTTTTCTTACCCTAATCTTAGTTGACAATAAAGGTATTTATTTTACCTTTATTTTTGAAAATGCAAGTGTAACTTTTGAGCCCATGGGCTAAGACTTGTGTCTTATGCCTTATGCCTTGGGCATTTTAGATGCTTTTCAAAAACCTTCATTCATCTTTGCCAACATCACATGTATACATCCTTTTCTTTTGCGTTTTGGAGCTTACATTTCTCCATTTTATGTGCATTGATCCTTTTAGTGGTCAACCCATGTATTTTTGCATTTATATTAATGTGATAACAAATGACTTTAAGGTACAATTATAAACCTTTATGTCATTTTTTAATCTTTTAAATGCGAGTGAGGGTGATTTAGTTGATTAAGGAGAAGTGGTTTGGAGCTATATTGATGCTTTTGAGAGTATATAGGAGTGTGAATGAGTTTGTTGAAAACATTTGGAGAGCATCTAGGAGGTGTTTTATTGCCTTTTGGGTTTTTTAGGGGTTGTTTGATGACTCATCATGATGGATTTAGTCTTTTATGACTTTTTCACCCATTATGGGCTCTTTCCATGGAGATTTAGGTGCTAGATTTTTGGCTTTTATAGTCCATCTGACCCAAGGTGGTTGCTAGACCCTTATTTAGTGGAATCACTTAGATTTGTATACTTATATTCACTTTTGTACTCATTTTAGAGGAAATTCTATTCATGCAACTTTTGGAGACAACGACTCTTGTAGTCCTTTCACAAATTTTTGTAGTTTTGTAACTCAGTTTTGGAGATGGAATATAGTTCAAACCTTGGATATCATTGAATTTGAGGTTTTTCCTATTAATTTCTTGCATCATTGTGTGTATTTGGTTGATTGATCAAGTTATTTTGAGAATTATTGATCATTTCCTAATAATTTTGTTTCATTTTTTAACACCTTTATGCCAGAGTATGATACTACAGGCTACAGTTTGTGTCAAACACTGCAAATAACTTCTAGTTGTGAAATTATCATTCCTCCTAGGAGTTTAAAAATTGTAACCTTTCTGTAAAGTACTTATGCAGATTATGCAACAATTAATTGTGCAATATATAACTTTGTCATTGTAGTTAAGTGTTGAGTATTTGAATTTCATAATCCTATTCAGTTAGGTGTATCACCATAGAAGTAATTTTAACCATCTTTTAGTTTATCATTTTTTAGTTTATCCTTCTCCCTTTTTCTTAAAAATCAGTATATTAGGTGATATAACCGGCTAGGAAGCTGGCCTATCCTGAGATTCACTTCATCATTAGGTTCCCCACAACCTAGAAATGTTTCCATGTTTCTCTAGCTAATTGAGTTTTACAACTCAGTTTGGGTGCAAGCTTAGGAGATAACAATGACCATTTCCAATCTTTGAAAAAATTACAATCTAGAGGAATACAAAGCTTCATACAAAGATCAAGAGGAACTAAGGATTGCACAAAGATCAAAAAATATTTAAATTTCTCACTCAACCCATAATGTTCTTTGATGTGATGCCAAGAATCCCAATCAAATGTGTTAAAATATTTTTAAACAAACAGTAAGCTTGTCTTAGGAAAGTAATAACAAGTGGTTGATTATGATAATTAATAAGTCCACCAAATTGAAGTTGAAGCAAAACTAAAACCATGCTACAAGGAGGAATTATTCCACTCTAAAAATTGACAAACCTACTGCAAAGCTCTACAAATAGACTGAAAAGGAAAAGAGACTCTGATTTTTGGTATAATTGTTTAGTTGAGTTTGTTCATTATAATAAATATTTATTAAATATTGATTAGCAAGTGATTTTTAGTAGAATGACTTTGTAGATTGATTAGTTAATATGTGAATGGTTGAAAGTATAGTTCAAAAAAATTAGTTAAAGACAAATAAGTATTAATTTTTGTAATTACTTTGCAACATGGTTGAAAGTTTAGTTGATAATAATTAGTTAAAGCACTAGCAAATATAAATTGTTTTGGTTATCTAAGATGAAGTTGGTGAAGGCAATATGAAGAATCATATCACTCCTATAAGTGATGACAGTGTCATTACAAATTTAGAGTCATTAAAATTAACTATAAAGAAACTAAAAAAAGTTAAATTGTGAAAATTCTATTATATTAATTTATTCTTCCAAACATGAATAAGTTCTACTGTATTAAAACTAACAAGAATCATATCTATTGATAATAGGATTTTTTTTACTTTAATTTAAATTTATTTAAAAAAAATTAAATCATAAAATCAAATTTCAAAAAATATATATATATATTAAAAAATTATTTAAATGATTAAAATTAACTACATTAAATTATTCAACGAAATATTTAAAGCAACAAATTAAAATTAAGATTATAAAATTTCAACAACAAACTAAAATTAAATAAAAATACTAAACAAAAATTAAAACTATAAAACTCAATTCTTGAACATTTGAATAATTAAGGGGAGGGGTTGGAAAAGAAATCTAAAACAAAATATGTTGTATACTATGTTTGAGTATATTGGATTATCCTATCGTTTCTTCACATATTTTAATTTTTCTTTTTAATAAGTGTTAGGTGATATTGGATATATATATATTTTTTATATAAGTGGCGAGCCACAATAATATATTAAAATATGTGATAAATATGTTCATATACCTAGTTTAGAGGGCATACCGGTAGGAAAGAACCAAGAAGAAAGCCTCTGGTTATAGCCCAAAATCTTTTATACTTTGACTTATATTGATACAAGGATTACAAAATTTTCCCTGCATCATAGGGATAGTATGTAGATTATCAAGATATCTACAATACCTCCACCTTAAGATTAATTTTCTTGAGAGCTACATGGCTAAGGAAAAATGAGGTAAAGTATGCATAACAAGTCTCGACTAGAAAGACAAAATTTTGACTGACAAAACTTTAGCTATTCTTCCATTCTTTCATCGCATGCTGAGTTCCTATCCTATGGCTCTGCTTGGACATTCTTCACACCTGCCATTTCATTTGCAAAGAAGTCGTAACTAGTAAACTGGGCTACTTCACCCTCATTTTGAGCCACGATGGTGAGTTGGCCGAGATGCAACAAACCTTGGTCTAGTACCATGGAAGTGCCTACATGCAAAGCATTGTGAAATGTATAAAGGTGGATGTGTGGTTCCTCACATCCTAATGCTTTCTTCCCTAAAACACGACTGAGAAATGGTTTCTGCATATAATCTTGTAGGAACAAAATGACATCAAAATTTTCCTTGATTTCATATTCGAGCGATTCGCTAAACCTTTTGCCATGTTGTTTTAGAGCAAACATCAATACATATTCACTTTTGAATTCAATTCATGACCGGATGGCTTCGAAAACCTCCTCATAGCCATATATTTCCTTAACATACTCATGCGGGAATAGACCTCCAATATATCCTTCTCCATTAAACAAATTGTAACTTTGAACAACATACAACAAATCTTTCTTTTCAAGAAATTGGGGATTCACAAATTTTGCTACGATTATTTCTAAATCCCTCAAAGACTGGAGTAAATCAATAGCATTTGAAAGAAAAACCGAAAGAACTTGTGAAGGAAAGATGAGCCTTCTTTCCCTTGGTCTGGTTATTTCCTTACCTATAATTGCCTGAATTGAATCCTCCACATGCAATGAATCCATCTTGAAAATGATGCTCAAATCCCCCTATGAGAGGTTGGATTCAAAAGGTTGTTCCCAGTGTTGTACATGGTAGCATATCCTCAAGTTCCATGGTCAGAGAGCCATGACGACACTACAAATTCATAAATTTGTAGAACTGAAACTTCAACAATACTTTACCAAAGAAACTTGTCGATGACAAAATAAAAGTGAAAAAAACCTTTAAAAATCCAAAGTCCTTCACACAATTTTTGGATAGGTATTTAATGATGCAAGATCAATTCAAATATGCCAAATCGTGTGAAGGGGATGAAACTACTACAAAATTAAATGTGAGGTACATTCCCCACGACAAGTACCAAATGGGCACTGTCATACAATGCTCCAATATTCGCTGGCGAGGTGGTAAAAACATATTTGGCCAAAACATTAGGAGGATCCGTCCCATCACCTCAAGATTATATATCGTTAAAGGAAGATTTGGAGTGTATGACGATAACCATGTAGTACCATTGGGAGTATAGCACATACCTCAAATTACCAAGCAATATAATTATCTTGCATTGATAATATTTGAATCCCAAGGTATAATCATGGTGAAGAATGCCATAGAAAATTAGATATACTAATTTTTTAGCATATCTTGCACAAGGAAATTGTTTAACATATCTTGCTCAATGGTCATTTTAGATATACCCTACTAAATGTGCTTCTTAATTTATCAGGATATAATTTCTGATGAGTTGGAATTGGTCATTACTGAATTTGAAGAGTATCCCATTGGATTACCTCAGCAATGTGAGGGAAATTTTCAATCAAAGATGAGTGAGCAAGACTAATTATTTCTTGCTTTGTGCTACCCATATTAGCTAGAAAATCTGCTAGCATATTGCCTTCATGGAAGGTATGTGATATCACAAAAAAATTAAATTTATCCAAAATATCCCAAACTCTTTGAAGGACATACTGAAGGTGCCAATTGTGAATTTTCCTTCTTTTGCACACACTGATGATCAATAAAGAATCACCTTCAATATGGATATTATCAATACCCTGCTGAAGAGCCAACTCTAGTCCTAAAAGTAAAGCTTTGGCTTCAACCAAATTATTAGTCCCTTTATGAAGATACTTTGAACATAAAAGTAATACCTTACCCTGATATTTCAACAAATAGATCCCTGCTCCTGATTCTCTAGGGTTCCCTTTTGAAGCTCCATCAAAATTCATCTTTACATAATCCTGTTGTGGAGCTTTCCATTTGGTTTCCTTCCTATTCCAATTCCCTAATTTTGATTTCAACAAGATACCTGGGAAGGGAAGTTTTATATTCTTCCAATTTTGTAGTAATGCACTATCCCAATTCGTAAAAATCTAGCTTGTATCCTTGGTTTGTTGGGTATTTTCATTTACTACCTCAGAGATGGTGTTTTCAATTTTATTGGCGACTGTAGCAACAGATGATGGGGCTTTCCTAAAGATTCACAAGTTCCTTTCCCACCATATGTTCCATATTATTGTCGCTGGCACAAATTTCCATATACAAGCAAAGAAAGATGTTTTGAAAAGGATTATCCAACTTTGAAATAAGTCCCATAAGGAGTTGGGGAGGGGGATATGCAAATTAAGCTTGTTAAGAATAAATTCCCAAACTTGTTGGGAAAACTTGCAATTAACAAAAAGATGATCAAAATTTTCCAACTCCTCTGTGCATAAGGGACACACAAAGGGATCCATTATTCATATCTTAGCTAAACGACCACTGGTTAAGACACGCTTCTTCAGAGCTAGCCATGCAAAGCTTCCTGCCTTTGGGAGAATCTTATTTCCCAATAGAAAAAAAATGCTCTTTGTTTGAGAAGATGACCTAAGTCCTGATTCAATTCTTTAGATCCCTGACTTATTGAATAATTGCCATCCTTTGATGGAGCCCAAAACAATTTTTCTGGTTTGGAGGAAAGGTATACCATTCAGGATTCCAGAATATTCTACAAAAGATTACAATATTGAGATGAAAGAGATGGATGTAATATTCTTTTCCAACACACTTTGCCTGATATAGGATCCATCGAATGAGCATAGTTTAACAAATTATCACCTCAAAGGCCTCATAAGGTTTCCATGAGATTAGATAAAATTGATTTTGGATTCAATTGTGTTTATTTATCAATCAATATTTTAAATCACACTCATAAGAAGAAGATAGTGAAAGAATAGATTGCAAGCAAAAGAAGAGAGTGCAAGTATAGATTGCAAGAAAAACCTTTAAAATATAAGAGGGAGGGAAAGATAGGAGGATTGGATAATGAGGGGCATGACATGAGGAAGAGGGGATAAAGATAGAGAAAGGAAAAAAAGAGAGTGTAACATTGCCTTTGAAATAATAATTTAAGCTTTGTGGGTGGTTGGGTGGGTGCCACTCCACAATTACTTATGTGGAGTGGTTGGATACATGGCACAGTGATCATGCCTTTGGGATTAGTGTGGGGGGGTGAGTTGGACCCAAACCAAACTCTTGTGGCATGTTCATTGGCACTCATCATCATGATTTTAGGCACATAATCTAGGCGATCTTTTCACAAGATGGTTCACATGCTTGATTCCTAATGGTATATGATGGTGACAATCACGTTTCACAAGGAATTGATAGTTGTGAGGTCCATATTTCCATTTCGTATAATCAAGGCATTTGGTGAGTGAGCCTTCCGACAACATGTTGGTATTTTTGCTAGTTGTGTGTAGGTTAAATTTAGCAATTTCTCTCATTCTGGCATGGCAAGATTTATTCTTCAAGTCTTTGCAAAGGGTCTGGAAACTGACAACATGGACACTCTGGTTGAGTTACTTAGCAGTAAGCGACATATGGCCTTTCTTGGCCTTGTGACATCGCTTAGGTTGAGTTAGATCATCCTCCACCTTGATTATCTCACATTTGTAGCAATTAAATGTATCATTGGGAAGGGTTTCATGGTGGGAGTCGAAGGTTACAGGTTGGAAATGAACATATCTTTGAAGGTACTGGCCGGCTTGTTGGATATAAAGGTCCCTAAGGCGAAGGTGAAGGTGATAATGCAACAACTTTTTAGGAAAGATTTGTTGGTCAGGTTGGAGGATAATTTGGTAGCAGCCTCCCTAGGGATTGGCATCCCACACCTGTGTGACTTGGGGCTTCTGAAGGACCCAAGAGAAATGGTCAAGCACTACACCTTTCTACTAGAATTGTAGGGACTAGAAGTGATAGAGCATTACAGATTGGAGATCACTGGTGTGGAGTTTCTAAGAAAGAAATATCATTTGGTGGAAGTTCAAAATGCCTCTTGGAAATATGACTGTAGGGTCTTTGTGCATAATAATGTTTGGTAAATTGTATTGGTGTTTATTTGTAAATGAAATGGTGTTTGTTTGTTTGGTATCAACTAGGGTGTGTCTGGTATCTAAGTTTGTAGGTTCAGCTCGGGGTGGCTATGCTTATAGTTTGGTTTCCTTATATATGTTTGGTAGATAGTGCTCAGTGTTATGTTTTTAGTGAATTTTGGTATGGAATGTAGACTTCGACCCTACATGGTCAATTTTGGGGGAATTGTAAGTTCTGATAAACAATGCTATTCGTCATCCTCTGCCCCAAAGTCCTTGGGCATGAAATGTAAAAACCCCTCTTTTTGAAATATCAATGCAAACTATATCTTACCTATAAAAATACATTATTTTAAAAAATATATGTATATGTCAACATGTTGTAAGAGAGGGGGACCATGTCAAGGCTTTAGGTCATGGAGAGCCAAGAGCGGAGGGTTGCCCTAAATTACCTCACTCTAAAGGGATGTTTTGGGAATAGAGATTGAGAATGATGAGGATTATAATGTGCTTTAATCACTCTACAATTCTTAAACTTAGGTTTAGGCTAGGTGAGACAATTTTTGGAGTCGGTACTATGTCTCAGACAACTCTTTGTCCGAGGATGGCAGCGCAGTTCAGAGACGTCAGCACGACACACTAGCATCTCTTGGGCGCAATGGTGTCTGTACGGTCAAAAAATAGTGAACACAATACAAACTGCTCAAAAACAAACTAATTGATGAGACCATAAATTGTCTCATATTTTTTCAAATAAAATCATATATTTCTTCCTAATGTATTAGCGTTAAAGTGGATTTGAGTAATGATTGAAAGTTCTTTAGTTGTTTAAGGTAGAATGTAAAGTGAATATTTGATTTATTTTTAGTAATTAAATGTGATCCAAATTACCTCTAATATGTCTCCATGAAGTGTTTAAGATGATATAATGTAGATAAATGAGTTATTAAATAACTCATGGTAAGAAGAAGCTACAACCACTTGTAACTAAGAGCTCCAGACATCAACTCTAGACAAGGCTTTGAAGACATTATGGGAAGATAAAGAAGACTCCTCTAGTATCAAAGAAATCAAGTGTAATTAATGATAGTGAAATGATATTCGAGATAATAAACAAATATTTGGTCAAGAAAACTGAAGAACAATCCCTTCATTCAAGTGGAGAATTGAAGGTTCCCTAAAAATCAGGCACCCAAAAATTGTCAAAAATGTAGTCTTAGTAAAAGAATGATATATCCCTCGTTTCTCAACAAATTCAAAAATTCAAAATGATATGGAAAGTAGATTGGAAGGGCTAAAAACCCTTTTGAGCATTTGGCATGATTTGCATCAGGGAAGGAGCAATATGTGACATAAAATGACTAAGACAAAAGTGGCATGATGGAGGACAACAACTTTAGTTTTTTTAGAGTTCTGTAAATGACCCCTCAAAAATAGGATCTTGGATCCACATTCTTAGTGGATTGGTTGGATAGATATAGAATATGAATTCTATAAATATAATGTAATCATTTGATAAAAGGGGGGGATTAGAAAGACTTGTTTTAGCCTGAGGAAATAGGATAGCTTTAGTTTCATTTCCAGCAATGCATTTCCAACTTTCTAAGAGTAAATTTGAATTCAAGCAAGCTTTTCATTTCCAATAAGTATGAAGTAGTTTATCCTTTTCAATTCTTGCAAGTGTTCCTTAGATTAGTTCCCTTCCATGCAAATAGGATTTATTTCTACAAGTAGAATAGACTGTCAAGCAAGTTTTCTACTTTCTCTCTTGCAGACAGCCATGGATAGGTCCACCTTGGATTGATAAATTAAATGATGAGGATTACAATGACCCTGTCACTAACGACCTAGCTAGCTAATATTGATGGTAAAAGTAGAACGATAAAGTATAGGAAATATAAGCTAAAGTGATAAAACAAGTAAACAAGAACTAGGGTAACAAAGATGATCTCACAAAGATGCATGTTCGCCAGCTAGTTCCACACGTTCTCTCACCTGCACACAAGAAAGAAGGGGAAAATTGTTGGGGCTATATAGGGGCCTTCCTCAGTAAAATCCCCATTTTGGTGTTTCCACCTCCATGGAAAACTAGATAGCAACGAGATAGATATATTTGATAAAGAAGTAAAGAAAGTAGAGATTGCAATAAACACTACAAAATAGTATTAGGCTACTCAACCAAATCACAAACGAGAGGAGAAAAAAGTTACCGCCTCTGCTAAGAGCTCAATAGCCAATGGAGGAGAAAGAGGACATGGAATAGTCACCACAACCTCAACTGTGATGAAGGGAGGTCTCGCAAGACCTCAATCCCACGTTGTGATGGATTGTTTCACATTTGCTTTGTGGAGTTGATGGAGTGTTGTTGCTACAATGGAGTGTTAAAATTTTGTTAAAGAGTGAAGACTGCAAAGATAATGAAGTTGAAGTGCTTGAGAATGCTTATAGGTCCAAGTGAAGTGAGAATGAATGAATTTTAAGGAGAAGGAAGAATCTATCATTTTCGGGGTTAATTGGTCGAAGAGGGACATTACAAATCAACTCCAATTGAAAGTGTAATGCCTTTGCCAACTTCAAATGCATGAATCCATTAGGGATGTAAGTGTGCAACGTGGACGTCTGCATGTCATGTGTGCATCCTTGAAAAATATTCTCCTATTGACACCACAAACAAATGCCAAGTGGAAGGAAGGAAACCAATTGATGTGGAATTTTTACTTCGGATTTGGTTTGCTAAGGTGAGGATGTGTAAAAAGGGAATTTGGGTAAGGGGTGAAAATTCGCTCCTATACACATGTGTATAAAGATATGTATATGTCAATATTTACACACACACACTTATATATGTCAATATGTATAAAAAAAAAATGTGATAGTTGAATGTGAAAACATATATATAAACGTAAAAGCATGCATAGATAAATGTAACAAAGTGAGAATAAGAATAGGGAAAAAATTGTACAAGAGAAAATATATAAAGAAGAATAATTAAACCAATGTGTTTGAATGACAAATACATCAAAATATTTGTTAGATGGAGGGTAATTTAAGTATTGCAATGATAATATTAATTTTGTAATTAATGGAAATATATTTAAAATAATTTTATTAATTTTAAATTATTTTAAGTATTATATTGGAGGTATTTAAAATTTAAAATTATATAGAATTAAGAAAAAATATATTATAATTATTTCAAACATATTCTATAATAATATAAAAAAATATAAATATATTTTTGAATTAAAACCATAAAATAATTCTAAAGTAAATTAAATAATTTTTAAATCAATAAAATAAAATAATTTTTAAATCGTTATAAAGTAAAATAAAATAATTATCAAATAGATAAAATAATTTAAGATTGAACATTTGTACTAGAGAGGGACAATCAAAACTATGAGGAGGAGGACTATGAACCATAAGAAAGCCAATATATGTTACTTTATATAATATAAAGGGTGAGTAGTATAGTCAAATCCCCACAATTAATTCATAAAAGTATTTAGCATAATTGATAGTACAAGTTTTATGAAGAATAATACTTTGTGGAGATTTTGTAATCACTCTCCATAATACTATCTGAGTCACCAATGGACTCAAGCTCCCAATCTCACCTGCAAAACAAAAAGATGTCTTCTACAAGAGAGTAGCAAGAGAAAAATATTGTCTGATTATGGGAAAAATGGATTATGATTAAACGTAATATGATTGCATGGCTTACATTGATTAAAATGTACATATGATGCCTTGCTTATATAGGCAAGGTTGGGAGATATGAATAAACAAGGTTGTGACAAGTGTCTTAATCCTATCCAATGAGATAACTAGTGATAAGATAAAATAAGATCACTTGTCTACTAGAGACTTCTAGAAAGATTCCTAGTTTCTTAAGTAAACTTAACATGTGAACATGTGTGAATATGACCTACTAGGTGATCTAGTTAGGTAAAATACCTTATTCACACCAACTACCCTTAAGTGCAACTTGAAAAGTAAAAAAAATACAAATGATGTAAAGATGGCAATGCTTATGATGATGGGTCTCAGCTACTAGACCATGCTAGGTATAGGTATGAATACAATCTCTCACAAACAAAGAAAAGGAATCAATATGACTTCTTAGGGACTACTTTTACCACCAATATATAATCAATAATTCCCCTATAAGAGGAAAAGAGAGACTATGTAGACCCCCAACAATATGTAATGTCTTGTAAAAATTGTGAATTCTTGAAGAAAATTGCAATCCAATGCCTACAATCAACATTCATCCTCTTCAGAAGAAGAAAAACCAAAAACAAATGTAGGAATGCTTCCCATTATGAATAGGAATTAATAGGAATAAGAATTCATATGCATGATGATGTTGTCTCTGAAATTTTCTCATTTGTTGCCATGTCCATGGAAGATGTTGATGCCACAATCAAATCAAGTGCATGTCCAATCAAAGAAGAAGGTGGAAAAATAGGATCAAGTGATAACTGATGTTGAACAAGATCCAAAAATGATGATGATACAACAACAAATATGATGGGGTTTTCATCAAAGGAAAAGATAACCCCTCAATTTTTTTCTTCAAATATGAAATGTGAGACTATACAAACAAGTCTGAAATACTTGTCAAGTAATCATCTCACAAAGATGAATCTGAAAGACTATGATTTACCTACTACAAATAATAACTATAATCTCTTGAAGAAGCAAATCTAAATTCTAATTAAGACAATTTTGAAAATGTATTTGTGATCTTAATAGTGCAAGCAACAAGAGGGGTCTCTTGATTACCAAGATGCTCAAGTGCTACATCATATTTAATCTCCTCTAAGGTATCATCATCAAAGTGTATATTATAAACATCAAGTGGAATGAGGAAATCTAATGCAATATCATCTAAGAATAGAGAGATATGAGGGTCTCCATAGATCTCCTGAATCTTGGTCCAAAGTGTGCATGGGCATGGAGAGTTATGTGGGTCTCTAATGATCTCCCAAAAAGTATTAGCACCAATGGTTGTACCAATAAATACTATGATATGATTATTTTATTATCCCAAACTAATTTCTTCAAAGTTGTATTTGGCTTATGGATGATTCCGTAAAGATGAGGAAAAATATTGAGCCACTTGAGACATGTTAGGATGTATTTTTTTCAAGACTCATAACTGTCCTTAGCCAGAATTATTACAAAAGGATGAATTACATAACCCATTATTAGAATAATGATAGACTCCTCAAATGATAAAATTAGAGATCATTATGTATATTAAGGTATTGAAATGAAGTGATTTGATCAAAATAGAACTTTCCCAGGTGTTAGCATGTCCAAGAAATCCTCCAAAATCTAAATATGAATAAATCTAAATAAAATATACCTAGGGTTGAATTTAGAAAAAGTGCATGTATGGCTTGATAGAGCTCCTTTGCACCTTTCCAATGTTGTAAGAATCATGAAAATCAAATATCTAGGAAAAAAATTATTTGTTTAGAGGCCAAAAATAAATATTTAACTTCAATCAGTAATTAGATGCACCTTCAAAAAAATATGGAAAACTAGCCTACACCACTATATATTTCTCATATTCATCTTTTTAATAATATCTTGTTTTTGAAAAATGGACTCCTAGATGAAAAGTTATGGAATTTTGAAATTTTTTTACCAAATTAGGGCATGAGGAGTAAAACAAAGTCCCCTGAGGGTTGGTCATCAATCTTCAATCTTATTGTTTGCTTAACTATTAGTTTAAAACAATGAGCCACCCACTAGGCGACAAGTTGGAAATGCTCATAATAGGGGTTGAGGTTTAGCCCTAGCCAATAGCGCTAGATGTGAGCTAAAACCCAACCACCTAGAACTTAAAAATAATAATAAATAAAATCTAATTTGTATCGAGATTTGACCCATGATGGCGTAATCTAATGTTGAAGCAAACATACCTTGCGTAGAGTGTAACAAACACATTACTTTGAACTTAAAAACAAATAAGATGTCTCATTCAACTAGAGCATTTTTTTTTTTGAAAAACAACATAGCAAGATGAAACCATTTCTACCATAATAACAAGTAATCTGATAGTATTCTACTTCAAGAACATGAAAAATACTAAATTCATAAATTCAAGTACTATAACAAGAGTTATAAGAGATTAGACGCCCTCATCTAGATTCTATGTCTTTGAAGACTCGGCTCACCATTTGTATATGAGGGAAAGCATCATCTAAGTGCTTTTCCACCAACCACGAACTTGTACAGTCCCCCGCACACCTTCCTGAATGGAAGGGGCCCTTCCCTTCTTATGGTAGGAAATGTTGGAAACCCTCTAGAAGTGCCATTTGAGATCTGGTGGTAAACCCTACCTAATTGACTCTGCCATGCTACTAAGGATACCTTCCTACTAAGTTGGAAACTCTAGTTAGTTAGGTATTTGGGTTACTGTGAGTACTAAAGTGCAGTCAGTGGCACCTACACCTACTATGGCCATATTTTTGTACTTTTGTACAAACTCACCCACCCTGCTGGAATTGGAAAACTATTCTAATCTAGGGCTTCTGAGAGTCTTTCTCTCTACCCTTTACTCTTACCAAGGACACCTGTCTTAGGGAAAACTCTCTTGACCTAATTAAGGTTTTACAAATAAAACACACTCTTCTTAAGAAACCCTTCAAGCTTTCATGGACGACAATTTTAGCTTAAAACCTACACTCCTAATAGATCAAATAACAAGGTATTTAAACCAAGAAAAAAAAAACCTTTTCAAACCTCGAGGAAATTTCTATGTTCACAATGTTACACTTAATACATTGTAACCATCTAAATGGCATGCATAACAAGATACCTAGTAGTATGCAAACATAACCAGGAATTTACTTCTGCATCAAGCAACAAACATTTCTTTTCCTACAATTGAAAATTCTCTTTCATTCATTGTTTAAACATTTGCATGTTCATTCTAGTATTTTGAAATCTTTTCATTCTTTTATAATATCATTGTTCTTGGTTAAGCTTCGAGCTAACCTAAGTCTTGTTGTCTTGAAATTTCATGCTAGAAATACATTGGAAAATCAAATACAAGCTAGAGATTTGGCCCACATAAGCTCTTTTCAAGTAACCAATATGATGGTATGGCGCCAAGAATCTATAGCTATAGATTTCATCTAATAAGACCTAATAAACAACTTGCAAGTTCAAGCATACTATACAAAACAAATTCAACAAGAACAATTATATCTGTTTAAGTGAAAGAAACACATGCTACAATATTCCCATGAAATTTTCTTGGTTCTAGAAGCATTTATATCAATTAAAGAGAAT
Organism: Sequoia sempervirens; assembly: GCA_007258455.2. Taxonomy (NCBI): domain Eukaryota; kingdom Viridiplantae; phylum Streptophyta; class Pinopsida; order Cupressales; family Cupressaceae; genus Sequoia; species Sequoia sempervirens. The sequence goes on along the minus strand of VDFB02000013.1, from coordinate 40,437,486 downwards.
TAAAAACATATGTTGTATACTCTCATGAATGTTTCTTCTAACAAGAAAGCACTTATTTTCCATACATAATTTACTCAAGAACAGTACGTGCCTAATAAAAATTATGGAGCTGAAATTTTTGAAGGTGAGTGTTTTGAGAGCACAACTTCAAGTATTTCCCAGCTCAAACTTGGCCCTTGCTGTAGACGCCAAATTTCTTATTCCTTTTATAAGAGATTTGTGCTTATGATAGTTCTCTTATTCTCAGCTTCGACTAATATCCCCCTCTCAATTCAAAACCATTGAATCTTCTTCTTTTCCCAGATTATGCTTGTATTTTACAAGAAGAACCAATACTCCAATAGGTCAAGAGGTTTCAAGGTAGTTATGGTAACCTCCCCTAAATTTTCTCTAACTCCCTCCATAAGAGTAAATTGAACCTTCATAACTCCCAAAATAAAATCCAAAAGATGAGTTTAAAGGAGACTGATAAAGTAGTGCTAGATTTTCTTAACTTCCATGCCTCTTTTGACTAAAATTAAGGAACTTCCTTAGCAAGATTTTAGCCAACGTCCATGAATGTGGCAATATTAGATTTAATTAAATTCAATAAAGATACACTCATTCCTTCTACTCAAGATGGCCCCGCCCCTCCTTTCAAAAGTGAGGGTTATAATTACATATTTTAATATTTAAATCTTTACCACAACAAAATTGGCGACAAACCAATATAACTTCCTCTTTTTTAATTTTTTTTAAAATAAAACATTCACTTTTGAATAAAATATAATCAATTAAATACTTATGTGTTTAAAGCATTGGTGTTTCAACCTTGAGAAGGTATTCATATTAAAATGCCTCTAGGCGATATCATGCATCATTATTATACTTGCCTGTAGTTGAATAAATAATGGTAATATATATTTAGTAAGGCTAACTGGCACAATTTTAAGACTCAAAAGGTAGTTTATTATCAATTGTGTTATCTGATATTCAACTTATTTGATATTCAACTTGTCTATTATCAACTACTGCATGTATACACTGCTGGAACATAGCTTGCTGAGATGGTAATTAATTTTCTCAAGGGGATGTTCCAACTATTTTCTTGGGGCACTAATTTGCATAATGGTCCCCACCACATGTGAAACATCCTCTAGGCGGACCCCTTCTCTTGGTGGGTTTCCTAGCATCTTGACTCTTTTGATTGTCCCTTCAACCTCTGCCCTTCTAATCTCAATGACCTTTATCATTTTTATGCTGGAAGTCAGGCTTGTCCCCTTTATTCTTAAAGGATTTAGGAGTTGTGGACAACTTATCCTTCTTTTTCTTCTCCCTATCTGCAGCTATGGATTACAACCTTTGTTCTTGCTTGATTACTTTTTTGTATGCTTGATCTGTAGAAGTTAGTCCCAACAAGTCCACCTGACCTCCAATTTGGGGTTTTAGCCCTAATATAAACTTTTAGACCTAGAAATATTCATCTCCATGGTACTGGGGAACATACTTTAGGAGATTGATGAAGTTCTCCCAATATTGGTTTACTGAAAGGTCTCCATGTGTCAAATCTTGAAATTCGGTCAACTTCTGATCATAGAATAGTTGAGACAACCATCTCTGCCTAAATATGGCCACAAATTTTGACCATGTCAATCCCTTGGACATTGTTCCTAATTATAGATTCTTGCTCATCCACCATGTGGACACTTCTCCTGATAACTAGTAAGCTCCCCACAATTCCTTCTTGTAATCTCTAATCTCAAAATACTTTTCCATTTCCACCAACCATGCCTCAACAACATCACCAGATTTTGCCCCATCAAATTTTGGGGGAGTCACTTTTCTCATGTCACGTGACACTCCAGAGTTTTTTGGTCTTTTCTAGAGTTATGAGTTCCCCCCCATAGTCTCATCCTCCTATTCACTTGGTGTAGAATCCTCATAGCGACTTTTAGTGTCACCTCCCCTTGAGGGCTCCCTCCTGGCTCTTTCTGATTCTAGGTGGGTTACCCGAGCTCTAGTATCTTGAAGGAGTGCCAACAATTGATCTAACTTATTTTCAATATTTCCAGAGGTTTGACCAATCTCACGTCTTCCTTTAGGATTACTGCACGCACACATCTTTTAAAGTTCTCATCTACCTAGAGTTACAGTTAAAAATTATATTAGATTAAGGTTCAAATTCCCTTCAAATTATATTAATGCAAAAGTTAACACAACATAAATTTGTTACTTAATTTTGAAAATTTAGTTCTTTACACAAGATGGTTTCAACATACACATAAATACTTTATTTACTAGCAACATTTACATAAGTATTTTATGTATTGGAAAAAATTGCATAAGGGTTTTATTTATTGGTAACATGCATAACTATTTTATGTATTAGCAACAATTGCATAAGGGTTTTATTTATTGGTAACATTTGCATACATATATATAAGATTCCACTTTATTTAGGGTGTCAGAGGGGTATAATCCTTAGACTCGTCAAAAATTATTACAATTATTTTAGGAGGAGGTCGCACACGTAGGTTCTCCTTGTCATTCTTTTGTCTCTTTATTGGGTTATTACTACTACCTTCACTAGGTATATGAAGGGTTGGAGGTAATTTCCTATCCAAGTCAACTTGGATGCTAGCAACTGCTTTCTCATACCACTTTATCTCAACCTTTACATCATGAATCCTTTCCATAGTGTGGGAAAAGGTCTCGTTCTCCTTCAACCAACCTTCACCCTCAATGTTCTTCCCCTCTATGGACTTGGTTAATGCTTCTTGTTCCTTCTTACACTGCAAGTAGTGAGCGTTCCCTACTATAGACTTACAAGCCGTTTGTTTGGTTTGTACCATGTCTGGAAAAAAATGGTTCACATTAGTTTACAAAAAATAAATCTATAACTATGTAATGAACTCATAGGCTTTAGCGTGCAACCACACTATGATACCACATGTAACAAACACATTACTTTGAACTTAAAAAAAAAAAAGATGTCTCATTCAACTAGAGCATTTTTTTGTTGTTTGAAAAACAACATAGTAAGATGCAACCATTGATACCATAATAACAAGTAAGATAGTATTCTACTTAAAGAACATAAACAATACTAAATTCATAAATTCAAGTACTATAACAAGAGTTACAAAGGTAAGAGATTAGAAGTCCTCATTTGGATTATGCGTCTTCGAAGACTCGGCTCGCCATCTACATGTGAAGGAAAGCATCATCTAAGTGCTTTTCCGCCAACCACGGACTCGTGCGGTCCCCTGCACACCTTCCTGACTGGAAGGTGCCCTTCCCTTCTTATGAAAGGTAATGTTGGAAACCCTCAAGAATTGCCATCTAAGCTCTAGTGGTAAACCCTACTAACTGAATTTTCCATGCTACTAAGGATACCTTCCTACTAAGCTAACAACTTTGGTTAGTTCGGTATCTAGGTTACTGTGAGTACTAAAGTTTAGTCAGTGGCACTTGCACCTAATATGGCCATAGTTTTGTACTTCTGTACAGACTCACCCACCCTTCTCGACTTGTAAAACTCTTCTAATCTAGGGCTTCCAAGAGTCTTTATCTCTGCCCTTTACTCTTACCAAGGACACCTATCCTAGGTAAAACTCTCTTGACCTAATTAAGGTTTTACAAATAAAACACACTCTTCTTGGCTACCTACCACGTGTGACCTTTATACATTAAACTAGGTTTTTAAGAAACCTTTCAAGCTTTCATGGCTGACAGTTTTAGCTTAAAACTTACACTCCTAATAAAGAAAATAACAAGTTTTTTAAACCAAGAAGGCAAAATAGTAACCTTTTCAACCATCTAGACAATTTTTGTGTTCACATTACACTCAAGACATTCTAACCATCTAAATGGCATGGATAACAAGATACCTAGTAGTATGCAAACATAACTAGAAATTTACTTTTGCATCAAGTAGTAAACAGTTCTTTTCCTGCAACTGAAAATCTCTTTCATTCATTTTTTAAACATTTGCATGTTCATTCTATATTTTGAACTCTTGTCACTCTTTTATAATATCATTGTTCTTGGTTAAGCTTCGTGCTAACCTTCTTGTTTTCTTGACATAGCATACTAGAAATACATTGGAAAATCAAATACAAGCTACAGATTCGACCCATAGAAGCTCTTTTCAAGTAACCAATATGATGGTTTGGTGCCAAGAATCTATAGCTACATATTTCGTCTAATAAGACCTCATAAATAACTTGCAAGTTCAAGCACACTATACAAAATAGATTCAACAAGAGCAATTATATCTATTTAAGTGAAAGAAACACATGCTACAATATTCCCATGAAATTTTCTTGGTTCCAGAAGCATTTATATTGATTAAAGAGAATGAAAAAAATATGTTGTATATTCTCATGAATGTTTCTTCTACCAAGAAAGCACTTATTTTCCATACATAATTTACTCAAGAGTAGTACGTTCCTGATAAAAATTCTAGAGTTGAATTTTTTGAAGGTGAGTGTTGTGAGAGCACAGCTTCAAGTATTTCCTAGCTCAAACTTGGCCCTTGCTATAGACGCCATATTTCTTACTCCTTTTATAAGAGATTTGTGCTTATGATAGTTCTCCTATTCTCAGCTTTGACTAATCTCCTCCTCTCAGTTTAAAACCATCAAATCTTCTTCTTTTCCCAAATTATGCCTTTGTTTTACAAAAAAAAACCAATACTCCAATAGGTCGAGAGGTTTCAAGGTAGTTATGGTAACCTCCCCTAAATTTTCTCTAACTCCCTCCATAAGAGTAAATCGAATCTTCATAACTCCCAAAATAAAATCCAAAAGACGAGTTTAAAGGAGATGGATAAAGCAATGCTATATTTTCTTAACTTCCACGCCTCTGTTGACTAAAATTAAGGAACTGCCTTAGCAAGATTTTAGCCAACATCCATGAATGTGGCAATATTAGATTTAATTAAATTCAATAAAGATACACTCATTCCATCTACTCAAGATGGCCCCACCCCTCCTTTCAAAAGTGAGGGTTATAATTACATATTTTAATATTTAAATCTTTACCACAACAAAATTGGCGGCAAACAAATATAACTTCCTCTTTTTTAATTTTTTTAAAATAAAATATTCACTTTTGAATAAAATATAATCAATTAAATACTTGTGTATTTAAAGCATTGGTGTTTCAACCTTGAGAAGGTATTCATATTAAAATGCCTCCAGGTGATATCATGCATCATTATAATACTTGCCTGTAGTAGAATAAATAATGGTAATATATATTTAGTAAGGTCAACCAACACAATTTTAAGACTCAAAAGGTAGTAATACCTTACCAAAAAGTTCATATGCCAAAAATAAGGTTTGCATCAAGAAGGGAATAAATTAAACTGAACAGTCATCCATGCACATGTTCAGGCCTGAATGCATCAATATGTGTATGCATATATGCACGATCTTAGGCTCATAAATTCACCTTCCAATATGCACCTGCATCTATATGCGTATACCCGTAGTGGTGTATCCAGGTTCCTCCTACATGTGCATATATGCTTGCTTGGTTTAATTTCTTTAACAGTAAGAAAGTAGGGAAATTGGTTTCAAAACCTTAAAACCACTTACGACAACACCACATCCAAAATTTCGCACAAAAGAATTACCTCAACACATGAATTCTATTACACTCTTCTAGGGTTCCTAGATCCTTTTGACCTAACCCTAGCTCAGATGGAAATTTCCAAAGCATCCCAACACTACCTCTCTACTTAGATGATACTTTCCCTCCTCTAGAGATTGTGGTATGTGCTACCCTGCATCAAACTCCAAACAAACAAAAATTAGTCTGACATCTAAATATCATAAAATATCCATTGCATATTTTCTATCTATGCGTTTACTCAAAATGAACTTTACTTTTTCTAGGGCATCAAAACACAATTTATTCCTTCATAAATAAATCATAGCTCATATCATAATGGCATAATTCTCATTCCTCAAATAGAACTCAATCACAAAATATCTCATCATGTCATGCATTATTAAATCAAAATTTGGATAATTCATAATTTGTCATATTTGCAAAACAAGTAAAAGTGTTTTTAAGCATCTAGGGTCAGATGTAGCATAGAGTATATGCCAAATATTGTAAAATACTCATCGATTACCACATATCTACACTACTAACACCCATGAATTTAAGTTGTACAATACAAATCCATATGAATGCACATTTTTTTTTCCAAGATTCCACTAAAACCCTAAAAAATGGTCAAAAAAATTATCACTTAAATATAAAGTATTTTATATAAAATAGAGATTTTGTGCTTTTTTGAACTCAATGGTGAGGTCTATTTTGCCCCAAAGTATGCCAAAAAAAGGTCATGTCTAATTATCTCCTATTTTTGAGAAGGAGCTTGCATATTTGAAGCTCTAATACCACATTAGAGTCAACAATGGACTCAAGCTCCCAAGATCACCTACAAAACCAAAGATGCCTTCCACAAGAGAGCAACAAGAGAAAAATATTGTTCAATTATGAGTACAATGGATTATTATTAAAACCTGTATGATTCAATGGTTTACATTGATAAAATACATATGATGCCTTGATTATATAGGCAAGGTTGTGAGATAAGACTAGACAAGATTGTAACAAGTGTCTTAATCCTATGTTTTGAGACAAATAGTGATAAGATAAGACCATATGTGTACTAGAGACTTCTAAAAGTATGTTTAGTTCACTAGTTAAGTAAACTTAACATGTGAATATATGTGAATAGGACCTACTAGGTGATCTAGTTAGGTTAAATACCTTGTTTACACCAATAAATACTATAAATTTTATCAAACTAATATAATTTGGGAATTGTTGGAAATTTGTTACAACACTCAAATTGTTGCAAATACTTTGTGTTGAGTTTTAATTTGTGTTATCAATTTTCTTGATTATCTTGTCAAAACTTAAGGATATGTGCTTCATTCCCATATATAAATTCTTATACTTTTTGAAATGTTCCTAAGTTGTTAAATTTTTTTTCTTGTGCTATTGCACATTAAGCACATGACTTACATATTGAGTTGTCATACAAGCACATAAATCCCCTTAGCCACAACCTTGGGAAATATTTATCACTCATGCTATTATTTATTCTTTGGCCTAACCACTTAAATCCCAAAAAATCTTGTTATCAAGTATTCTTATTTCCCCAATTTGTGTTATGTTATAGTGACCATCCAATCGAAAGGAGATATGTAGCCTCCCAAGATAACTTTCACATAACCCAAATAGAGAAATATATGCTAACAAGTATTCAAAATCCATATGCAAACAATTATTCAGGATTCATATGAAAAATAATAGACAAAATACCATCAAAACATGACACAAGATATACCTTGGGAAAACCATCAAGAGGGAAAAAACCAACCTCTAAAAGCATCCATCACTCATGTATTATTCAGGAATGAAATCATTACAATACATCTTCAAAGTCTCCATGAACACTTCTGAAACACAAACACTCCATGTGAATAATAATGTAACCACACATCCGATGTCATGCTTCAAACATCACAAACACAAACAAGAGATGCTCTCAACCCCTTAGCCAAATTGACCAACTAGCCAACCTTGGGCAACTACACATGTTTTTGCTTTTATAGAAAAAATATTACACAAAACCACCAAGTGGTATTACATAAAACCATGTGACTAATACCATGAGCTTACAAAACTATTAACCCCCACATTTAATTTTTGGTAGTAAATTTTCCCAATATTAAATATTTTCCCAATGTACAACCCCACGTTAAATATTTATCACAATATTAAATACAACGCATAACATGGCCCTAAGAATGATAACCCATGTGATGTGCACATCCCTAGATCCTTAGGTGCACCATAAATAATATTAAATTACATTATAACACTATGCAAGGTGGAAAAAACACATTTTCGTAATATTCTCCCACTCTTTGTATACATCTACATAAGGGTTAAACAAGTAAACTTAAACATCAACAAGGGAACAATCCCTATAGTCACATATACCATCAAGGAATAAAAGTGCTCCATCAAGATACTTGCAACAAGAAACAAGGTGACCACCATCTCAAACATGAACTCTCTCATCCTCCATCTATTGATATGTGTCGACTAATCATGCAAATACTATACACTCATAATGTATCCTCGTTAGGGTTCGGGGGCACAACCCCCCAAAAAAATATTTCATTAACACATCAATGTTTTCCCACTGAAACATCAAATGAAGAAAAGACTTTGTAAAACCCTAATTCTAGAAGCTTCCAAAAAGCTTGTTATAAGTGGTTGGAATGTAAGTTGCGGTGTGTGTAATTTGTGAGATTATAATTTGTTTTGCACTAGATAATAAAATCATTGGGCATAGTTGAGTTTCTATGGATATAGCCCTTATTGGGTGAACCACATTAAATTTTTGTGTTGATCTATTTTTTGTTATTCTTCTTTGTTATTTTTGGGTTATTTAATCTATATATAATTGTTAATGTTTATTGCTTTGATCCACCTAAATCCTAACACCATCATGTCAATTCACAAAGATAAGAAGTCATCCAAAGAGATACCATACTAATTGTCACATAGAATCATCTCTAACAGATATCCCAAAACACAAACACTCAATCCAAAGGTAAAAAATATGCATCAATAGTTGTTAATACATAATCACCATAGTTGAAATAGTACCCACAACAATTGCTAACACCTCCAACTATCCATACTTCAAAGTTACATAAATCATAAAAGAATGAACCTCATTAATATATACATCCTATAACATGCAATCAAAAGCTCCAAGTGCCAAATTTTTCAATCAACATATGCATCTAGGAACTCCCACTACATAGGTAATGTCAAATCTAAAAATGATCAAGGCATCTAAATATCCACTGATAGCATAACATAGAAGGTATAACCAACATCACGTGGTACCAAGGAACATCCACAAAGATGTGCCAAAATCTACAAACCAATATGTTTCAAACAACTCTCACAATGTAAGTCTCCATAACTATCCCAAGTTCTGCACACTCAACAAAAGAAAGAAATAAAGGAACCTCCACGTTGTCACTAAAAAATAATGAAGTAAAAGTAACAACATATGACCACAAACATAGTGATCACCATATCTCCACACAAGACCTCAAATCCAATGTCACATGAATATAAACATCCAGGAAGAAGACCAAGACCAAAGAGAGAACCTACAAATAAAAACTTGTAGCATGTCCTTATACGCACACCTATAAATGCTAAGTTTTGATAAGTATGATCTCCTCCATAAAGGGTAAAAGAAAAAACCCATGTCACACTTTTGACCAACTAAATAGTTCTAAGTAAAATAGTTTTTCCCAAAAACTAAGTGGCCTATATGTGGCACATAGAGTTTTGAGCAAAACCCTTTCACCAAAAACAACAAAATAAAAAATTTCCCTTTGTCACTTTAAAATGTGACTCAATTTGTATGTAAGTTTTTAATTGAAAGGGTTTCGAGCAAAAGGGTTTCGATCAAAACCCTATCACCCAAAAATATCTATGTGGTATCCTTGTTGGTAACCACCTCATCTTTTTTCAGAAAAAAGTTTTATAAATTTTTGAAAAAAGATGAGGTGGTTACCAACAAGGATACCACATAGACATTTTTGGGTGAAAGGGTTTCGATCAAAACCCTTTCACCCAAAATTGTCTATGTGGTATCCTTGTTGGTAACCACCTCATCTTTTTTCAGAAAAAGTTTCATAAATTTCTGAAAAAAGATGTGGTTACCAACAAGGATACCGCATAGATAGTTTTGGGTGAAAGGGTTTCGATCGAAACCCTTTCACCCAAAACTGTCTATGTGGTATCCTTGTTGGTAACCACCTCATCATTTTTCAGAAATTTATGAAACTTTCCACTTAAACATGATATTTCTTTAGTTAGACTAGTTTTTTTCAAAAAACTAAAAATACCCTTTTTTAGAGATCAAAATGAAGAATCCAAATATACAATTTTTTAATATTTTTATTAGTCTTAATATATTTTTTTAAAATAATGCAAGTAGGTTGTTAAAATAAAAAATGAAGCTAATTAGAAATGAAAAAAATACTAAAACATATTATATATATATATATATATATATATATATATATATGGTGCACTAGAGGAGAGAATCTTATCCAAAAGAGTATATTTTTTTTTGAAAAGGATAAAGAAAAGACAATAGTTGACATTAAATGAAAACTATCAAATTCTGGTACGTTTGACTTTAACACATTATTACAAGGAAAATATAAATCAAAATTTTAATAAAAAAATCCATGCATTGGATATTGAAGTTATCTATTTTGGGAAAAAATAAGGGGAAAATAAAGTAGTTTTATAATTTTTTATTAACGTCAATTCAACATCACTTTTTCCTAAAATTTTCAGCAATTCAAAACTTGCTTTTAAATTTATAAAAAAAGAAATCATTTTTTTTTTTTTTTTGAAAAATTACAAGAATAAACATCATCAAAAGTTCTACATTTCATTAGTTTACATCATTTTTAAATTCAAAATATAAAGACCACTTTTATGTGGTTGAAGTTGAGAATTTTTGTTTTTGTTGGCTGATTCCTTTATAAAAGTGTGACACAAGTTTGGAATTTTACCCTAAAACCCAAAAAAGAATAGAATTATCCATATGTAACCCTGACCAAGATGTACGTATGTCAAATCAAATTTAGTTCCAACCAAGAGAATAAGCCCAATAATATCTCCTAAATTCAACATCAATGAATGAACTTGATGCAGGAGCACCATGATTCTAACATTTTTCCATCATGCAATTTTTGGATTTTGCTTTAATTTTGTGATCCTCATAGTGTAATGAGATCATTTAAGTAATTTTCCTTTTATTGAAGTCACTAGGAGGGGTATAAGTTCAAATTTGTGTTCATTTTGAAAGTTGTCCAAAAAGTTGTAAATGATGCAAAATTGTAAAGTTGCAAATGATGCAAACTTGGAATATGAAAGGTCATTTTGGCTCTAGGCATTGATAGGTAGTTAGAAATCAGTTGGAATGTGAAGATTCATGTTGAATTCCTATAAAAAGGCCTTGTAACCATTTTGGAAGGTGTGGGTGATTGAAATCCTAATTTTGAATAAAGAAAACCACTGTTTCTGTGCATTTTATACAAAAATCCATGGTTTCTAGGAACTGTACAGCCTTGTACGGATAGAAAAGCATGTATAAATGTTTGTATGTGATAATATGTTCAATCACCTTCCATTCTAAGTCTTTTTCATGCAATTTGGTGGAATCTAGAGAAAGATATTGAAGTTTTGTTGTAGACTGTCCTAACCCTGTCCTAGGGTAAACAATGACTTATAAATTTGTGTTTTTTCTCCCTTTACATCTGGTGAAAACTCTCAATTATTGGTGAAGTTACTCCTTGTATGTAATTTCATATTCCAAAGGTTAAAAATTAAAAGGATGAGTTTAGTGTGGTGAATAATTACTTCCCTAGTCTATAAACAGGGTTTTATGAACAAAGATTGAGGTTAGGGCGTAGGGTTTGGTAAAATACATATGGAATTAAACTTTGGGTGGTTTAATAAGCTTGTGTAAGTTAAAAAATGAATGTTTGAAGAGTTTTTTTATGGGAAATTGAGTGTAGGGATAGGAGAACTTGTAGACCCTTGTGTATACAAAGCCTCATTAGGCCTAAATAGTACGCAAACAATCATATTTTAAGCCTATTTTTCCAAGCAACCTATGTTGATTTTTAGATATGTTTTAAAACTCCCTAAGGAGTAATCAAAAAGCCAAACACAGTCAGGAGATATGGTTTGCATCAAAAAATGTGTATGATAGTTCCTTTGTGAAGACCTACTAGCTTGAAGATATGTTTAAGAAAAAAGGTCATTGAGTTGATGAGGGTCTTGAAACTGATTGATTTGAGTGAGATGGAGTCTCTAATGAGTCTAAAGGTGATAATTAAACTTGTTTGGGTCAAGAAAAGTGGAAACTCAAATTTTTTCCTTTGTAGAGGTCAATGTTTTGAGTAGATTTCTTGTGAACTTGGAGTATTTGTGGGATTGAAACCCATTGTTGTGAAATATGCCTCGAGAAGTTGGGTTGTGAATCCTTTGCACTACACTAGTTTGGTATCAGAGCCTAGAAAAGGTCTAGGCAAAGAGTTGGTTTGTGTTTTGTGGTTGTGTGCAGGTTGAAAAGATAACCTGGATGCTGCCAAGAGAAGGAAGAGAAAGTTGAGAGAAGTTGAAGCAAGAAGAAGCTTGCTTGATGAGAAAAGATGGAGATATTGAGAAGACATTTTCAAGAAGAGGAAGAAAGGAATAAGAGAAAGAGACAAGAGAATATTGATAGAGAGATAACAGCAATAAAGCAAGAGATGAGAAGGTTGGAAAAAGAGTTCCAAGAGTCCATGATGAAGACGGAACATGTGATTAAGAAAATGAAAAGTTGGCACTTGAAGATTAAGAAAAGAGTTATATGGCCCATAAAGAAGTTAGTCAAAAGGAGAAGAAGACAAATGAAGAGAATAGAGGAAGAAGCATTTGAAGATGCAAAAGAAGAATTAAAGGATGAAGATAGTGCAGTTATTCCCAAGCATGAAGATGAAGGTGTAGCAAAGATAAAGAACCTGATTTTAGAGGAAGGAGATATTGAGTTGGTGTAAAGATTGGATAAAAGGATGATCAAGGATGTATTGGTCTTGGAGATTTGTAAATTGTTGAAGAAGGATGGAGGTATTGCGATAGAGTTAATGCATAATTTATTTGTTATGCTAATATTTTGGACAAGGAGCAATTTGAAGATCAAAGGACAAAGGGAGAAATAAGATACTGAGATGCACCAAAGCATAGTGAATTTGATTTTAGTTGACAAGCAAGGTAGATGAATGATTTGCATGGACAAGTTCAAGCCAAAGGTGAAAATGAAGGTGATTAGGAGAAGTTTCAAGGAAAATTTGAGGAAGAGCATGCAAATGATGAAGGTTTGTTGACAACATCAAGTCCAAGAGGGCTTGGAAATTTTCTTGGTTGGGAGAATGACACAGAAGCACCATGATTCTAACATTTTTCCATCATGCAATTTTTGGATTTTTCTTTAATTTTGTGATCCTCATAGTGTAATGAGATCATTTAAGTCAGTTTCCTTTTATTGAAGTCACTAGGAGGGGTATAAGTTCAAATTTGTGTTCATTTTGAAAGTTGTCCAAAAAGTTGTAAATGATGCAAAATTGTAAAGTTGCAAATGATGCAAACTTGGAATATGAAATGTCATTTTGGTTGTAGGCATTGATAGGAAGTTAGAAATTAGTTGGAATGTGAAGATTCATGTTGAATGCCTATAAAATGGTCTTGTAACCATTTTGGAAGGTGTGGGTGATTGAAATCCTAATTTTGAATAAAGAAAACCATTGTTTTTATGCATTTTATACAAAAATTCATGGTTTCCAAGAACTGTACAGCCTTGTACAGACATAAAAGCATGTCTAAATGTTTTTATGTGATAATATGTTCAATCACCTTCCATTCTAAGTTTGTTTCATGCAATTTGGTGGAATCTAGAGAAAGATATTGAAGTTTTGTTGTAGATTATCCTAACCTTGTCCTAGGGTAAACAATGACTTATAAATTTGTGTTTCTCCCTTTATATCTGGTGAAAAATCTTAATTTTTGGTGAAGTTAATCCTTGTTGTAGGAAATTTCATATTCCAAAGGTTACAGATTAAAAGGATGAGTTTATTGTGGTGAATAATTACTGCCCTAGTCTGTAAACAAGGTTTTATGAACAAAGATTGAGGTTAGGGCCTAGGGTTTGGTAAAATACATATGGAACTAAACTTTGGGTGGTTTAATAAGCTTGTGCAGGTTAAAAAATGAATGTTTGAAGAGTTTGTTGTTGGAAATTGAGTGTAGGGATAGGAGAACCTGCAGACCCCTATGTATACAAAGCCTAATTAGGCCTAAATAGTACACATACAATCATATTTTGAGCCTACTTTTCCAAGCAACCTATGTTGGTTTTTAGATATGCTTTAAAACCCCCTAAGGAGTACTCAAAAAGCCAAACATAGTTAGAAGATATGGTCTTCATCAAAAGTTGTGTATGACAGTTCCTTTGTGAAGACCTGCTAGCTTGAAGATAGGTTTAAGAGAAAAGGTCATTGAGTTGATACATGAGGGTCTTGAAATTGAGTGATTTGAGTGAGATGGAGTCTCTAATGAGTTTGAAAGTGATGATTAAACTTTTTTGGGTTAGGAAAAGTGGAAACTTAGATTTGTGCCTTTGTAGAGGTCAATGTTTTGAGTAGATTTCTTGTGAACTCAAAGTATTTGTGGGACTGAAACCCATTGTTGTGAAATATGCATCAAAAATCATAATGTATAAGGAGATAAACATGCCAAAAATCCTCAAATTAATCCTCCAAAACTAGAAAACCATAGCTTAAGGTCCATATACATGAGGAGACAAAGCATAAAACATAATGCATCTAGAAACAATAATGGACAATACCTCTCAAATGATTATCTACTAAGTACACCAAGAGTGGGGAATGAGAATTCTCCTCCAAGATATCCAAGTCATCAAGTGTAATGTCCCCATTTTTAGCACTACACTTTCTAGAGACTGTTAGCCTATCCCCGAATGCTTGAAGGCTAGTCAGATGTAGAATTAGGGTTTCTAGCTGCTTGGAGGTTTCTTTTGTGAATTCAAGAGCTTGCATGTTGGAGTTTTGTAGTTTGGATTCTAGATTCCTTATGGGTCTTCAGAGAGCTTCGCAATGGTGTGACATGCAACTGAAACAAGTAACTTTTTTGGACTTACTATTTTTAGTAAGTTACGATGGCTACTTGGAATATGGTCAAAATGCATTTGGAGACACTATTTTTAGCAGTATGCTATTTATAGTAAGTACTATTTTTAGTAGTGCTATTTTTAGCAAGGTTTCAACAGTCCATTTTTTAGGCTATTTTAGGCAGGTCAGTTTTAGCAGTTTGGTTTCCAACACTTTTGGAGCTCATTTTGGAAAATTCAATATTTTGATGGAGTTTATATTTTAAGTGAAAATATTTCCTATGCAAAAGTGGATGACTTCATAAGGGGAAAATATTTAAGTGATTATAATTTTTATTTCACTTATATCTTAGTGGATGCCTAGAGGGATAGATAAGTGTATTTTTATTAAAATATTTCGCTTATCATTTGGGACGCCTAGCTTATGTTTTATTGACATTCTTAATAAATTTGGATTTCTCTCATGTGGGACGATTTGGAGAAGGAGGCTAATGAAACTCAAATGAAAATTGAGAATGGTGAATTTGGATTTCAATTTGGGCACCCTAATTGGAGGGAAATACATTTTGAATTTGTGGAGAAGTTATAAATAAGAGTGTTGGGCTTCATTGTTGGTATCCATTGAAAAATACAACGAAGTGCTACCGAAATTGGTACAAAATTGCTTTGAGGAAATCATACCTCCTAGCAACCTTGGTTTCGTGCTTGTAAGATAGTACCTAACTGAGCTTTGTGGTTGTTCTTCACACTAAAGAAAAAATTGAGCTTATTGTGATGAAGATATTTGAAGTTTTTTGAAGTTTGTGTTCATTTTTTTTGGTGTTTAGAAGCACATTTTTTCTTGTGGCTCTTTGCTGGATTTTCCAATAGTAGTGAGTATTGTTCCAATCTCTTTCGCTATGCTAGGCACCCATTTCCACAAGTTTTGGTAATTTTTGGTGAAGCATATGATTTATCCTTGCTGGCCGCCCTCTTCAAGGAGGCTGTACTTTTCCTATCATTGCATTGGATTGCATGCATAGAAATATTCTAAGGTGTTTGATGTTTTTTCTTGGTTCTAACTTGGGAACCTACCTCTTATGCTTCATTTGCAACTAGTTTCATGATATTCATAGGTGTATACATCAAGTTATGAGCATTTTGGTGTGATTCATGCTTGCTAGTTTGCATTTTCTATATGCTGGTTTTTTTATATCAAATTGTTAGAAGTTCTAATTTTGGCTTGTCTTTCATAGTTGTTAAGCTTGTGAAGTTGGGGAATCATATAATAAAATTTGGAATTGGATTGGATAGCTAAATCTCCTTGTATCTTACAAATTATTCTCATTGTAAGGCTAAAATCAGTAGTACTGATTTAGTCACTACATAATTCTACTCTTTACTTTATATTTACCACTCATAGGGATAGGCCTCGCCGTTCGTTTACTTCATGTATTGCCTACTAAACAAGTAGAAGGGGTCAACAAGCTGCCCATACTTTACTTTTCATGCACTTTGTAATTCCTCATCATGTTGATTGGCTGAGCCATCAAACTACTCCTACTAAATAAGTGGTTGAGTTGCATAAGCATTGTAATTTCCAACACTTTTAGTTTATTTGCTAAAGATCCTCGACGCCATATGCTATCACCTCACTCGTCATTGGGAACTTGGTGAACATTCTTGGCATAGGGTTACTTTTCTTAGCTAGTTTTGGTTTTGCTAATGCTAACGGGTGAAGTGCTATGGCTAAAATTGAAAAAAATTGTAAGGGGGTTATTTCATCATGATTCATCTAATAAAAATCTCCTCATAGGTCCATGGTGAACTCATGTCCAACGAAGGTGTAGGATCCTCAAACTTACAACTGGAACCTCCAAAGAGTAACTATCTCAACACATGTTTCTAATCCCAAGAGATCTCCTAGCCTCATCTATATCTGAAAGTATCCATGAGCACCTATAATGGATCAATCCATGCTAAAATCTAAATACATAACACCATAGTTAAAATACTTGAAGGATAACTTATCTCTATATTTTTTGGAGCCCCTCCTTAATCTTCTGATGAAGTTTTTTTCTTCCTCATCAGTCTCTTCATACTTAGTCATAGAAGCTTCCTCCTTGTCTTTCTTGAGTACTTCAACCTTCTCCTTGTTGGCAGCCTAGAATGCAACTTGTCTTTTGGATGACTCTACATTTTTCATCCTCATTTCATATGCAGTAAATATACCATGCAATTCATCAACAATGAAATTATCTATTTCTCTTGCTCCCTTTGTTGCAAATATCTTGGAGTCATACTTGGATGAAATGGACCTTAAAACCTTTTGAACAATGACTGAATCTTTTACTTCTTCTCAAAACCTTCTGATTGAGTTCACAACTTCATCAAGTTTGAGAAGATAATCTGCAATCTTTTCTTCTTCACTCATCATGAGACTTTTAAACTTGGCTCTGAGATTTGTAGACTTCACTTTATCATCTCCTTCATAAATTCCTTTCAACTTATTTTGCAAATCATGTGTAGTACTACAATGCATCACTTTGACAAACAATGAGCTAGACAATCCACAAAGAATAGCATGCTTTTCCTTTGCATTGTTCTCTTAGTCCTTTCTTGCAACATCAGTAGGAGTAGTAGTAGGAAGTGTATATCCATTTTTAATAAAAATCAACACATAAAACCCTAAGGATTCCAAACATGTCTCCATCATAATGCACCATAAAGAATAATCCGATCCATCAAACAAAGGTACCTTGTTTGTAGATGAACCCTGTTGATCGGACATTGTGTTCTTGTCCAAGATATATCTAAGTTGATTAAGCTTCTTCTAGGGAAATAGGGCTCTGATACCAATTATTGCAACACAACAATCTATTGAGAGGGGTGGTGAATTAGTAGATCAATTAAATTTTACCCCTTTACTTTATACAGACAAATTAAATAAGCAGAGAAATAAGCACACACACACACAATTGCTCATAACACAAGATGTACATGGAAAATCCAAGATGGGAAATACCACGGTGAGAATAGCTACTAGGATCTACTATCCTAATCCATCCTCACAATCAAATCTCTTGATTACAATGTTTAAGGGAACAAACCCTAAGGAGACACCAATCTGCTATTTTAGGAGCACCTACTCCAAGGAAGCACCAACCCCCTACTTTATGCACCTATCGAGTTATCTGATGGCACCCACCAATCATATTTACAATTGAAAGTATTACAATTTTTTCTATTGAACAAAATTCAATTTTGTAGCTTTATTTGCAACTTCTCAATTTCTTGTTGCAATCTCTATAACTCAATTTTCTTCTTTGCACCTTGAATATAAATCATTGATGACGTTATATTCTTTTTGTTTGTGTTCTACTCATTCACAGGTTGTGCACTCTGTCCACTTTATTTCTCTTCCACTTATCTTAGTTAATATTTTTGATAGTATATCTTCACATGAATAAGGCATTAATTTCTTGAGTCATGCACCATCATCATCAAATTCTATACCAATGTTATTTTTGGCATGTAACTAGTCTAGGGTTTATGCTCATTAATGCATATTCTCTATATTCGATCTTTTATTCAATAGGAACATGATAGTTGCCACCTAAACAAACCAATAACCATTAAATTTGGTAGTTGGAGTGGTTATAACAATTACTTTCATGCTTTGTGTTGGTTACCTGCTCAAATGAGGGTTTCACTGCCATGATCATCATCTAGCCATTGAAGATCTTTGCCTTTGAATACAAGCCATTGATTTTTTATCTTCATGCCATGATCATCGATCCTCCTTTATCCTTGCCATATTTAAACCACAATCGTTAGATGAGTTCCCTTTAAACTACCTTTGTTGATTTCTATCACTTCACCTAACTCTATCACTAGTTGACTTAGGGTAATGATCATTAAAACTATGATGTGAAGCCACCTTGCAATCACCATCCGATCTTCAATGCTTGACCACATCAACTAGATTTCAATCGTACCCACTTTATGAATCACAAATTCACTTAGAGAATTGAACTTAATTTCCATGATGTGAAGGTGAAATGCGATCACCATCCAATCTTCATCTCTTGATCTCCATTGTTGAACTTCCATCACATTTCTCTTGGCACTATTTTATTTATAACAATGGTGTGAATAAACAAGGTGATGCAATGGTAAGTCGCCACCTATCCTCATAACACTTCATCACATATATAAAGCTAAGGACCCACCATTTCCTTTCATGACACATTTCCTTTATGCCTTGTACCTGAGGAATGTTAAATGCGATGCAATCCAAACTTGCCACCTGTCCTCATTGACATCACCATCCACCACCACTTTAGCCATCACATATTGCTAATAGCCTTATGACCTAAAGAATGAAAGATGTGATGCACATAAATTCTGTGATACAACCTTGTTCTACCACTTGTCCTTTGATGACATCATACTCCACTAGTAACACACATTACAAGTGTACCTATGTCTTCTTAATTCATAATTGCAATCTAAATCATTCATGTGATGACCATTAGATCTCCTTCTTTTGTTCTTAGCCATTGATCTTTGAATTTGACATATCACCCTTTTGCCTTTGTCGGTATAAATATAAATTATGATGTGAAGAACATTTGCGATGTAATGAGGGATTTCCACCTGTCAGAATCGATGTCACCTTCCAAAATCTATCATATATTGCAAAATAATCTTATCGAGGTAGCCTTCAAAGTGTGATGCGAACACAATGTGTGATGGTCATTGATCTCCCATGCACCAATCTTCACTATTGATCTCCTCCATTGCACATCACACAAACACTTAGCTGCTGTAGACTTAAAATTATGATACGGAGGAACATTGCGATAGCTATCCAATCAACACACACTTCTTCACAACTATTGATCAAGCTTCATCACACATCACTAGTGTAGACACATAAAATGTACTAATTGACATTGGACATCTGATCCTGACCACTAACATTGTTTCATCCTGAATCATCCTTCGGTCTAACCATTTAATCAAATACCTTCATTTGATTAAATTCATTAATATTCCTCTCTTAATTAAATAAATCAGTTATCTAATTAAGTCATCCTTTCTCAATAATTAAATTAACCAGTCTGATCTAATTATCCCTATTTAATTAAATAATTAATTTTATTTGATTTAATCTCTAAAGTTTATCTATTAAGTTAAATAAATTAAAACCTTATTTAGTTTAATCTAACATCATCTATTTTAATTAAATAAATCAAAAGTCCTTATTTGATTAATCCTTTATCATATTCTTCTCATAGTTGATTTAAATAAATCCACAAATTTAAGTCAAATAGGTCACATCATTTAATCCCTTCATTAAATTAATTAACCTTGATTAATTTAATCTCTTCTCATGTCTCATCCTCCATATTTTGCCACTTGCACATGAAAATAGAGTTATTTGATTTATTAAATCTCTATTTTCTTCAACAAGGCATCTTTCAAGGAATATTCGTCAAGTTTGAATTCAAAATCCAAGTGGACTTTGTCCTTCCAACAAGGCATTTACTCCACCTACAAAGTTCTTTTTCCTTGAGCCAAGTGGCATTCAATACACCTTTTTTCCCTCTTACATGTCATTTCAACAATTTCAAAATTCAAATATATGCATTTATTGGCACATTGATCAAAACTTGCACATCCTTGGCCCATTCAATGTTGACAAGTGGCACCTTGCCATTGAATGAAAGATAGTCCCACATTGCTCTATTTTTGGCATTCTTTCAACTTGTCAATCTATAAATAGAGAGCTCCTCTATTGTATTTGGCATCCACAATTTGAGTAAACTTACTATGCTCAAATATTTAGCAATCTTCATCCATACTTTCAAATTTGTAGCTAGGTTATGTAGGTTTTCATCTTGGAACACTCATCACTCTTCATCAAAGTGGATCACAATCTTCATCAAATCATCAAAGCTAGCATTGGAGTTGGGAAAGGGCCAATTTTCACATCAAATTGACACCAATTCCCTCAAGGGATCAATAATTTACATTGCTTTCATTTTTTCCTATTTTGAGCATTGATAAATGGATTTCTTGAGGAATCTACATTCTAACTTGCTTTCTATCTAATTGGTTGTCTGTTTATTGTGTTATTGTAGGTTTAGGATCTAGGTTCACCACATTTGGCACTAGAAGGAGGGCATCTCATTTTCTAATCACGTTTTTGTCAAAAATTCCTCATTTTTCTTTGTCTACAGGAAAACTCTGCTGTTGGAATCTCAGCGTCATTGTTCAACACTGCTGGTTCTCTAGCATTGCTATATGAAACCACTAAAAATCCAAATTGTGACGCCCTTGTTTTCCCGCCCAATATTTTGAATTCCAAACTACCCTATTGAACCTATTTGACTCACAAGAATATTTCAAAAATCCAAACTGCACTGCTGGCCAAAAGTACGATGCATTCATGCTCACTGGTCTAGTTGCAGAGCGACGCTGACTGGCAAGCGATGCTATATAGCACCACTGGAGAAATCAAACTACGATGCCTTCATGGATTGCACCACTGGAGGGGAGTATGAAGTGAAATTTTATTTGAAGCACGCACTTTTTTTCAAATTATTGTTCTTTTGTTTGCTTTCTGCCTTTTGGACCTCTGTTTTTGTAGAATATAACTTATTGTCTTGTAGGTTGGATTGATCAAAGATGAAAAGGAAAAGAAGCATGATGGTGTCATGTCACAAAAAAAAGTGTTTTTAAACACTCTAGTGTTTGTTTAACACTGTTAGAGGGGTCACTATTCCTCTTAAGGAAAAAATTGTCATCTTTTTATGCTTAGGACTTACTAATTTCAGTTTGGGCTTTAAAAAGAACCTTTTGAATTCTTGTTACAAAAAGGCTTAAAAAGAACATTAGGACTCAAATTTACTAGAGTTTGTTTTGGGATTAAAAATTGAACAAGGAAAATTGTCACACTTACTTTGGTGCTTTAAAATGAATTCACTTTTGCTTGGAGGATTTAAAATAAACAAGTGTTTTCATTGTTTTGCAATTACGTACATAAAGTAATATCATCAAAAGACATATGTGCTTCTCTCACACATCACGATGATCTTGAGAATCAAAAAGGATTTTGGTGACATTAAGTTGAGTAAATAATTGCCCATACACACTTCAATTTGGGTTTAAAATTGAACAAATTGTGCGAGTGTGAGTAAATCTATTGCATGTGTTCTCTGTTTGTTTCTAAACGAAGGTTGATCAAACAATGAATACATTTACTCGCTACTATTTATCTTAGAGGGCTTGCCTTGGGGAAAAAGTACTCACCCAAGGGAACGACTTAACCGGTAACACTCTGAACCCAAGAGTATTTCCAGCCAGGATATAAATGTGGGTATTAGAATAAATGCCAATATCACTCGATTGACTTCGACCAGAAGGGAAGCAATGGTCTCTCACCACACTAGGTCAAATCCTACAAACGGAAATTCTAAATTACAACCCTTGTTTTAGAATTTCCAAAATCCTTGATCTATTTGTTGGTGCAAGAACGATCGTTTTGAAGCCGTCCCACACTTTTACGGTCTTTAGAAGAAATGGAAAGCATGCCATGGGAGTTTCATGCGTGTTGATGCTTGGTTGCCCCGTATAAGTGAGTGTCATGGAGGGGAGCCAGTGGGGTCAAGCATCTAACCATTCACTAAAGATAAGCGTAGCTAGACTTGTCCAAGTGGGTACTCAACAAATATTGTCTTTCATAGCCATAAGGTTGTACTTTCTCTTGGTTACAAAACACTTTTCTTATTCAAATTTTTTTGGAAACAAACACTTAACATCATCATCAAAATTTCAAACCCTTTAGGAGGAAAATATAATTGACCAAATTCATGTGTTATTGCTTTCCCTTGGGATTCACATCCTTAGAGGTTTCTAAACACTTGGATCTACATCTTTATTTTCCTACTAAAGATTGTAATCAAAGGAAAAATAGATTGTTAGATGGTTAGATCAAATAACATAAAAATCCAATGATATAACAAAGTACAATGGAAATCAAATGAAAACGAAAAGGAAATATATCACCAAGAGTCTCCATCTTCCATGATTGATCTTCGTTACACCTTCTTGCTTGCTGGAAATGTTGCCCTCAAATTTGTACTTTGAGCAATCTAAAATGCCTAAGCCCTACAACAAGATTCGAACGATTTGATATGCCTATGACTATTGCCAATGTCTAAAAGTCAATGCCTATGCCTAGAATAAATGCCAATATTAATCAAATGCTTATGACAATGAATAAGTGAGAGTAAATAAATGCCTATAGTAATTACGTAAAATGTCAAGATGTCTGAAAATGAGAAGGAAATGGTATTTTATAGAAAAGGCCATTTCGAACGGGCGGACGAGATAAATCAATGAAATGAATGATCCAGATTAAACCTGAGAATCCCTAATTAGGGTTAGGGCAAAATCTTTAATCGAATGGTCAAAATAAAATCGGATCGACGGTAGAGAATAAATGAGACAAATTAATTAGAAAATAAAGATTTTCGAAAAATCAAGAAGATAAGATTGCCTGATTTGCAAGATTCAAAAAATCAAAGAGATAAGATTTGGACTGAAGATAAGATTTGGAAAATCAAGAATCTACCCGATTGCTTGATTTTTGGAAGATTAATTACTAATTTGAATTAAATTAATTCAAATTATGGATTTTATGAGATAATAAATAATCTTTTTCAGATTATTTATCAAAAAGGACTGACAGTTAAGATTGACATGACATTTTAAATAATTTAATTTATTTAAAATGAGAAGAATATTAATTAGCAATTAAATAATTAAATTTAATTATTTAATTTAGGAGATAAGACCAATTAATTAAATAAATTAATCAATTTATTTAATTAAGACAATCAGTGACGTATTAAATAAATAAATGAAATTTATTTATTTAATAATCAAGAAGAATTAAATGACAAAGGGGAATTAAATAAATTAAGAAATTTATTTAATTAAAGAAGACTTAGACAGTTAATGACGTATTTAATAAATAAATGAAATTTATTTATTTAATAATCAAGAGGAATGAAAGGACATGATTAATTAAATAATCATGAATTATTTAATCAATAGTCGAATGTGGACCAAGGACATAATTAAAGACATAATTATGCTAGGACGAAAGTGGTAAAAATGAAGCTTGCAGGCCTAGGTCATTTTTAGGTGTCTACATTTTGCCCCTCTTTGTCATAATGTCACTTGTCGCATTGTGACAAAGAAAAATAAGCCAAAAAAATGCCCCAGTGCAAAATAAAATGAGGAAGAATGACGAGGAGGGTTGCAGTATGCCCCCTCGAGAGGACAGACAGGTTCCAAGAACATGAGTGTGCTCTCGAAATTGATGAGAAGACTAGAATATGAAGAGACAAAGAAATGTTAGTGCAAAAGATGTGAATGCAATGCTTATATGAGATGGGTGAGAGAAGATGACAAGACTAAAGAAGATGCATGTTAATTCCTAGACCAAATCCTTCAAAACATTGCCATATGACTTTAATATTTATTGCTCTTAATCATCATTGGGCGTAAAAATGACACAAATGGACAACAAACACCATGATATGACGTAGACCAAGGTGTGCAAGGTCATCCACTTGAAAAATAGACAATCACAGACAAGGAATGTACTAACTCATACTAAGGGCGAAGTTGCCCCAGTCTTTTTGTCAAGACAATCCATAGACAGCAGTCAAAGAAAATAAAATAGGCTAGGAGACGTCATCGCACCTCTAA
Organism: Sequoia sempervirens; assembly: GCA_007258455.2. Lineage (NCBI taxonomy): Eukaryota > Viridiplantae > Streptophyta > Pinopsida > Cupressales > Cupressaceae > Sequoia > Sequoia sempervirens. The sequence goes on along the minus strand of VDFB02000013.1, from coordinate 40,412,924 downwards.
ATCCTTCATGGGACATCCTCGAGGTAGCTAGTAACATGACCAATAAAGACAAGACAAAAAATAGCCAAGATAGTCAAAAGATAAGACAAGATAGACCAGAAAGATTAACAGCCATTTTATTTTGTTTGCCAATGTTTGTTTGCCAAAGATTGATTTTATGTCGATTTGACAGTTTGGACAGTTTAAGGGTTTTGCCAATTTGACGGTGTTGCCAGTTTGACGGGGCCTATTGTCATAAAGGACACATCCTGAAAAAGGCAAATGACATTTTGACGAGGTCTAATTCCAAGAAGGACACATCTTGAAGAGGACCAAATAGTGACAAGATTGACATTGTTTTGACTAATATGTTTTGGCAAGTTGACTGATGTTGACTGTATGATTGATTGGACTGTGTTGTCTAATTTTGACCAATTTTGACATTGACGTTTCAAATGACTGTATTGTGTCTGAGTTTGACTATGTCTAACTTATTTGACCGATGTGACGATTGTGACAAATGCCATGATTTTATTTGGACAACCCTAAAAGGACTGACCTAATGTCTCGGGGACTCATCGACTGATGGCCTTGCCTACGTAGCAAATGCGTAGAGACAACGTAGTTCGACAATGACATGGACTGACTGACATGACTAACTTCAACTCCATTTTTAGGATTTTGGCAATGATTTGGATACTTTTGTTTTCTTCAGGACATTTTATGATTTTTTAGGTCTTTCTTCAGGACATTTTATGATGTTTTTGTCTTTTTTCAGGACATTTTATGATGTTTTTGTCTTTTTTTAGGACATTTTATGATGTTTTTGTCTTTTTTCATGACATTTTATGATGTTTTTGTCTTTTTTCAGGACATTTTATGATGTTTTTGTCTTTTTGTCATTTTATGATGTTTTTGGATTTTGACGTTTAAGAGGATCGTGACAAATACAAATGATTGATGCCTACACATGAGAATCCAAGGACAAACATGATTGTGCCCCTAGTCAAGCTGAATACCAATTGACAAGTGATGATAACGTTGTTTGACGTGGGAAGGACGCATCCCAAAACAACGTGAGGACGATGACAATAATGTGATGAAAGTATCGAGGTCTACAGCCGGGCCAGGAACGCAGTCAAGTAAAATTTTGGATAATGTGCTTGTATGAATTGGACTCATTGTATTTGGAATGACTTGGTTAGGGCTAGATGGGATGATGGAGTTTCCTTAGACCGTTTGACAAGGGAAAGCCAAGATAGGTGATAGGCATGAAAGGATAAGAGGGTGGCCCTGGTAAAGGACGGGAGATATGAGACTAAGGGAATTGTCATATGATTTTCAAGGACTATGTCGTATAAGGACAATAAGACTATGACAGTCAATGACATAATGTTTCATGAATCGTGTATGACCGAAGGATAGACATGTCAAGAGTTTTCCCAAAGCATGATTTATGTGTGCCAGTTTTATGTCAAGACCAAGGTAGGTGGGAAAGTGAATAAAAATGATATGGATCAAATGGTTGGATGTCAATGTCAAGAGGAAGGCCTAGGAGATGAGACGACTTGCCCCCAAGTGTAAGAGTCCACATAGATGATTTATTTTACACATGACGCCTGTTTGCCAGGTTTTCATCATGGTACTTACCCAGGGTGCCTGTTTGCCAAGTTTTCACCATTGGATGAAATTTTTCTCTTTACTATTTTTTTGACTTTTTGATTTTTTTGGTGTCACCAAGACTGTTTGCCGGTTTTCATCGTGGTGATGATTTTTGATTTTGATTTTTTGTATTCCGATTTTGTGGATAGCCTGGATGCTTTAGATAACCACGATGTTCAATCCATTGTGGTGCCGATGTAGAGCGGGTGCCATGATATGCCAATAATGACCTTGCTGAAGGAGTTGTCTTGTCAAATTGTAGCACTTGTATACAACTGATCGATGTCATTGTGATCCTTTCTGATACTAGAGTTGGCCTTATCAAAATACGCACATCGCAATAGAGTGCCATGAGAGTCCTTGTGGTAAAGAGTTGCTGCCATGATGTGACGGATTTGTGACGTAGGATTTTTGGACTTTAGGTGAGATGTAGGATTATGACAAATGATGGTGGGCATGGAAAGGTTGTTTGGACGTTTGGATGAATGACTTTTTATTTTCCAAACTTGGGATGGTGTATGACGGATTTTGGAGGGATGGCGTTTGGAACCAACACTTTTAGATGCCTTGTTTGATGACCATTTTGAAGGAGGTGGACATGTGTTATATGTGGGAGTCCTCTTGTCTTGTGGCTCCACATTGTGATTGACTTTTGTATTTGACTTAGTGTCTTTGTTTGATCCACTTTCCTTTGGGATCCATTTTAATTTCATTTGTCCACTTGTCTTTTTGTTTGATTCAATGGCCTTTGACATTTGATTTTGATCTTTTGATTTGTAAGACTTTTGTTTTTGTTGGTCCCAAAGGGGAGGTTGATTCATGATAGAATGACGGTTCATGGTGTGGGTGGAGGGGGTGTTGGTAGCAATCTTATGACAAGGATTTCTCATGGACTCCATTTTGACATTTGTATCTGACAAGGTTTCCCCCAGTATCGAGGAGGTACCACTGACATCATTTGATTTGTTGTCTGAGGAATAACCAAGACCTTGATGTCTGTAATTTGCCTGAAGCTGTATTGGTTCTAGAATTCCTTGCTCGTGTATGCCTAGTCCTTTGCCTTGATATTGCATGCTTTGATAGATTCTATTTGCGATGGGGTATTTGTTGTTTTGAAAGCAAGATGCTAACCCATCATGATGTCTATGGACACTGTCACTTGTAATATTTTCATCTGTAAGAAAGCCTGCTCTGACAAAGATAGATGACCCTAGTTGATAAAGTGTATTAGCTTCATTTTCATGTTGGACATATTCCTGACTGATATCTTTGGCCTGATCATGTGACATGTCAGGTTTAGATGATTCTCTTGGTTCTTCCAAGGCAATGTCGAAGCCATCATTATGTTTAGTGTCATAGAGTCCCATGATTTTATCTATAACTTGATCATATGCAAGTGTGTCCCTAGTGGAAGATTCTTGTTCTGGAGGAATATCATCTATGTGTCCCTTGAAGGCAAGTGTCTCATCTTGGGAAGGGTCAATAGTAGAGGCCTTTATAGGGTCAGCAAGTGTTTGATCATGAATGGCATAAAGGTCAAGAAGGGGACCATTTTGGATATCTTGGTCAATGGTAGGGTCTTGCTCGAAGATGGGGTTGTCATGGATTATATAGTTGGAAATAGAGCCGTTGTCAAGGAGAGGTGTGTTCTGGATGTCATGATTGTCTTGAAGGACTTCATGGATGGACTGAAAGATAGGGTCATTGGATGAACTACCTTGTTCTTGACATGAGGGTGACATTATAAGGTCATGCTTTGGACTTTCATTTTGACATGTATCTTCAAGTGTAGACGATGGAATGTGACTTTGAGTAATGACTACATTTTCATGACTAGATGTGGCTTGTGAGGGGATGAATTGAAAATGATTAATGGATGAAGGACTAGGATAAGACATGGGGACTTGGATGGGACTAGTATGTGAAGGACTAGCATATGACATGTGTTCTTGCATTGGACCTGTATGTGAAGGACTAGGGTATGACGTAGGGACTTGGACTGGACTAGCATGTGAGGGACAAAGATAGGACATGGAGTCTTGGACTAGATATGTCATGGAGTCTTGGACCGGATTAATTGTTGAAGGACAAGGATATGACATGGGGACTTTGACTATATTAGTTGGTAATGACATAGGGACTTGGACTGGATTGGAGTAAGGTTGATTGAAATAGGACATGGAGACTTGGGCCGGATCAATATGGTATGATGTGGGGACTTGACATGAGTTGGTAGATGGTTGATAAGGGATGCAGACTTGGACGGGATTAATAGGTGAAGGAGTAGCATATGATGTGGAGGTTTGGAATGGAGTAGTTGATAGTTGGCTTCCCTTGTCAAGGTTAGGATAAGGGTGATAAGTGGATGTTTGTTGTGAATTATTGGTAGGATTTGTGTCAAGTGACTATTGATTGTGAGGGTAGACAGATGGTGGCAAAGTATTTATGTCAAAGCCTTGTGGTAACTAAGCCCCTTCATCCAAAAGCATGGCTAGGTACCTTTGAGGGTCACGTAAGAGATATTTTTTTACAAAGGAGACTATATCAGGATTTTGCATTGCAACTTTTATGTCTTTGAAATATACTCGTCCATTTTGGTCTCTTTGTATGAATGGTTCAAAAATGTTTTTTGATGAAGATTGCATGTTCATGAAGAGTTTTTAGTTCGGGACCCCCGTTCGAGTGGCCATACATGGGGCAAGAGATTAATCACCATTAAGGTGGCACTCCAGCCTGAAGAGGTTAAGCTCAACAGGGTTTAAGGGAGTACAACTCCGTCCGTATGACACATCCGCACAAGCAACCTTAGGTTTTCCCTTAAGGTTTACATTTATATACCGGTCGGGGGTAGCTTGGCTTTAGCTCGTTGCCGGTTTGAGTCGCGTTGGGGTGATGAAATCCCCAGGCAGGCCCAATTTCTAGAGTTGGTAACCGTTTCTCTTACACCCAAGATCGCCCGAAAGCGCGAGGGGAGAGGATACTCCGATGTACCAAGTCAGGGTAAATAACAGAAAAAAGAATGGGTCTGGTTTTCTGATCACAAGGTTTTCACCAAGTGAGAGCATACTCACCTACCATTCCACAATCACAATCAAGCATAAAAGACATGATTTCGTTTTATAAGCACCAAAACAAATGTTTGCTAATCTAGAAATAAACAAGCACAATGTTTGTTTCTTCCTTCTTTGACATGCGAATCTGCAAACAATGAATATTAGTAGTCTCGTATGTAATGGTCTTTGACACACGAAAGAGGATCGCCACACGCTACAAGAAAATATTAGTAACACAACAAATCTGATTTTTAGAAATTTTTTTGACAGTAAAATGAAAAATACAGAAAATAAATCCTGTCTAAAATCTCAAGAGGTTTCCAAAAATTTAAATAAATCAGAAAAATTTGCTGTTTTGCACCTGAAATTAATATTTTTATGAAAAATCATAAAAAAATTATAAAAAATACATAACAGCTTTAAAAATTCTGATTTTTTTACTAGAGCTGTTTGCTATCATCCCAAATCTGCAAAAAAAAAAATTGTGATTAGATCTACAACCGTAAGAGAGATATAAGCCAATCTTTGTTAAACACCAATTTTAAAAGATCTATTTTTTGACTTATAATTTCACATCCAAATTTAAAAAATAAAGAGTAAACCCATATTAAAATTCAAATATATTTCCAAAAATGTAAACATATCTGAAAAATTCGATTATTTGCTCCCGAAATTAATCTTTTATTAAAAATAGAAAAATAATTATAAAAAATGCAAAACCAATCTAAAAAATCTGATTTTTGGAATGAAAGTGCGCGATATTGTCCCCAAACTGCAAAAAATTTTTTGTGAGCAAATACATAGCCGTTTGAAAGTTATGGTTGAATCTTTGGCTTTGTCCACAATGATGCCAATCCTGCAACAAAAACCAAGCAAGCCCTGCAACAAGAAGAAACCAACTCCAAAAATGGTTTTTTATTTGTCCAAATACGTCAGGTTCACCAATGTAATCAAAGGAAAAATAGATTGTTAGATGGTTAGATCAAATAACATAAAAATCCAATGATAAAACGAAGTACAATGGAAATCAAATGAAAACGAAAAGGAAATATATCACCAAGAGTCTCCATCTTCCATGATTGATCTTTGTTACACCTTCTTGCTTGCTGGAAATGTTGCCCTCAGATTTGTACTTTGAGCAATCTAAAATGCCTAAGCCCTACAACAAGATTCGAACGATTTGATATGCCTATGACTATTGCCAATGTCTAAAAGTCAATGCCTATGCCTAGAATAAATGCCAATATTAATCAAATGCCTATGACAATGAATAAGTGAGAGTAAATAAATGCCTATAGTAATTACGTAAAATGTCAAGATGTCTGAAAATGAGAAGGAAATGGTATTTTATAGAAAAGACCATTTCGAACGGGCGGATGAGATAAATCAATGAAATGAACGATCCAGATTAAACCTGAGAATCCCTAATTAGGGTTAGGGCAAAATCTTTAATCGAACGGTCAAAATAAAATCGGATCGACGGTAGAGAATAAATGAGACAAATTAATTAGAAAATAAAGATTTTCGAAAAATCAAGAAGATAAGATTGCCTGATTTGCAAGATTCAAAAAATCAAAGAGATAAGATTTGGACTGAAGATAAGATTTGGAAAAATCAAGAATCTACCCGATTGCTTGATTTTTGGAAGATTAATTACTAATTTGAATTAAATTAATTCAAATTATGGATTTTATGAGATAATAAATAATCTTTTTCAGATTATTTATCAAAAAGGACTGATAGTTAAGATTGACATGACATTTTAAATAATTTAATTTATTTAAAATGAGAAGAATATTAATTAGCAATTAATTAATTAAATTTAATTATTTAATTTAGGAGATAAGACCAATTAATTAAATAAATTAATCAATTTATTTAATTAAGACAATCAGTGATGTATTAAATAAATAAATGAAATTTATTTATTTAATAATCAAGAAGAATTAAATGACAAAGGGGAATTAAATAAATTAAGAAATTTATTTAATTAAGGGAAGACTTAGACAATTAATGACGTATTTAATAAATAAATGAAATTTATTTATTTAATAATCAAGAGGAATGAAAGGACATGAATTAATTAAATAATCATGAATTATTTAATCAATAGTCGAATGTGGACCAAGGACATAATTAAAGACATAATTATGCTAGGACGAAAGTGGTAAAAATGAAGCTTGCAGGCCTAGGTCATTTTTAGGTGTCTACAAAGATAAACAATAGGTAACCCTTTCCTTGAATTCATCAAATTTCCACATAACATACTTTGTGGGATTCAAAGAAATTAAGACATTGGACATCTAGTTTGAAAACCTAATCAAAAGAAGTGTTTGTAGTAAAACAAAGTCACTAAGAAAAGATAAAAAAATTGGCTCTCACATGTGTTGAAACCTCATGATTTCCAAGAAAGTCAAAATCACAAAATGAAAGTCCATGAGTCAAAGTTCAAAATTTAGGAGTCACACTCGAAAGGTCATCAAGAAATACAATAGGAAATGAAATCAAAAGCAACATATCAAAATAAGAAAAAAATTCACAAGGTTCTATAGACTCATTCCTTTGAACAATCCAGAAATGTATGCTCAATTTGAACCACTTCTTAGTTATAGAGGTCCTTAGAAGTATCATATGTTCTTCAATACCGAGGTCTAGTAAACAAAGCATCTTTTTAGGTACATCCTAGGATCAAAATCAAATCACCACCCATCTTCAAACATCAAAACCAAAATCATCTCATCATCAACTCTTCGAAATCTTGGAAAAAATCCTTCATGTTAAACTTTGGGCAAAGCATTTAAAATCAATCCAAAATCACCTTGTTTGATTGAATGTGTGTAGATGCATCCTTCTCCACATATTTGATCAAATTATCAAAAACTTGTGAACAAATTCATCCCTTGATAAACATCCAACATCTTGGGATTTCAAAATTCATTATCAAAATCATCTTGCTTGGATAGGAGTGTTTAGATGAATCCTTCTTCTCACGCCTAGACAAATTATCATCTTGTGAACGATTTAACTCTAGGACGACATCCAATCTCTTAGAGTTCATGAGTTCACCAAAATCTAAATCCAAAACAAATCAATCCCAAATCAAGTCCCAAAGTTTAACATACCCTTCAAAATTTTCTCAAAGAGTTCCAATCATCCATCAAACATCCATCTTACTTCCATATTATATCACCCTTTGATCCTTAAATCATCCTAAAATTTCTCTGTTGTACTTAAAGTTAGATCAATCGAAAGAATTAGAGATTCATCTCCTATATTCTTCAAAAAATTGATCCCCATTTTATGGTGCAGACTAGATCTCAACACAAGAAGAACATGGAAGCCAACAAAGAAACACCCGCTTCAAGTGACCTAAGCCAAACAAACTCCGAAATGAATCCCGTTGAATCAAGAAATCCTTTGAATAACTTTCTCTCATCCTCACAAAATACACAAGAGGAAAGCCAAGAAGAAGATCTTACCTTTGGGATGTCACATGGGGAAATCACCGAAATGATCCAAAATATGGAGAGCCATAATATCATCAATATCATGATGAAACTTAACCCTTCACTATACATGCTCGAACTAGAAAAACAAGGAGCCAAAATTCATTCTGATTTTGATGTGAGCTCTATAGTGGAACCATCTTTAGAGGTCATGCCTCCAATTTCATCCACAGTCCCCATCTCATCTACACCCCCATCCCAAAGCATCACTCAAAACATCCCACAAATCACAACATATTTTGCTCCAACTCAACCTAATGTTAATAAGGGAAGTGCATTTATTAATTCCGTTCAAACACACCCCCTTGTTAATAATCAAGACTTGCATGCAAACACCATTTTGGAACAAAACATATCCCAAAATCCATTACATAAGTATAGCCCTCTCACTTTCCATGATCCTAATGATCCATCATCATCATCCTTTCATGAAACACCCCAAACCTCTCTCCCCATAACTTCACAAGGAGAGGGCGACATATTCGGACTAGGGGGAATTTTTGACACTATGCCATTTTCTCAAGAGATCACATCCCTCACATTTTCATGTATTCCACCATTACCACCATCATCCACACCACTACTTGGCTTGGGGCTTCCACCTTTACCAAATATCAATCAAAATCAAACCAACATCTTGAACATCAATCAAAACATCACACCAAACTCTCAAAACTTGTCATCGACATCACAAAAATAGATGAAAACTACACAAGCAATCACAACATCATCAAACCCCCTAACATCTCAAAGCATGGTCTCTCAAGGACCAAACACATCGATCACACCATCCACTGTGCTCAAAATCCAAACACGACAACACCTCTCACCACCACCACCAAGCTCCAATATATCAAGCCAATATAGTATGGTGTTGCAAGCCGCTCAACAAGCTGCTTATCAAAAGGCATTCCTACAAGTACAAAAAGAAAGCCACACAACTAGCTGCTCAACAAGCCGCGCAACTAGTTACTTAGCAAGCTGCTCAAGTTGTGCATGTTGCCCAAGCAACCTAAGCCACATTACAAGCACAAAAGGCTACTCAAGCCCAAATATTATTACAACAACAAGCAACCCAAGCACAAGTACAAGCACAAGCACAATCACAAGCACAAGCATAAGCACAAGCACAAGCATAAGCTCAAGCTCAAGCTCAAGCTCAGGCGCACACTCAATATCAAGCACAACAAGCACAGGCACAAGTGTAATATCTTGCACAAAAACAAGTAGCACAACTACAAGCATATCAACAAGCGATAAAAAAATACCAAGAACAACTAGAATTATCCCAATTAGCATCCCAACAACAAGCATTGTTGGTGCAACAACGAGCACAACAACAGGGAATCTTGGTGCAACAACAACAAGACCAACAACAAGCATTGTTCATACAACAACAAGTGCAAGCATGCATGGCTCAATAGAATGGGAAAATACCACCAATCAACACATCAACCAATCCACCCATCACACCCACCATCGAACCACCTTAGGACAATTTCATTCCACCTCCTAATCCACAAAATGATGTGACAACACAAATCAGGTTGCTCTCGCAACAAGTGCTTGACCTTCAATTAGGGAAAAACACAAGAACATCTAGTAACTTGTGTCCTTATCCATTCGATAGGAGCCTTGCGATGAAACCATTCCCGAAGGGATACGAGATCCCCAATTTTGACAAGTACCATGGGATGGGAAACCCTAAAGATCACATCAGGGAATTCCAGGTTCATTGCATGGAAGTTGTGTATGATGATACCTATTTGATGTGGCTATTTCCTAGGAGTTTGGTTGGCCACGCCATGGAATGGTTCTCTTGCCTACCTATAGTCATCAAGACATTCCAAGAAATCATAGACGCATTCATCAAAAAATACACATGTAATATCGCCATGGATGTTAATCTAGAGGAACTCTCAACTTTGAAACAAGGTAAGAATGAATCATTTGCTTCATTCCTACAACGATGGAAATTCAAGGAAAATCAAAGCAAATGGGTCATGCCCAAGGAACAACAAGTGTGCACTATCATATCCAACCTTAACAGCCTCTTAGCATTCCATTTCAAGGTCCAAGGGATCACCACATACGACTAGTTGATTTCCAAGGTGCTCAACATCGAATGAGCCCTTATGACACAACTTGGAGAATCAACTTCATATCCTGAATAGAACAATCGCTCACCCACCAATTACAATGACAAACCTTGAACGTGGGCAAGAAACAAAAATATTACCAACGATGGTGTCATCGATGCCAAAGTTGTTATTAGTGCCCCTCAGAAAAACACACCCGCACCACAACAACAAATCCAAAACCATCATCTAGCGAACATAACAACACAACAACAAAACAACCAAGCAATCAATAATGTCAATGACCAAAGGGGACCTCCCCAGCGAAATAAGAACTTCACCAAATGGAAATACACCACTCTTGGGGAACCACTCGAAGTCATCATGAAGAAATTACTAAATGAAAACCTCATCAAGATTCCCACCTACAAGAACTACCAAGAACCATATGTTAAACCTCCTTGGTACAACAAAAATAAGCTCTACGACTTCCACAAAATCAAAGGGAACACCATGAACAACTGCATGAGACTAAAGAACACAATCTAGGACCTTATTGATCAAAGGATCATAAATGTGGAACAACCAACAGTAAACCAGAACCTCAAAATATACATGAATCGGGTGCCTAACCATAATAATAAAAGGGAACAATAACACTAATAAGGGGAAAGGCACCTTAAAAAATGTGAATCATGTGTATGAAACTGTCGTCGCCTCCCTAGATGAATAATGTACAATAATCACTATCAAAGGAGCTCAAGCCAATTGTGGAGTCACCACAAGAGGTAGAAAAGTTACTATTGTAGGATCATCCCAACCAAACAGAACTTTCATGTCCAATTCAAGATCTGTTCCCAATGTTTACAACGTCCTTGATTAGTTAAAAAGAACACCAACACAAATATCCATCATGGAGTTATTAAAAATCTCATCCACCCACAAGAAAATCCTAGAGGAAGCATTGGCTTCATCCACCGTCCCCACAGATCTTGATGCAGAACAATTCCAAGCTATGGTTGAAAACATCATCACTCCAAACCTCCTTATGTTCTCTAATTAGGACTTTTTCACTCAACCATCTCATAACCGTGCACTCCATTTAGAGTTCCTAATGTAGAAAAGTAAAGTCAAGCGAGTCTTGGTGGATGGAGGTGCAGGCTTGAATATTTGTTCCCTCAAACTCATTAAGCAGTTAAAAATCTCAGAGGATTCCATCGACAAAGGAAAGGGTATTACAATTAAAGCATATGATGATCAGGAAAGAGTGTCCCAAGGCACAATCAAAATCCCTATTCAAGTAGGGCCAGCTATCATGGAAACCACCTGTTAGGTCTTGGACCTCAACTTGCCTTATAACATTCTCCTAGGATGTTCATGGATTCATGCAATGCAAGCAGTAGAATAAAATTTCCATCAATGTGACAAATTCAAATATGAAGGACAAGAGGTCACCATCCATGGAGATCCTAAACCATTCTCCTACTGTAAGAACCTTGAGGCAAAATACTACAAAATCCCTTAAGTGCCTAAAAATGATGAAGGTCCGTCAACACCGTACATTGATCCAGCCGCTCTCACATCCACTTCTGCGATAGAGACACCCACCACTCCCACCATTCCCACCATCTCTGATACCAAACTCATCATCTAGGATAATGGTTGCAGAAACTACATGATTCCCAAAAATTCTTTTCTGGTAGGAGAGTTACCACAATCTCCCAGATCACGAGGACGTCCACAATTAAATGAAGCTTCCACATCTCAAACATCTCCTGAAGACTATCCCAACTTTAGAAGTTGGGGAGATATCAACCAAGAAGTCATAGAGGAGGACCCATCTCATCTCTTATACCAAGAAAATAGACCAACAACTGATCTACCAATGGATTACAGAAGCAAAGGTTTACAATTGATGCTAACAATGGGCTATGACAGAAACCAAAAACTTGGGTAAAATGACAATGGGCTTATAATACCTATCATTCCAGAATGCAAATGAGAAATATTGGCCTTGGATGTACTCCTCTGAGTATAACCATACGTGACCGAAGTCCTCCAGTTAGAGAGGTCAATAATCCTCTTTAGCTATCCGCAACCAAACTTCGCTTACCCGTATCTACATGTTGAGTCATAGGCAACTTCACATTTGACATAACTAATGTTTGTAGTAGTAGTGATGATGAGGATCACATAACCAACCTACCTAGGCTCTTCGAGTATACCACCCTTCTCATGATTAGCACCTTATCCTTTGAGTCAGACCATCAAAATCATGAAATCCGCCTAGTTTACCCCCAACTCATCGATCATGACCAATGAGGACCACCGATTCTTGACACATTCAAAAATGATGAGGTGCTCTCAGAATTCATAGGACTATGAGATAACATTCCATTTGGGGATCACAAAGTGGGATTCATCATTGAGCTAGATACACAAGCCTATTATGGGGAAACAATTGAATCCCTTAGTTGCAAAAGTGAGAAACTAAGAATAATATCTAAGTCCTTGAGTGAAATCCAAACTATGGCACTCTCTGACATGAAAAAAGTAAAAATAAAGGACACATCCAATGGTGAAAACATCTCCAACATGCCTGAGGATGGGAGATTCAATCTTCCTTTCAGAGCTCTTCATCAAGAAAAATCAGCAGTCCTAGCAGAAAAGTGCAATCCAATTAATCTAGGAATAGAGAAAACCCCGCACATCACATTCTATGCAAAATCATTACTATTAGATGAACAAGAACTCCTAGCGGCCTTCTTGAGAAAGAGACAAGTTAACTTTGCATGGAGCTATGCTGGCATGCTAGGGATTGATCCATAAATTGTAGTTCATCACCTAGTAGTATACTTTGAAGCAAAGCCCGTTAGACAAAATCTCAAAAAAATGCAACCTCAGATCACCTTACTGGTCAAAATGGAACTAAAGAAGCTATTAGATGCAAGATTATTTTGAACAATAGATTATCTAGAATGGGTGTCAAACCAGGTTCCTATCTCAAAACTCGATGGGGGCATCAGAATCTGCATAGATTTCAAGGACTTAAACAAAGCATCTCAAAAAGATGATTTCCCATTTCCCAACATTGACATGATTGTAGACATGACGACGGGACACAAAATTCTTTCCTTGATGGACAGTTTCTCAGGATACAACCAAATAATGATTTCTAAAGAAGACCAACACAAAACAACCTTCACTTGTCCATGGGGCACTTATTGTTGGAATATGATGCCATTCAACTTGAAGAATGTAGGAGCAACATACCAAAGAGCCATGACATTAATCTTCCATGACATGATCCATAAAAATGTCAAAGATTATGTCGATGACATACTAGCCAAATCCAGAAAGAGGAAGGATCACATAACAACCCTAAGTGCCATTTTTGATAGGCTAGAGGAATACAAGGTTCGATTAAACCCAAAGAAGTGCATCTTCAGCGTACAATTAGAAAAATTTCTAGGGTACATAGTGTCAATGAGAGGTATTGAGGTAGATCCTGCTAAGGTCAAAGTAATCCTTGAGATGGAGGCACCCAAAACATTGAAACAATTAAGAGGTCTCCAAGCCAGGCTTCAGTCCATCCAAAGGTTCATAGCACAGCTGGCAGATAAACAAAATCCATATTCTCACCTACTTCATAGGGGAGTAGCGTACAAATGGGATAACAAGTGTGAAGAAGCCTTCAATAAGATCAAAGAATATCTTCTTACACCACCAGTCCTAATGCCACCAATCCCAAGAAAGCCATTAATTCTCTATGTGTCAGCAACAATAGTAGCCCTTGGAGGTCTCCTAGCTCAACACAATGAAAATGGGATAGAAAGGGCCATATATTATATCAATAGGACAATAGTTGGGTATGAGCTAAATTACTCATTCATTGAAAAAGCATGTTTAACAGTAGTGTTTGCTTCACAAAAATTCAGACATTACATGCTGGCACACAAAATAAAACTCATTGCCAAAATCAACCCTCTCAAGTACCTACTCTCAAAGGCAATGCTCACTGGAAGGACGGCTAAATGGGTCATGATTTTATCAGAGTATGATATTGAATATGTGGAGCGAAAAGAAATTAAAGGCCAAGTCATCGCAGATCAGCTTGCAAAAGCACCAATCTATTCAAAGAATCCTCTCATCTGAGAGTTTCCAGACGAATCCATCTTCAATCTCAACATAGCTGACCACTAGAAACTTTACTTTGATGGATCATATACGCAACATGGATTAGGAGCTAGTATCTTCTTTATCACCCCACAAGGGGATTGCATACCAAGGTCTTATAAATTGGTGTTCCCTTGCACTAATAACATTATATAATACGAGGCTTTAACCATAGGTCTCAGAATAGCAGTGCAGTGGAACATCATGGCCCTTAGGGTATATGGAGACTCTCAGCTGATAATAAACCAAGTGAACGGTGAGTACCAGACTAAGGATGATAAGCTCACTCCATACAATAAACTGGTGGAGACTCTCAAGGAATCCTTTATCGAGATCACATTTATATTTGAAGTAAAAATTGCTATCTGCACATACTTTCTTAAATCCTTCTTGTTGTAGGTGTTGATCTAATCTTTAATACCATGCCCTAGGTGCTTATTTAACACCATACAATGATTTATTTAATCTACAAACATAATCATCTTCCTTTGATAGCCAAAACCCTTCTAGTTTTCCTATGTAGACTACTTCTAGGTTTCCATTAAGGAATGAAGATTTAACATCCATTTGATAGAATTTAAATCCAAGTTATGAACTAAAAATACAAGAAACATCCTTATGGATTCTAATCTTGCAACTGGTGCAAATGTTTCTTTAAAGTCTATGCCCTCAACTTGCACATACCCTCTGCACACCAACCTTGATTATTTCTTACAACAGCCCCATCTTCATTGAGCTTGTTTCTAAACACCCATTTAGTGCCAATCAAATTTTTTCTTAGGGGTCTAGGAACTAATTCCTATGTTTTATTCTTCTCAATCTGATTCAGGTATTCTTCTATAGCCTTTATCTAGCTCTCATCCTTGCTAGGCTCAACATAACTTTTAGGTTCAATATGAGATAAGAGAGAAAAATTTACTTTTTCCTTATTCTTTGTAAGTCTTCTCCTTATTTGAACATTGTTGATGCAGTTTTTTGTGCACTTTCTCAACATAGGTAGTGCATAGGTGCACTACCTCTCTTGAAAGGAAATTCCCAACAACAAGTCGCTAAAAATTTCCCCAAGGTCTCTTAGGTGTAGGTCATGAATTGCGTGGAATTCCTCAATTGATATTCGATGTGATTTTGCTGGTAATCATAGGGAAGACTTATGAAGCTGGATGAAAAAAAGCGGATCTTGAAAGGGAGTTCCTAAGATAGGAAGTTGATGTGTACTTTTTTGCAAGTTCAAATAATAGTCTGAAACTCCAATATTTTCTTAAGGTTTGGATTTACAGTGTGCAATGAACCTTATCATACATTATTTCTAAAGAAAGAGGAAAAAGGGTAGGAAAGAGAAGAGGTTCCTAGATCTGCAACTAACCATGAACAATGATCATGGAGGTTTCTACTGTGGACATCTTCCTTAAAATAAAATTTCACTTAACCAAAAAATTCACAGTGTCATGAAATCTGTGCTATCTTCTAAGGACTACAAATATTTTACCATTCATTCACCATGTACATGCATGAATAAAGATAAATTTTTTGAGTAGATTTGAATTCAAGTCTATACTAACTTTACACAGCCATCTACTAGCAGTAAACAACAAAAAGTAAGGACAAGAAAAGCATCTACACAACAAAAATATTCACAACCATAGAACAACATTACCAAATCTATTAAAGCATTCTAGGAATAACTTAAACAACAAAGGAAATTTAACTAAATCATCTAACTATTGGAGATGAATCATGAAACATGCAAAGAAACCCAAAAATGCACCAAAGTCAATGTATTTCTATTATAATTTCAGCAGCATGTCATTACAACTCAACTCTCTCTTTTAAATGAGAGGAGACCCCCTATTTATAATGTCAAAAAAGTAAAATGAATGGCCAAGATTGATTTTCATTGTGTGGCAAAGATTAACTACAAAATAGGGTTCTACCTACCCCCAAATATATTACATTTTAAAATACATTATGTCCTTTTCCCTATTTTGTCTTCTAGTGGTAGCATTATATCATTTTGTCTTTTTGCTGATTTCCCTTTGCTGCAACTATTCCTTAAAGAGTTCATCATCAATAATAGGGTTCCCTTCTTGCTTCTTCAAAGTGGCATATTCCATGAACTTCAAGATCAACGATTGAAGCTTATCAATTTCCATAATTTGAGATTGTAGCACTTGGTAACCCCATTGTTTGGACTGGTCGATGAGATTTTCCTAGTCTTCATTGTACTTGGTAGTGTGGTACCTGAATAACTCAGATTGGGCGAAGGCTCGAGCAGCAAAACCCATGAAATTGGTGGTGACCTTAGTGGACATTCCATCCTCCATATTCTTTTGGAAATGAGGCTTTATCTTTTCTGGATCAATTTGGACAACATGCATATCATATCTCGTCATTAGCTTCAAATATCAAATGCAATATGCTCTAACATCCTTGGCCCAATCAAAATCTGGATCTACCTTGTAGAGTACTTGCTCCAATATTTCCTTTCAATTTTCAAAATCCATCCTCCACATCTCCACGAGCCAATGATCATCCTATTTGAATGCGAGCTCCTCTTTCCAAGTTTTCTTTGGCAACTTGAGGATGGCCTCAATTTTTGGGTAAGTAGACCTGTATATCCCTGGGAAATCCGTACAAAATTTCCTTGTGCTTTTGAGAGACCTTTGTAACTCCAAGAACTTGTTTGCTGTCCTGACAACCTGACCTATTGGAACTAGCTCTCCGTGGTCTTATCCAAGTTCTTTCTTTTTTCAAGGTTGTCTATTTGTTTGTTGGACAACAACTTTGGTAGAGCCAAAGATGTGGTAGATAGTTCTTTGGTTGATGACCACTATTGAATGTAGACTATTAGATGAACCACTTGTGCCTTGAGTTCTTCCTTTGAAATCTTATCTTGCTATATCAGGTGCACTACCATGGAAATGGACTCCTGAAGGTGGTCCAATTTCTATTCTTTGGTGGCCATCCCCAAGTTGATAGTGGATACATTATAGGTTATTCCCTCTTTTCCCACCACTGGTGTGGCTACTTGCATGGTTCTAGATCCAAAAGCATCCATTGTTATCTTGGATCTAACTTTAGGCTTATTTTCCTTTTTAGTGTTGATTTGCACCCAGGCGAAGATGGGCTCTAGCCTCTCTCTTGGATTACTTAGGATAGGAGCTTTCTTTTCAAATTGCTTTTCTAGCCATTCAGGCATTGAGGAATTTTATTTTGGTTCATGATCACCCTCCTCTTCATCTTTCTTGATTTCAATCTCTTTATCTTTTGGAGATTTTCTCTCTGTCATTGTATCCTCTTCTTCCTTATCGGAGTCTTGGATGAACACCATGTGCTTGATGGGGGATTTGGTGGGCAAGCACCCCCTAGGAATTTCCTTTTCAACATATCTTTCTTCCTTTTCTTCATCATGCTTGCATTCCTCAGGCTTCTCTGTTTCAGGGCTCTTGTTAGTTTGAATCTCTTCTTCAGGTTTATTTTCTTCTCTATTCTCCTCTTCCTCACGTGGAGGTGGCACACCTTCATACTCTTTCTTTTCCTATTCCTCTTACCCTTCAGAAAGAGGCATCTCTTTGTCGCACTTGGGGCCTTCTTCTTATTCACCTACTAGGAGTACCATGGTTCCTTCCACTTTATCATCTTCTTGTCTCCCTTCTTCTGAAGGTGGTCTTTCTATTTCCTCTCCAACTTCTTTTAATTGTTGGGTAAGTTCTTCATGAAAATCAACATCAAATGTTTGTATAATTTTAGTACTGGTATCCTTTTCTTCACTGCTCTTAGAAGACTCTATCTCTTCTCCTTCATGAACTACCTTATCAATCTACACATGCTGATGTTCTGGATGTTCATTGTAGTTGTCTGCTTCCTCTTCCAATGCCTTTGCGACTTCCCTCTCACATCTCTCCAACTCCTTATATATTTTCATTGTGGCTCTCATTTATGGAGGCTCAATTAGGGGCTTTGAGATAGGGACATTGGCGAGAACCTATGTTAGGGTAGCCTAGATGGATGGGTTCATTAACACTTTAGAAATTTCAGAGGGGGCACTCCACATATGTGGTGAGAATTCTTTTGGAAGGGAGAGTGTCAACATAAGTATTGTTGCTATTGCTAATAAGAGGGATGTATTTGGAGACATGGAGGCAGAAGAAAGTGGAGAGCTGGTGGCGAAAGAAGAATCAACCACCATGAATGGTCCAGTCAGTGAAGAAGAGGCAAGGTGGACTGAGATGTCTATAGTAGGTGAGGAGGTAGCCATCATGGCTTGAGAAGTCAGTGGAAGAGAAGCAATAGCGGAGGTAGCTGGTGGGGAATTAGGTGGATCAGTCTCCATTTCCTCTCCTTCATGGTTTGGATCTTCTTCTATAATAGGAATTGTAGTGGCACTACCCGACCTTTTGTGTTTTTTGGAAGGTTCAACTTTCTAGGCCTTCCTTGAATATATTTTTGGGTTAGGTTGCTGCTCTTCAACCTCTTTTCTTTTCTTGGAGTGAGTGAGCAAAGGGGACTTTGAAGTCTCTCCTATTGAGGTTGTAGCCTCTCCCTCATCTATTACACTAGGCTCACTTTTGAGCCCCTAAGAGGTCAGGATGACCCCTTGTTGTTTTAATTGGGCAACTTGCCCATTAACCCATTCTCTTGTATGAGCCTCGACGGGCTTGGTTATAATGTCGAAGTTGTCGACCTTTTTATCATCCCAATCTATCAATGGAAATGACAAGTTGGAAACTGCAACATATCGAGGATCCGTAGTTGTGCTCTCATCTTCCTCTACTTGATCAGGAACAAGGAATAGATTCACCCTCTTTATGAAGTATGCAGTCATCCGCATATAATGCCTCATCCACACCTCCTTGTCATCTTTGCAATTCGCCCATAAATCTTTAATACTGTGCAGATGGGCATACTCGAGTCCAAGCGCCTTCCTTGTATGTTGATAAGGATCCATTTGTGGTCGGACAGTGTGAAGCCTGAAGTGGTACTCGACCAACTCCTCTAAATTTCGTACACATTGGTAGGTATGTAGTTCATACATCCCTTGGCCGAAAGAAAGGGGATAAGAAATCCTGACCAAATATTTGCTGCTTAGCATGGTGTGTACATGAAGGAATTTTTGAGAGAGCTCCAACAATATTATCTGATCGTTAGGATATTGGGGCAACTTATTTGGTCTTTTTGAAAACCCCTGGGAACGGATGTATGTGAATTTTGGGTATTGAATGAACAAGAAAGCATATTTTTTGAGGAAGGCCCGAGTGCTATGGGAGACTCTTCTCTCAAAATCACCCCCTGAGTAACTTGATAATATGACCTATGAAGGTGTCATTCAACCTACAATAATGAATTTTGAAATTTTTGAGTTGCAGCTAGGGGTATCTATCATAGACTTTAAGCTCTCTACCTTGTTCTTCATTTGAAGTTCTAAATAAGCCACTGTATTACCTCTATTTGACTAGTGAATAGAATAGGTAGGATGTCATGTCAAACTTGGAGGTCTTCTTGATGTTCATGAATTGCTCATGAAAGCAATCACTAATGATCTCGCCCCAATAGAATGTGGTCTTTGTGGTATCATCATCTTTTCTGCAAGGAATATTTTCAACGAAGTAGACCATCCATTCCTGGAAGTATGTAGTAGTGGGAATGCCCATTACTCTACTCAGCAAGGTCACCAGGTCATGATAATCCTCATAGAAATCACTGCAGAAGATCTCTTTGGGAACCTTAGCAGTGGTGCCCCACTTCTCTTTTAGCCAATATTAATTTATAAGCTTCTTACATTGTAAGGGATCTTCATCCCACATTGCCTTGCAATCTACAGTGGTTGATACTTCCATTTCCTCGAAGGTAGGGATGTGAAATGTCTTTGTTACTACCCTAGGTGACATGTTGGCTAGAATGTTTCTATTCCTGTCCACTATTGTCTGGGTCTCTAGCTGATATGTTGCCCTGCAAGCCATTAGTAGCTTAGGGGCGACAATAGATGGAGGGAAGCCTGCAGCCTTAGCAATTTGGCTACCTCTGATTAATCTTGCATTATCCATTGTTAGATTGACTCTAACCCTCTGTTCGAACTCATCTATATCAATATGCCCAATGTTGGTGTCTATAATCTCTTTCCATTATGTGGTGACCTTGGAATGCAGTGGTTCCCCTTGGAATTGGTACTTCATCTAATCCTTGTCTTCTTTTCTGTGAGGAGCTCTGCCTGTTTTCTTCCCTTTGTCTTTCTCTACAATGACCCTCAAGGGTCCTGCACCTGATTCCATATACTCTTCAAATAGAGGCAAGGTGAGTGCAATCGAGCATGAAACATAAAATGTCAGCCAAATGCTTGCAAAACATTGTTAGATTGGATAGTATGGCAATCAAGAAATCTAACATTTATCCCAGATTGTCGTTAGCAGTTACTGAAGGAAAGTTGGATGGTCTAGGTCCCGAGGGTTGGACTTCCTTTGTAGGATGGTTGTTTTGATGGAAAACAGGGTAGGGCAATCTGCATGGTTTCTCCTACCTTCAAATTTAGATGATTTGAAAGGTCCATGGAGGAGAGGGTCCAATTTGAGCATGTGGGTCAAAGTCTATTTCCAGATTGGGAGGTGTTTGGATTATCATTGGGGCACTTAGAGTCATGAGGAGGGAAAGTTGTTTGGATTTTTCCATTCAGAGTGGCTCTAATGAAATGAAATTCTGGTAATGGAGTCTCAGAGTTTAGGACCTGTGAGTCTGAGAGATGATCAACTTAACTTCTTGATCATTTAAGTACTTGGGTCAAAGGATGCAGGAAGTCACTCGAGGATTGCCATTTTGAAATGGCGAGTAATGGGGGGAAGTTCGACAAGAGAAACCTAGGGGGATGGACCCACAGTCGAGCTTTACTTCCATATTTTCTTCATTGAGCTCTATCAGAAATTGAGGTGCCGGGCCCTGGAGGTCAGATGGGTGGGATTGATTTTCCTTTTGCAGTGGTCGAGACGAGATGAAGTCCCAATGGAGGAAGTCCAGCAGAGCAGACTCGGTGAGTGTTGGGACACCTAAGTTTATTTTTTGTTCACGTGGCCAAAAGGAAATTGAGGCCTGGAGGCTAGAGAGCAACCATCCAAAAGCCGTGTAAAATGATAATGTTACAATGAAATTCTGTAGACGAAATTCGGCGGACTAGGACTCGGAAAGTGCTAAGGATGTCTGAGTTTCATCTTCTAACCCAGGCGGTGGATTGAAGGGAAAATCTCGGGGATCGGGTAGATGAAATCAAGATGCCATTTAGAAATGACAAAAGATGGACGGTGTCCTGGGATGGAATCCCACGGGAGTGGGCCTGAGATGCACTTAGGATGGTCAATTTGGCCTGCATTTTCACCAAGTTTAAACGATGGGGAGGCAAAGGCACTTTGTGATGGAGGACCCGCAAGGGAATTTTTCCATTTTGAGTTCATTTTCATGTGTTGTGGACGACAAAGGGGATTCCTGGGCTCGGAGAGCATTAAAGCTCTATGTAAAGAACAACATTAGGATAGTGAAGTTCCAAAGCTGATTCAAGGGTGATTTGATGGTTTTCTTAAAATCTTACCACATGGGTTTTTAAAGTGTCATTCTTTTCTATCAAATTCATATGTTTGTTATTCCTTTTAATCATCATTTCACCTTAAAATCAAAGAAAAAACTAAATATGAGACACAAACAACAAACTTACCACCAAATTCTGGTGAATGAAGATGGTGAAATCGCCAACGAATGTGAGGGATCAACGAAGGAAGACTGAGGGCTTGAGGGCGATGCATGACGAAGGCTCTGGAATCCTCTAAACTTCTTTGGATAACCTGAAATTTGAAAATGATAGGTCAAATTGGCCTATTTATACCCTTAAGTGCATTTAATGCACCCAATTAATGCATGTACAATGGGTTCCAAAGTTTGTGAATTTGAAATTTGAGATTGGCCACGAGCAAGCCGGAGTTCGGTGGCCGAAAAGCTCTCAGCAAATGTCTGTTTGAAACTTAGCTAAGAAATGAGGGCGGCGTTGAGGATGTTGGACTCTGAGTGGCGGGAAGCCATTAAAGGATGACCATTAGAAACAACAAAAGAGCAATGAAAGTCCAGTAGTAGCATCCCAATAGGTTGAGCCTGAGAGGTCTCAAAGATTCTCATTTAAACTTAGTCACTGAAGACACGGAGAAATGGCGAACGAAGCAATGGGTCCCAAGACATGAAAGGATGATGTATTTTGTGCGTTTGGAATGAAAAATGCAGTAGGGAAATCCAACAAGGGAAACCCGCCATGTCAGGCCCGGAGGGCCCCAAGGACCCTGGAAGTGGCAAACCATTAAGGGAACTCCATGAGGACCTAAGACTTAGAAAATTTGGAGGGGTGAAATATGGTCAACTTGAGATGAACCTTAAAGGTACACTGACCATAGAGGACACCAAAACAGGGGAACACAAAATGAGGCGTTAACAAAAATGACTTGGCAAGGTGAAGGAAAGAGAGGGTCCCCATTCTGAATGGGGTGTGTGAGCTAAGGGCACAACAAATGGTGACTTTGGTGGGGAACACTCCTGAGTGTTCTGAGAATAAGCATTCATTAAGAACCCAGAATCTCTAGTTTTGTAGACTCGGGGATCAATTCCAAAAGTGAACTAGGAGAATAGGGTCCTTAGTTGAGTCAACCTACGAAACATCTCATAAGTGTGTGTTCTTAGTGAATTCACTCCTTCCCTCAAGAACTGTGACAAGTAGTGGCTAATCAAATGAAGCAAGCTACATAAATCACCCAACACTAAAAGTAACCTGGACATTGTCTCGTTGCCAATCAGTTATCCATAGCCCCGATAGAGTTGTCGTTGTGACCCCATGAATATTGCTCTACTGCCAGCCGACATCTATAGCCCTCATAGAGTTATTCACACACCCATGTGGTTGCTTTATTTTAGAATTTTATTTTCTTTCTTTCTTTTTGATATTTCTTTCCACACTTTATCTTTTTCTCAATCGTGTAAACACTGAGGCCTATGATGGGTTTGGGAGCCATAGTGGTCACTGGAGAGTACTTAAGATTTTTCACTCACCAGGTTATCATAGCAGCTATTGCGCAATCCCTTGGAAATAATTAATGTGTGTTTTGTGCAAGACCCAAGATGAATGTAGAAAGATTCAACCAAGGATCAAGCTCTAAAAAAGAGTTTAAATGAGAAAATCATCCCTAGGAAGCTATCAAGGACTAACAATCAAGAATGAATGCTTAGACACATAACACTAAGGATGGGTAGCAAAGTGAACCATTCGTTGAACGAGCATGACCACCATAGTAGCAACATAGAACACCCTCTTAAAAAAAAACAACCAGGAAACAGGCAAAACAAAGCAATGCAAATGAAAGCAGATCAAAAGCAACCTACCCTAACTTATGTACAAATATTTATAGGGAGCAACACGAATGAGCTCAAGCTTGGAAGTAATACTTTAGGTGCTACTTGTTGACTGGCAATGAGACATCCTCACCAGTAAGGGTCTTTAAGCTGAAAGCATTGTCTCCCAAGATTTCGGCTACCTGAAAGGGGCTAAGCCAAAGCTTGTCAATTTTTTTATGTCCCCCTTTCTTTTTGTGGGCCTTGTTCCAACACAAGACTAGACTACAATTCTAAAGGTCTTAATCTTGGCTTGAAGATCGAACCAATGTTTGACTATGCCCTAGTGTTTGGTGAAATTTTCTATGACGCAGTCTCGTACCTCTTCTAAGTGCTTGAGCTCAGCTAACTGAGCCTCTCTACGGTCTCCCCCTTCGTAAAAATAATTGATAAAATGGAGAGTGGGAATTTTTAAGTGGATCAGAAAGATGGGCTCTAAATCATAAACTAGATGGAATGGGGAATCTCCTAGGGCAGCCTTGTGACGGGTGTGATCTTCCCAAAGGGCGAAGCAGAACTGAGTATGCCAGTCCTTGGGATTCCTATCGAGCAAATTTTTTTATCACAGTTATTAAATTATTGTTTGTGGATTCAACTAGGCCATTACCTTGGGGTTAGTAATTGGATGAGAACTTAAGGGCTATCCTATAATCAAAAGCCCAACTAGAAAATTTCAATGAAGCAAACACAAGTCCATTGTCACACACCAGTGCATAAGGGCAACCAAAGTGATTTAAAACAAATATTTCCAAAAAAATTGTAACTACTTCAATTGTGCATTACCTACATGCAATTGCTTCCATCCATCTAGTGCAATAATCAGAAGTAGTAAGAATGTACCTATGTCCTACAAATGATGGAGAGCTTATCAGACCAATGAAATCAAGACCCCATTGCACAAACAGTCTCACCTCCATAATAGGTTGCAACAATACAACAAAATTCTTCTCCTTGGTAGCGGCGGTCTGGCATGTGTGAGATGAGCGGACATGGCTATGAGCGTCCTTAAAGACTGTCAACCAATAATATCCTACTCTTAATATCTGATGTGTAGTGGAAGGACCAAATCCATGACCAGTGCCAAACTTGTCATGAAATTCCTTCAGGACTTGATCTTCTTCTTCTTTTCCAAGGCATCTAAAGTAGATACTATAGACACCCAAAAATGTCCTCTTACAACACTTTGTCACAACATTGCATCATTTAGACATCTTGTAGTATGTTTTTCCCTAGGTACCCATGTCATCATCTAATTAGTTAAAAAATTCTTATTTATTTGACTAATTTCATTTATTCCCTTCCTATGCATAATCCATCCATTCCTCTAATGTTAATTAAATAATTTATATTATTTAATTAAATAAATCATTTCTACTAATTCTTCTAATGTTAATTAAATAATTTATATTATTTAATTGATGAAATCATAAATTCAACATTAATTAAATAAATCAAATATTTATTTAATTAATAAAATCTTAAAAATATCTTTTCGCTTTCTTTCGAAAATTGAAACTCATGTGTATCTAATTAATTTATTTAATTAGATAATTCATCAATTATCCTTCTCATCTTTTTCAAGATTTATATCCTTTAAAAGAGAATCAAAATCTTTCTATCTTTTCACATCTTATCTTATCTTGTTTTATTTTCTCCTTGATCAAATAAAACAAAAATCAAATCCTTATCCAATCTTATCAAATCTTATCTCCATCCACATCAAGGCTCTATAAATAGAGCCTCTCACAATCCATTTAGGAGGTGGATTCTTAAGTATCCTCACTCTGTCAAAATCACTCTTTAGTCTTCCATTTGTCTCTATCATTCTCCATTTGTCATTTTTATTAGGTCATTATGCTATTGAATTGAAAAACCAACATTCCTGCAACAATCAACCTTCAAAATCTTGCATTCTTATGCAGGTGAAGAAGAGCAATGGAGATAAATCGAGTTTAGCATGGATTTGGGTTTTCATTCATTTGTTATTGTGATTTTCATGCTTGCTCGTACTCTATTGTGCTAGTTAGGATTTGATATATTTCTATTTTAGTTTTATATCTGATTTTATCCTAATTAAATTAGTGAACCCGATGTGAATCCTTTGATCTAATTTTCTTTTTGCAGGTTTTATTGACTTTTTGTTGTAGATCTACCATTTTTTGGGACAAAACCCTAGGTTTTACAAATTTCTTCATATCTTCTACAAAGTTACGAATTTTTCTACAAAATTTTCATATAGTCTTTTGCATCATCTCAAGAGGCTACAGTAATAAAATTGAGGGTTTATTGTTATTTTTGTAGGAGTTATTGTAATTTTATATTTTTTCATAAAATTGATTTTCTGGACACAAATCTACTAATTTTTCAGAAATTTTTATATTTTTGGAAATATCTTGAAATTATAATGGGGGTATATGTTTTACAGATTTAATTTTGAGGTCAAATACAATGAAAAAAAATTCTATCTTCATTTTCTATATGGTTTTCACAAATCTACATTTTTGACCGCAAAACTGGGATTTTTTTTACTTCTTTACATTTCTGGAAAGCTCTTAAAAATTTAGTAGGGATCTATTCTTTGATTTTTTATTTTTCAGATCAATAACATCTTCAAATAATGAAATCTAATTTGGCTATGTTATAAACATGTATTTGAAATTGCAATTTTCTAATGAGCTTATTTTTTTATGGCTGCATTATAATATCATTTTTTGATCTTGTAGGTGATCATAAGGAGCTATAGTATCAAAAATATCAGTCATAGATAGCAAATTGGAAAGCGAAAAAATTTGGGTGCACTCGTTTAATCTTTCATCTCTTAATCTTGTTTGTCACACATTTGGATTTGGGCTCTTAAAACGAATATTTTCTTCAACCACATATCAAAAATTGGATTTAAAATTAACCACTTTCTTCCTACACATTTGGTTTTGGATTAAAAATAACAAGTTCTTCCATTGTTTTCATACACAGATTTCATTTCTAAGGTCAATTAACAACTGCGAGTGTGAATCAAGTGTGTGTGTGATCACAAACACTTCACTTGGTTTGCTTTTGTCAAACCCTTCATAGGAGGCTTGCTAAGGGATTTCATCACCCCTGGGGATGACCTCAATTGAAGTGTGAATCGAAAGACATGCTTGTTTGGGAGTTAAAATCTTGTCACTCTTAGCTAAGCCCCAAAGAACTTTATATCTTTGGGAAGTGAAGGTGAAGGGTGGGTTACCCCTTTCTCCCGGTTGTGTGGTAGGATTTTTCTTCCAAATCATTCCTTAGTCAACCTTGTGTAGACTAGATTGAGATCTAATTGGCCATACCCACTTGACTCACATTATGATTTTTTTTGTGTATTCAAGTGTTTTCTTAATCATAACATTTAGTTTTGAAAGAAAAAATTATTGTGTTTGGTGTGTGTGTCATGCATTTACACATGAGATCTTGTGTTTGATATTGCCCAAGTCAAACTTCCAATAAACACTTGACACATCATCCAATATTGTCATTCCACATCATATCCTAATCATCATTTATTTAATCCATTCAACATCATTTAACATCATGCCAACATTAGAAGACCTAGCATCCCAACTTCACAACCTCCTTTAAACACTTCACCAAATACCCCAACCCCTGGACCACCAAAACATACAAAGCCTTCAAACCATCTTCCAAAATTTTCAACAAATTAAATCACCTCAAATCCAACACCTCCTAGCTCAATCCAATCAATTCATTACCACTTGTCAAATTTAACAACCACAACATCATCCCATATCCATTCATTATCAACCAATGCCACCTTAACCTTATGTGTCATCCCCTTCTATCTCATACCAATCTAATCCATCCACTCCTTCACATGTCAATGCCACATCATGAAAAACACATGTGAATTTAAGTTCTCCCTTACAACAAGGTCAAAATTCTTCATGTTCTAATGCAACCATTGACAAGGGGAATACTAACCTAGGTCATACACCCTATAACTTTCTCATACCACTATATAACCAATTTCCTATCCCTAATTCACCATGTCCTAGTGCTAATCCATTGGCCTCTCTACCTTCTGACCCATCAAACTCTTCATTCCACCCATCATCATCTAATCCTCCATCAAATCCATGCCCTAAATTCAAACATTTCATAAGTAAACCTATGGTATTACTTCAATCCACCCATCCACCCACAAAGGATGTGACCCAAGGGCTACAAGCAAGGAATCAATTGTTGCCATGTCATTCAACACATATACTTGAACATACAAAATAGTCCTCAAACATCATACCAAGTCCTTCAAGCCAACCATGTCATCCACAACGCCTTGAGCCTATTCAAGAGTCTTCCCCATTAAGTCCAAGTCAACCTCCATCATGTCTCCATGTTGTTGGCCATCTAGAACATGTTGAGTCCATTCAAGAGTCATCCCCTTCCACCTCCATTCAAATAAGTCATGAGGTATGTCAAGAGCACAATCCTAAACATGAGGAAACATTACCCCCTCATCCACATAAAGATCAACATCCTCCTAATGATTCTATTCATAACACACCTGATGCTATTCATGATCAATCTTTCATCTTTGATCAAGACCCCTTTTATAATCAAGAAGACCATGATGATACCCTTAGCCAACTTTATGCATTCCATGCTCAAGAGCTTTCCACCTCATCCATCCATGATACACAAACATCCACTTCCCATGATGAGATAAGTTCCTCCCAAGAACACATAGAAGATCAAACAAATACCTTGGATCTAAGTGAACACAATGCTAATAAAAATCCTAATGATCCTCCATCACCCACTATTGACCCCATTGCAAGTACTCCATCATATCCTATTGGTCTTTCCACCCTCATTCATGAAAGTTCCTCCTTAGAAAAACAACAACCATTATCTTCCCTTGCTTCATTTTCTCCATCCAATAAGGAACTCATGTATAGTGTTTCACCTACACCTAGTCCCATTGTCCATTGTATACTCCAAAACATGAACCACCAAGGTAAAGGTTTAGGCCTTCATGAACAAGATATTTTGGAGCCTATACATGTCAAAGTCCCTCCACACTCTTTTGGCCTTGGACATACACCCTAAGGACAACAACCTAAAGATGTTGGTACTTCCTCCATCCATCCTAAGTCCACCTCCTTTCATCATAAGCCCTATCATACACCCAAAACATATGTTGCAATTCCACCACCATCATCCTACAAATGTCAAAAGCATGTGACCATACACCTTCCACCATCCACTTTTCCACCATTACTTCCAACTCCTAATATCCATCCATCCACTTTACCACCATTACTTCCAACACCTAATATACCTACCATCCAATCCTTTTATCCATTTATCCATAAATACCCTAACATTCCTAATCATGACCAACAAATGCACACATTGTATAAACATGAAGTTTCCACCCATTCCACCATACCCACGGGATTCAAAAGCAAGAATTTCAATTCATCTACCTATAAAGTAAAAAATCCTAAGGGTCCTCATGCCTTAGGACATCAATACAAAAATTCAAAGCAAAATACATCACAAAAGTTATATAATCCCATACCTCCAAAAGTAAAGGCCAAAACTAAACTGGATTGGGTCCCTAAGAAAAAGGAAAGCAAGTCAAATGAGGCATCCTTATCTCAAAAATAGCAACCATCCAATTCCACCCCACATTCCCCCTCTATTCAAGAATCTCATATTCCATCCCACAAGCAAAATAAAATTCATAAAAATACTAAGTCTATGTGGGTACCAAAAGCACTACATCCACCACCTCCTAAGCAAACATCTTCATTGCTTCCTACACCCCATCCACTTCAAAAAATTCAAAGTTTATCAAAATGTGTGCAAAAACTAGTCATGGTTCCCTTCCATTTCACAACAATTCCATATACCTCCATCTCCTTATCCTTCACTCATTATCCCACATATCTCCCCCACCATCTTCCTATGGTCCATGCTTTTGGCTAAGCCTCCCCATTCATCTTTTTCATAAGTCCTATATAAGTCCTATAAAATCCACATCATAATCCACTATTATCCATCCATTCTTGCATAAGCCTTTCATAATCCATCATCTACTTAGTCCATCTCACACTCATGCCATTCCTTACCAACATCTATGATCACTTGACATGGTCCATGCGATGACATCCATCTAGTGGGACTATCACCTTTCATGGAACTAGACACTTGAGTCCCTCCTATCCATATTCCCCTTCTCCTATCCAAATAAAATAAAATAAAATAAAATAAAATAAAATAAAATAAAAAATGAAAGAAAAAAAAGTAAAGAGAAATCCTTTGTCCAACAGTGAAAAATGGTAAATAGGCACCCTGGATAAGTACCGTGATGAAAACATGGCAAACAAGCATCATGTGTAGGTTGATCTTCTATGTCACTTACACTTGGGGGCACAATGTCTTATCTATCCAACCTATCATTTTCATGTATTGTCATTTCCATCCTACCTACCATCTTTAGCCATCATACATACCTATTATATTAAGTACACTTATCCACCCTTCTCCTTTTGATCTTGATGAAGACATAGGGGAAAAATGTTGAAACATGGTTTTTGGGTATCTCTTGACATACCTCATCCTTCCAAACAAGCCTATCATTATCCTATTGTCATAAGCTTTGTCATGAAAAATACTAAGTATTGTACCTAGAATGGGGCATGTTATTCCTATGCGACATAGTCTTTGGAAATCACATCCTTGCTCTCTTATGATGCATACATCCATTCCATTCACTATGACCTATCCTTTCCATCCATCCATATATCATGAGCCTTTTATCCCTTATCCCATCACCCACCCTTTCATCCATCAATCCCATCTATCTCCTTTCACCTAGACTTGGTTTTCCCCTTGTCATTGGTATCTAGCACAAAGGCTACTCAAATTTTTATCCTTTGACACCTCAAAATATTTCAAAAAAATACAAAAAAATCAAATATTCTGAAAATACAAAAAATCAAAATAGCCAACAAAAAATCAAGAAATAAAATCAATCCATCTAATTACTTCTTCCAATCTCATCGATTTAATCCTTCACCTCAATCCAGTCATCCAACCATTCAACCAAATCAATCATCTTCATCAAAACCATTTCATCCAATCAACTCAATCAAATCAATCCAATCAATAATCCAAATGCAAATCAATCCTTAATCCATACCAATCAAGTCGATCAATCTTGTCAAATTACCCAATCACATCCTTTGGTATTGATCCTTAGCTTGTTGTAAACCGAATCAATCAATCAATTATCATCATCCTTGTGTTGATGTAGGGATATGTCGATCCCCGCAATGACAACACTATCATCATCAATCCAAGTCAATTAGTCAATTATCAGTCATCCTTGTGTTGATCTAGGGATATATCATTCCCCGAAATGACAACACTATCATCATCCTCAATCAATCAATTAATCATCGGTTTACAGCTTGATAGGGGCAATTCATTGTTTTTTTTTGTATCATTTGTGCATGCTTGCTTGCTTGCTTGCTTATATGTGTTATCATTTTATCTTGCATTTTTATCAAATCCATATCATTCCAGCTAATATTCATATTGTGTGTATGTTGGAGTAGATTTTCTACACTATCCTTTGCATCTAAGGTCACATCATACCTTTTTTGCATTAGGACTTTAATGCTCTAAGTCTACTTCCTCATATGTCTAGACAAGGTTGTATTACATTGGGGCATGAGAAAAATTGTCACCTTGTTCCTTATATCTTGATACATAACGTCTAGTGCTAAATCAAGCATCATGGCTGCTCACTTTCATTGTAGCATAATGCATCCTTCACTTCTTCTATCCATTCCTTCATCTTTAGTTCTTGACCCATCCCTTTCATTTCGAGAGCCTACCCATGTTTGTCCAACCTACCTACCCTCTCGAGGGGGCATCATCATTCCATCATCATCATATTCTGATATCATCATCCATTTTCCTCTATCCATACCTTAGCTTCTTTGAAATGATGTTACTCAACACAAATATCATCATCTTGAACATCATCTCAAAGAGGGGAAAAATGTAGACACCCAAAAATGTCCTCTTGCAACACTTTGTCACAACATTGCATCATTTAGACATCTTGTAGTATGTTTTTCCCTATGTACCCATGTCATCATCTAATTAGTTAAAAAAATCTTATTTATTTGACTAATTTCATTTATTCCCTTCCTATGCATAATCCATCCATTCCTCTAATGTTAATTAAATAATTTATATTATTTATTTAATTAAATCATTTCTATTAATTCTTCTAATGTTAATTAAATAATTTATATTATTTAATTGATGAAATCATAAATTCAACATTAATTAAATAAATTAAATATTTATTTAATTAATAAAATCTTAGAAAGATCTTTTCACTTTCTTTCCAAAATTGAAACTCATGTGTATCTAATTAATTTATTTAATTAGATAATTCATCAATTATCTTTCTCATCTTTTTCAAGATTTATATCCTTTAAAAGAGAATCAAAATCTTTCTATCTTTTCACATCTTATCTTATCTTGTTTTATTTTCTTTAAAATAGAATCAAAATCTTTCTATCTTCTCTTGTTTTATTTCCTCCTTGATCAAATAAAAAATAAATCAAATCCTTATTGAATCTTATCAAATCTTATCTCCATCCAAATCAAGGCTCTATAAATATAGCCTCTCACAATCCATTTAGGAGGTGGATTCTTAAGTATCCTCACTTTGTCAAAATCATTCTTTAGTCTTCCATTTGTTTCTATCATTCTCCATTTGTCATTTTTATTAGGTCGTTATGCTGCTGAATTGAGCAACCAACATTCCTCCAAAAATCAACCTTCAAAATCTTGCATTCTTATGCAGGTGGAGAAGAGAAATGGAGATAAATCGAGTTTAATGTGGATTTGGGTTTGCATTCGTTTGTTATTGTGATTTTCATGCTTGCTCATACTCTACTGTGCTAGTTAGGATTTGATATATTTCTATTTTTCATCGTCATCATATAAACATCATATCCAATCGTCCTTCCTATCATGTTAGTTATCAAATCATTAAAATGCATATCAAAATCCATATCACATCATGCAGAAATACATGCATATCACATCATCATCTCATAAATGCACATCACGCCATAAAAAATCACCACTGCATATCATCTCTCATCAAAAATAATACAAATTTCCAATGTCCAATGAAGCTAAAAAGTCCAAAGAGAGACAAGGGATTTGACCAAAATAACGTACACACTCCAAAAATAATAGGATTTCTACGTAGTCCCGACACACCTCGACTGTGTAAAGGTCAATCAAAATCTCTCTATCTATCAAATGACTCATATCATATGATTTATCTATCAATGCCTCATATCATGCAATCATGCCCTTTATCTTTTAGAATCTCAAATCAATCTATCAATCCTCATTTACTATTTGTTTTTGTTTTTCAATGAAAACAAATTTATCAGACATCAAATCAAATCTTTACTATCTATCTTCATCAAGATGGATTTATCAGACATCAAATGAAATATTTACTATCTATCTTCATCATGATGAATTTATCAACAATCAAATCATCTTCCTACTTGTACTTCAGTCAGGAATGCAAATATATTTTCAATCACATCATCTACTATTTTTTTCTATCGCAGAAAGAAAATTTATCAAAAGTCTTATCAATCATCTACTATTTTTTTCTATTGCAGAAAGCAAATTTATCAGAAGTCATATCAATCATCTACTCTTTGTTTTCTCAAGCAAAGTTATCAAGCAAAATGAAATCAATCATTCTACTCTTTGGAAACAAAGTTATCAGCTATCTACTCTTTGTTTTCTATTCTCATAAGAAAAGTTATTAATTCATCATTTATCAGATTTTCTATCATTGACCAAAGAAGCAATATACATCATCATCATTTCGTCATTTCCATCAAAGGGGGCATCATCTTCAACTGGGGCATCTTTTAATCAATTATTGGGAGCCAAATCACTGCATCCCTCTCATCATCTGAATTTCATCATCAACTCAACATTTTTCTCATCATCAATGATTTACCTCCTAAGTGGGCATCATTAGTTTCAACCGCATATCAGATTCAAATCAAAAGGCATATCAAACACATTTTTTAATTAGGGACCCAGTTAAAATAGAAATATAAAACTAAAATCAGATATAAAACTAAAATAGAAATATATCAAATCCTAACTAGCACAATAGAGTATGAGCAAGCATGAAAATCACAATAACAAATGAATAAAAACCCAAATCCACGCTAAACTCGATTTTTCTCCATTGCTCTTCTCCACCTGCATAAAAATGTAAGATTTTGAAGGTTGATTGTTGGAGGAATGTTGGTTGCTCAATTCAATAGCATAACGACCTAATAAAAATGACAAATGGAAGACTGAAGAATGATTTTGACAGAGTGAGGATACTTAAGAATCCACCTTCTAAATGGATTGTGAGAGGCTCTATTTATAGAGCCTTGATGTGGATGGAGATAAGATTTGATAAGATTGGATAAGGATTTGATTTTTATATTATTTGATCAGGGAGGAAATAAAACAAGATAAGATAAGATGTGAATTGATATAAAATTGGTCATGTCTAATCTTGGCATTTAATTAAATATTTACTATTTAATTAATCTCTCTAAAATTCCTCTACATATGATTAAATTTAATTAATTTAATTATATTGTTCATTCACTTTATTCTTCTACCATGATTAAATAAATCAACTTTATTTAATTATTTCACATTAATATGTCTGCTTGATTAATTAAATAAATATTTTTTTATTCATTATAATTAATTATCACTTTTTGAATTTAATTAAATCTTTTGATTTAATTAAATTTAAATATTTCTTTTCGCCTATTCAAATCTTTCTTCTAATTAATTAAATATTTTATTATTTAATTAATTTCATTTAAATATCCTAAAAATTTAATTAAATATCTTTATTTAATTAAATATCCTTCATATATTTTCAAATCATAATTAAATATTTTATTTAATTATGAAATCTTTTATTATTATCCAAATCTTAATTGAATATCTTATTTGATTAAGAAAAATCTTCCTTGTCACCCATTAATAAATAATTGAATTTATAATTCACTATTTATCTTCTTAAATCTTTCCATAATCTCACAAAAAGATGATTTTTACAATTCATCTTTATCATTTCATGTTGTATCTTCCAAGAAAAAGAAATCAAATCTTGCTTTTTGCTTTCTTTTATTTTGTCTCTAGTCTTATCCATCTTCGACCGTTCGATCTGCTAGGAATTTTCATAGCCATTGATCACATTAGCCAATCAGAATCTTTCAAAAACTCTATAAATACCCCTGTGAATCCAAGCATTGGTTACAACATACAACAAAGAACACACAACGCTCGTGCATTAGAATTTAATTAATTTCTAGCATTCTAGCATTCTAGTATTGTTTTTAGTTTTTATCAATATCGTAATCTTTTATTTCAGCAATCATGTTTAGTATTAGCATAATCATATCTTAGCATAGCATACCATGCATTCATATTCAATCTCGTTCTCTAGGAAGACCGTTTGTTGAAGCCTAGCCCAAGATCAGAGGACCAGCAGAAATCAACGAAAACACTGGAGATAGAGGACAATGGAATGTATTTAAAGCATAAATGGAGTTTGCAATTCCTTTCCTTTATTTCATGCTTCAATTTAAAGTTTCATAAATTGGTGTGTTTGATTTACTTTTAATTCATATTTATCACACTTTAAAATCGATCACACAAATACCTTCATGATTTCTCTTATATAAAATAGAACCTTGTAGCATGTAACTGCTACTTTTTAGGCAGAGAGCATGTTTTTGAACTCCCTATAGGTGAGGTAGGCACTTGTGGTTTAGCAAGTAATAAACAACATCTTTGAGCTGGTATTACTGCATTGTGAGTTCATTCCCTACTTCGGCTACTGCCGTAGCAATCATCCTGGTAAGTGCTTGTCCTATCACCAATCTCATTGGTTGGATTTCCATATCGTATTCCTATAGCAATGTAACCCACTTTTCTCTTTTCTCACCCAACTCGTTCTGTATAAGTAGTGCCTTCACGGCTGGGTCAGGTACTATGGCAAACACTTTATTAATTAAGATGTAGTGTTAGAATTTTTTCACTCCTCTAACAAGGGAATATGCTTGTTTTTCTATGTTGTGGTAGTGCAACTCAACATATTTCAAAGGAGCACTCATGAAGGTGATTGAATACTTCTTCCCCTCATCATCTTTTTGAGTCAGAATGCTGGCACATGAATTCTCTAAAGTGAATGAATAAATGTAGAAAGGCTTCAGATAGTCTGGACTGACTAGCACGGGTACTTCAACAATTGCTTGCTTAATTTCTTCAAAGGCCTACTTCACTTCAAGATTCCACTTGATCTTGGAATCTTGCTTTAACATGGCGTAGAGTGGCTTGACAATTTTAGCGAAACCTATGATAAATTTTTGCACAAAGTTAATCTTTCCAAAGAAATATTTGAGCTCTTTCTTGCTATCGGGTAGCTCAATCTTCAACAGGGACTGCATGCATTCTAGATTAATGGAGATTCCTTGCTCGGAAATGACATGCCCAAGTAATTTCCCTTCAATAACTCCAAAGATGCATTTCTTTGGGTTAAGGGAAACCCCAAACTCTCAACACCTTTGAAAGACCTTGCACAAATTAGAGACATGATCACTTTGTTTATTTGAAAACACCGTCAGATCATCCATGCAGATGATTATGCACTTTCCAATCAAATCTTTAAATGCGATGTTGATAACACATTGGAAGGTTGCGCCAGCGTTAATTAGCCCAAATAGCATTCTTCTGTAGGCGAAGGTTCCCCACTTGGTAGTGAATGCTATCTTATGGTGATCTTCATACTACACCATCACTTGATTGTACCTAGAATAGCCATTGAGGAAGGACATAATCTGTGAACCATTAACGATTTGTAGTACTTCATCCAACAAAGGTACTGGGTAATTGTCCTTTTTCGAGGCTTTGTTCAAATTGTGGAAGTCCATGCATAATTTTATTTGTCCATTCTTTTTTATAACTGGGACCAAGTTGGCCACCCATGTAGAGTGCCGAACTAGAAAGATGATCCTTGCTGAAAGTAGTTTCTGCACTTCTTTGTAAGTGATTGACTCCAACAAGGTGTTGATAGGGCGCTATCGCTGTAGGAAGGGTTTTGTGTTAGGCTTGAGAGGGATGGTGTGTGTGATGATGGAGGTATCATAGGTCTTCAAACCTTCATAGCTCCATGCAACCATGTTGTGATACTTTTGAAGCGCATTGACGATCCCTTTCTTTTCTTCTCTGGTACACACTTTTCCTATAAAGAGATTTTTGATTTCCTTGATAGTTCTGAGGTTGTGGACATCACATTGATTGCTAATGGATTCCTTCTTGGCTTGCTAGTCTTGGTCTTTGATCTAGTCCAAATCAAATATACGCTCTAGCTGAACCATTCCTCTGGGAATTGTATTGGTCTTGAGGTTGATAACTCCTTCTATGTCTAGTTCAACTTCTTCTGGATCAACTTCATCTATTATTTGGGTGGAAAAGACATTAGAGCTCATGATGAATTTGAGGATATGCTTATCATCATTGAAAAATTGAAAGTGAGTGACATTATCTGGAACAGATGGAGTGGATTTCAACTCAATTATAAAGCGTTTAAGACCCGAAAGGGAAAGTGGCTGTAGTGTATTGGCTGCTTGATCCAAAGCATTAGTTGTGTGATTATGAGAATGAGGGATCAACTAAATATTAAAAGTGTCTAAACCTTCTAGAAGATCCCATACTCTACGTCTATAGTTCACAAGTCTTCTATCATGGAAGGAATACAATTTTCTAACTTGTTTGATTACCAACTTAGAGTCACCCAAAACTTGTAGCATTTTGAAATTTTTGTTTAAGGCCATAAGAAGACCATGCACTAGGGATTCATACTTGGCTACATTATTAGTGCAATAAAACTACAACCTATTGGCAACAAGAAAGGTCTTACCTGTTGGGATGATGAGTTTGAATCCAACACCAACACTTTGCTTTGACTTAGATCCATCAAATCGAAGGGTCCAAAACTTGGAAAGTGTCTTGACACTAGGTCTAACTAGGCCTTGATACTCCTTTGGTTTGAAAATTGTGTCCTCATTCCTTAGGAGATGAAGTTTTGATTCAACGTGATTGGCAGCAGGAAACTTTGTTTGCATCTCCTTCGACATTTCTCTTGGTGGAGCAACTAATCCCTTGACATGTTCTACCATCGTTTGACACATGCATCACTCAAACTTGGAGTGGGAAATGTTGTGAATTCTACACCAATTTGGAAACAAGAGATCCTGGAAATCCATTCAGGTACCCAAGCTAAGATGATCCTTTACAAATTTTTCCATGAATTCTTAGAAACTGTTCAATAATCCCAATTTGTCATCTTCATCTGGTTCATCATCTGACTCTACCAATATTTTTGTGCTTCAAGGAATTTGAGTGGGGTTAGTTGGAGGGATACATTACACTAAGAGTACTTTTGTAGCAACTTCTTCTTCTTGGGGTTCTAATTCTCCTTGAAAAGTGAAGGGACAATAATTTCCCAATTCTGTCTCAACAAATAGCACCTCATTGGTATTGTTGTACTCTGTGATCATGTACTTCATGTGGGGCTCGCAATCTATACAAATTTGGTTAGGCAGCCCTTTCCATGGCAGCCACATATGGGAATGATCTATTGCAGCATACCCATTCAACATTCTAGTGAAGTCTCATCCAAGGATCAGTCTATAGGTATCGGGGATGTCTGTCACTTGAATATCAATGACTTGTTGTATCCTTGGATCTACAACAATTTGCATTGGGATATGATTCATTTCTCCCACAATGTTGATCTTTTTTTGTCTATCTGGGTCACCTTCCTTCTTGAAGGTGTAGGAGTAATCCCAAGAGCTTTGCATACTGCAAGGGACATAACATTAGTGGACGCTCCTAGATTGAGCAGGAAATTATGCAAATTCTTCCCAAATATTCAGAAGGTAGTGAGGAAAGGAGGAGTTTCAAATTTTCCTTGGAGGAGGCCCATAGGCATGTCTATTTGAGCTACTTGAGCCTTGTTCTTATCACCCATTCTATCCTTAGCTTGCCCATATGGTTGATCTTTTTGGTTTTGTTTGCTATTTTGATCAAATTTTTTTGTGAGCTATTCACCTGTGGATTGATTTGGGAGAATATCCTTCCTTTTCCCTGTGGTTTCCTGTGTATCGGGTTCTTGTATAGGTTCTTCAAAGGTAACCCTTTTGGCTGATGTTTCTAGTATTGGTTTAGAGGATGGAATTCCATTAATCACCCTAAAGAAGGCATGCCTTATAGCAGGGGCCTTGAGTAACTCAAAGGTGGATAGGCTGATCTTAACTTTCTTGAACTCCTCAACAACATATTCACTCATTTGCTCAATTTTAGATTCAAAGGCCCTACCTATGGCAGAGCTAGTAGGCTATGTTTGTGTTTGGCTTGAGTGAGTTTGGGACTGGCCTTGAGCCTAGTTTTTTGATTGATTATGAGGATAATTTGATGACCTATCCTTACTGAAATATTGAGTGGGCACGTGGGGAAAATTGGGATTGTTACTAGCATTTTGATCCGGTGGGGTAGTGAAGTAATTAGGTGTAGTGGATGTAGTGAATGGTCCCCTTGCTTGCCTATTCCTTAAATAAAACAAAGTGGTTCTCTAATGGAATGTGTGTACTTCATCCTCATGGGGCTCTTCATCATCTAAAGGACCATTATCTACTAAATTAAATAGTTGAGACAAGGTTTCACCATTACTTACCTCTTTAACCTCTTCAATCTTTGTGGAGGCAGTCTAGTCTTTAGGCTTGTTACTTTCACTTCTCGAGAATGGGGCCTAGCTAACCACAAGCACTGAAGAATCATATGGCTCAGATGGGACTATGTTGTGACATCCAACATTGTCCACAACATTTTGAACTTCAACTTGAAAACTTTCTACGGCTATAAGGAACTTGGGACAGTCCATCTCAGAGTGTTTGCTAGTCTTGTGAATCTGACACCATCCAAAAAGAGCTACTTCAACAAGATATACACTACTAGTTATCTTTTATGTGCTAGCAGGTTGGTCCAATGGGGTAGGAACACCTCCATTGTTAGGCCTTGTATTCCATGTCCTGTGTTGTCTTTGGGAAGGCCTCCTTTCAAAGTTTTGATTCAAATTCTGCCTTTTATTGTAATTCTATCCAGAAGAGGTGCTGGCATGGTGATCATCTCTATTATCTCGATTGTCCCTATTGTCTTTGTTGAGATTGGCCTGGATACTTTGTTGGGAGGCCTGCAACTGGCTGTTCTGATTCCTCAAGTGCGTCATCTCCATGGAAATCTTTCAGATCATCTCTGGCAGCTCGTCCAATCGATCTTTCTTTGCATTATCTGGCTGTGTCACTTGATTTTGAAGGAAAACTGGTGGGGCAGTGGTTTGGCTCTACTATGCGGGAGGAAATTTTGGCCCTTATAGGTACAATGGTGTTTAAGGCTACTGAGGATACACTTAATGGTAAGTTTTCTATTGTTGAGGTTGTAGGTAGTGGGGCATGGGAGGTACCTGATTCATGGGTTGCCCTAGATGAGGGACTATAGGTAACTACAACACATGATTCATATATGGTGCTGGAGCACCTGGTTGAGCCCTTGAATCTACATAGGATGAGCAACCTACCCCAAAGAAGGTAGTGGGCAAGAAATATTTTGTCCCAAGTCAGTGCTAGCCTTAACAACTTCGACATAAGCGTCTACTAGTCTGGTAGGTGGTTGTTTCATTCTTTTCACAAACACTGCTGTGATATTGTCCAGGGCATTATAGTAGATGGGAAAAATGACAACATCATTAAGTGAATATGGAGTTTGCAACCTCGTGTATGCCCAATGGAATTGGTTGTTGAAGGAGCCTATTGGCTCATTGACTTCTCTATGAACAACCATAAACTACTAGTACAGCTCTGAAGGGTTGATGGGAATCTTATACTTCTATAGGAAGGCGTTCACCAACAAGTACCAAGATGTGATGGAACCGGCCAATGGGTTGACGTACCAATAGAAAGCCTCTTCCCCCAATGAGTAAGGACAAATTCTACACGCCAGATCCTCTTGATTAATCTACATGTCTTTTAGCATTGTTTGAAATATCCTGATGTGTTCCTAAATCATCCTTTGCTGGTCGCGAGGATTAAAATTTGTGCAGAAGATTTTAGGATTCTTGGGAATATCATGATAAGTATTGAAGTGCAACAGAGAAGGATTTTGTGCTAACCAAGCCATGAGGGGCAGTAGAGGCAGTACCTGCTGTTGGGGAACAACTTGGGGCTATACCTGGGTTGCAGTAGTTTGGACTGTGCCTTGAACTTGGGGGGTAGGTAGAGGGACAACTCCCTGGCCGTGGGAAGAATGAGGCCAAAAGGTAGTTCAAAGTGGCTGGGTGGATGATGGATGAATGACAAAGGAAGGTGAAGGTGGAAGGGAAGTAGAAGCAATGGAGAAAGAGGAAGAGGTAGAGTCTCCTCCCTTAGTTCGTTTAGCCCTTATGGGGGGTTGCAACTCTTGAAGTTCCCCTTTGTTTAGTGTTGACCTTAGAATTCTCTGAAATATTTTAGAGGAGAAAGATCCAACCCGATCTAGCTTAGCCTGACCCTCCTAGCGCTATTTTTGTTGATGTGGTTTTTTGCACATTTTCTCAACATAAGTAGTGCATAGGTGCACTAACTCTCTTGAAAGGAAATTCCTAACAACAAGTTACTAAAAATTGCCTCAAGGTCTTTCGAGTGTCAGGTCATGACTTGCATGGAATTCCTTAGTTGATATTCGATGTGATCTTTTTGGTAATCACAAGGAAGACTTACGAAGCTAGATGAAACAAAGTGGATCTTGAAAGGGAGTTCCTAAGATAGGAAATTGATGTGTACTTTGCTACAGGTTCGAATAGTAGTTTGAAACTCCAATATTTTCTTAAGGTTTGGATTTATAGTGTGCAATGAACCTTAGCATAGGTTATATCTAAAGAAAGGGAAAAAGGGAATGGAAGAGAAGAGGTTCCTAGATTTGCAACTAACCATGAACAATGATCATGGAAATTTCTACTATGGACAACTTCCTTAAAACAAAATTTCACTTAACCAAAAAATTCACAGTGTCATGCAATCTGTGCTATCTTCTAAGGACTACAAATATTTTACCATTCATTCACCATGTACATGCATGAATAAAGATAAAATTTTGGAGAAGCTTTGAATTCAAGTCCAGACTAACTTTACACAACCATCTACCAGTAGCAAACAACAAAAAGTATGGACAAGAAATGCATCTACACAACAAAAATCTTCACAACCATAGAAAAACATTACCAAATCTATCAAAGCAATCTAGGACTAGCTTAAACAACAAATAAAATTTAACTAAATCATCTAACTATTGGAGATGAATTATGAAACATGCAAATAAACCTAGAAATGCACCAAAGTCAATGTATTTCTATTATAATTTTAGTAGCATGTCATTACAACTCAACTCTTTCTTGAAAATGAGAGGAGACCCCCTATTTATAGTGTCAAAAAAGTAGAATGAATGGCCAAGATTGATTTGCATTGTGTGGCCAAGATTCACTACAAACTAGGGTTCTACCTACCCCCCAAATATATTACATTTTAAAATACATTATGTCCTTTTCCCTATTTTGTCTTCTAGTGGCAACATTGTAGCATTTTTTCTTTTACCTAATTTCCTTTTTCTGTAGCTATTCCTTAAGGAGTTCATCATCAATAATAGGGTTCCCTTCTTGCTTCTTCAAAGTGGCATCTTCCATGAACTTCAAGATCAGTGGTTGGAGCTTATCAATTTCCATAATTTGAGATTGTAGCACTTGGTAACCCCATTGTTTGGATCGGTCGATGAGCTTTTCCTAGTCTTCATTGTACTTAGAAATGTGGTGCCTGAATAACTTAGATTGGGTGAAGGCTTGGGCAAAAAAACCCATGAAACTAGTGGTGACCTCGACGAACATTCCATCCTCCACCTTCTTTTGAAATGAGGATTTGTTTTTTACGGATCAATTTGGACAAAAAGCATATCATATCCCATCATTAGCTTCAAATATCAAATGCAATCTGCTCTAACATCCTTGGCCTAGTCAATATCTGGATCTACCTTGTAGAGTACTTTCTCAAATCTTTCCTTTCGATTTTCAAAATACATCCTCCACGTCTCCACGAGCCAATGATCATCCCTTTGAATGCGAACTCCTCTTTCCAAGTTTTCTTTGACAACTTGAGGATGGCCTCAATTTTTGGGTAAGTAGACCTGTATATCCCTAGGAAATTTGTACAAAATTTCCTTGTGCTTTCAAGAGACCTTTGTAACTCCAAGAAATTGTTTGCTATCATGATAGCCTGACTGATTCCCATGTTTCCAATGTATAAGACTTTTTAGAACCGACTCTTCGCAGTCTTAATCAAATTATTTCTTTTTTCAAGGTTGTCTATTTGTTCTTTGGACAACAACTATGGTAGAGCTGAAGATGTGTTAGGTAGTTCTTTGGATGATGACCACTATTGGATGTAGGTTGTTAGATCAACCACTTGTGCCTTGAGTTCTTCCTTTGAAATATTATCTTGTTTTATCAAGTGAACTACCGTGGCGATGGACTCCTAAACGTGATCCACTTTTTGTTCTCTGGTGGCCGTCCCCAAGTTGATAGTGGATACATTATAGCTTATTCCCTCTTTTCCCACCATCGGCGTGGCTACTTGCATGGTTCTAGATCTAGAAGCATCCATTGTTATCTTGGATCTAACTTTCGGCTTCTTTGATTTCTTAGTGCTGATTTGTGCCTGGGCTAAGATGGCCTCTAGCCTCACTCTT
The DNA here is from genome assembly GCA_007258455.2 of Sequoia sempervirens. Lineage (NCBI taxonomy): Eukaryota > Viridiplantae > Streptophyta > Pinopsida > Cupressales > Cupressaceae > Sequoia > Sequoia sempervirens. The sequence goes on along the minus strand of VDFB02000013.1, from coordinate 40,369,103 downwards.
GGATTACTCAGGACATGAGCTTTCTTTTCAAGTTGATTTTCTATCCATTCAAGCATTAAGGAGTTTTCTTTTGGTGATTCATGATCACCCTCCTCTTCATCTTTCTTGATTTCAATCTCTTTATCTTTTGGAGCTTTTCTCTCTATCATTGTATCCTCTTCTTCATCGGAGTCTTGGATGAACACCGTGCGCTTGATGGGGGATTTTGTGGGCAAGCGTTCTCTAGGACTTTCCTTTTCAACATATCTTTCTTCCTTTTCTTCCTTTTCTTCATCATGCTTGTGTTCCTCGGGCTACTCTGTTCCAGGGCTCTTGTTAGTTTGAATCTCTTCTTCGAGTTTATTTTCTTCTCTATTCTCCTCTTCCTCATGTACAGGTGGCACACCTTCATACTATTTCTTTTCTTGTTCTTCTTTCCCTTCAGAGAGAGGCATATCTTCGTCATGCTTAGGGCCTTCTTCTTGTTCACCTACTGGAAGTACCATGCTTTCTTCCACTTTATGATCTTCTTGTCTCCCTTCTTCTTAAGGTGGTCTTTCTATTTCCTCTCCAACATCTTTTAATTTTTGGGCCAGTTCTTCCTCAAAATCAACATCAAATTTTTGTATAATTTCAGTACCAATATCCTTTTCTTCACCACTCTTAGAAGACTCTATCTCTTCTCCTTCATGAACTGCCCTGTCAATTTGCAGATGATGATGTTCTGGATGTTCATGGTAATCGTCTGCTTCCTCCTCCAATGCCTTTGTGGATTCCCTCTCTTGTCTCTCCAGCTCCTTATATATTTCCATTATGACTCTCATTTCAGGAGGCTTATTTGGGGGCTTTGAGACAAGAACACTAGTGAGAACCTATGCTAGGGAAGCTTAGATGGTTGGGTTCATTAACACTTTAGAAATTTCAAAGGGGGCACTCTGCATATGCCATGAGAATGCTTCTAGAAGGGAGAGCGTCGACATAGGTATTGTTGTTGTTGCCAATGAGAGGGATTTAGTTGGAGACATGGAGGCATAAGAAAGTGGAGAGGTGGTGGTGGAAGAAGAATTAAGCACCATGATTGGTCTAGTTGGTGAAAAAGAGGCAAGGTGGACTAAGATGTCCACCGTAGGTGGGGAGGTAGCCACCATGGCTTGAGAAGTCAGTGGAAGAAAAGCAATAGCAGAGGTAGTCGGTGGGGACTTAGGTATATCGGTCTCCATTTCCTCTCCTTTGTGGAGTGGATCTTCTTGTATAATAGGCACTGTAGTGGTACTACTCGACCTTTTTTATTTTTTGAAAGGTTCAACTTTTGAGGCCTTCCTTGCATATAATTTTGGGTTAGGTTGTTGCTCTTCAACCTATTTTCTTTTCTTGGAGCGAGTGAGTGGAGGGGACTTTGATATTGAGGCTATAGCCACTCCCTTATTTATTACACTAGGCTCACTTTTGAGCCCCTCATAGGTTAGGATGATACCTTTTTTTAATCAAGCAACTTTCCCATTAACCCATTCTCTTGTATGAGCCTTGACGGGCTTGGTTATATTATCAAGGTCGTCGACCTCTTGCTCATCCCAATCTATCAATGGTAGTCGCAAGTTGGCAATTGCAGCATATCGAGGATCCATAATCATGCTCTCATCTTCCTCTACTTGATCAAGCATAGGGAATAAATTCACCCTCTTTACGAAGTATGCAGTCATCCGCACCTCCTTGTCATCTTTGAAATTCACCCAAAAATATTCAACACTGTGCAGATGGGCATATTCAAGTCCAAGCACCTTCCTTATATGTCCATAAGGATCCACCCATGGCCAAGCGGTGTGAAGCCTAAAGTGGTACTCGACCAACTCCTCTGAATTTCCTGCACATTGAGAGGTATGTAGTTCATACATCCCTTGGCCGAAAGAAAGGGGATAAGAAATCCTGGCCAAATTTTTGTTGCTTAGCAGGGTGTGTACATATCACAATTGTCAAGAGAGCTCCAACAATATTATCTAGTCATTAGGATGTCAAGGTAGCTTATTTGGTCTTTCTAAAAACCCCTGGGCAAGGATGTATGTGAATTTCGGATATTGAATGAACAAGAAAGCATATTTCTTGAGGAAGGCCCAAGTGCTATGGGAGACTCTCCTCTCAAAATCACCCTCGAGTAACTTGATAATATGACCTATTAAAGCATCATTGACCCAACAATAATCTCTTTTGAAATTTTTGAATTGCAGTTGGGGGTACCTATCATAGACTTTTAACTCTCTACCTTGTTCTTCATTCGGAGCTTTGAACAATCCACTATATTTCCTTTGTTTGACTAGTGAATAGACCAGGTAGGATGTCATGTAAAACTTGGAAGTCTTCTTGATGTTCATGAATTGCTCATGAAAGTTTTCACTAATGATCTCACCCTAATAGAATGTAGTCTCTGTGGTATCATCCTCTTTTCCATGAAGAATCTTTTCAATGAAGTAGACCATCCATTCCTAGAAGTACGCAGCAATGGTAAGGCCCATTACTCTACTTAGCAAGGTCACTAGGTCATAATAATCTTCATAGAAATCATTGCGGAAGAGCTCCTAGGGAACCTTAGCAATGCTTCCTCACTTCTCTTTTAGCCAATATTGATTTATAAGCTTCTTACATTATAAGGGATCTTTGTCCCACATTTCCTTGCAATCTCGAATGGTCAGTACTTCCATTTCCTTGAAGGTAGGGATGTGAAATGTCTTTGTTATTGCCCTAGGGGACATCTCGGCTAGAATGTTTCCGTCCCTATCCACTATTGTCTAGGTCTTTGGCTGATATGCTACCTTGCAAGCCATTACTAGCTCAGGGGTGACAAGAGATGGAGGGAAGCTTGTAGCCTTAGCAATTCTATTACCTCTAATTAAAATTGCATTAACTATTGTCAGATTGACTCTGACCCTTTGTTTGAACTCATCTATATCAATATGCCCAATTTTGGTGTTTATAATCTCTTTCCATTCTGTGGTGACCTTGGAATGCAGTGGTTCCCCTTGGAACTGGTACTTCATCTGATCCTTGTCTTCTTTTTCGTGAGGAGCTCTGCCTGTTTTCTTCCCTTTGTCTTTCTCTGTAGTGGCCCCTGAGGGTCCTACACCTGAAACCATATATTCTATAAATAGAGGAAAAGTGAGCATAATTGAGCATGAAACATAAAATGTTAGCCAAATTCTCACAAAAAAATGTTAGATTGGATAGTATGACAATCAAGAAATCTAACATTTATCCTAGATTGTCGTTAGTAGTTTACTGAAGGGAAGTTGGACAGTCTAGGTCCTGGGGGTCAGACTTCCTTGGTAGGATGGCTATTTTGATGGGCGAACAGGGCAGGGAAATCCACATGGTTTCTCCCACCTTCAAATTTAGATGATTTGAAAGGTCCATGGAGGAGAAGGTCCAATTTGAGCATGTGGGTCAAAGTCTATTTCCAAATTGGAAGGCATTTGGATTATCTTTGGGGCACTTGGAGTCATGAGGAAGGAAAGCTATCTAGAGTTTGGTTCAGAGTGGCTCTAATGACATGGTGTTCTAGAGTTTGGGACCCATGAGTCTAAGAGATGGTCAACTTAAATTCTCAATCATTTAAGTACTCAGGTCAAAGGATGTGAGAAGCCGCTCGAGGATTTCCATTTGGCAACGACAGGTAATGAGTGAAAGTCTGACGAGAGCAACCCGTGGGGCCAGACCTGAAGTTGAGCTTTACTTCCATGTTTTATTCATTGAGATCTATTGGAATTTGAGGTGCTAGGCCTTAGAGGTCAGAAGGATGGGCTTTATTTTCCTTTTGCAGCGGCCGAGATGGGACAGAGTCTCAATGGAGGAAGTCCGGTGGAGTGGACTTGGTGAGTGCTAGGACACCTAAGTTTATCATTTTTTCACGTGACCGAAAGAAAATCAGGGCCTAGAGGCTAAAGATAAACCATCTAAAAACTGTGTAAAATGACAATGTTACAACGAAAGTCCATCGACGAAAGTTTGTGGACTAGGACCTGAAAAGTGCTAAAGATGTGTAAGTTTCATCTTCTAACCTAGGCAGCAGATTGAAGGGAAGATCCTGGGGATCAAGCAGATGAAATCAAGATGCCGTTTAGAAATGATGGAAGATGGATGGCCTCTTGGGGACATAATACTGCGGGAGCGGGCCCGGGATGCACTTAGGATGGTCAATTTGGCCTACATTTTCACCAAGTTTAAATGACGGGGAGGCAAAGGTGCTTCTTGATGGTGGACCCGCAAGGGCATTTCACCATTTTTAGTTCATTTTCATGTGTTGCAGATGGCATAGGGGATTGCCAAGCTTGAAGATAATTAAATATCTATGTGAAGAACGACGCTGGGATATTGAAGTTTTGGAGCTGATTCAAGGGTGATTTGATGGTTTTCTTAAAATTTTACCACATGGGTTTTTACAGTGTCATTCTTTTCTATCAAATTCATACATTTGTTATTCCTTTTAGTCATCATATCACCTTGAAATCAAAGAAAAAACTAAATATGAGACATGGATGACAAACTTACCACCAAATTCTGGTGAATGAAGATGGTGAAATTGCCAAGGAATGTGAGAGATTAGTGAAGGAAGACTGCAAGCTGGAGGGAAACACACGATGAAGTTTCTGGAATGAATTTGAACTTCTCTGGCTAGCCTGACATGTGAAAATGAAAGGTCAAATTGGCCTATTTATACCCTTAAGTGCATTTAATGCATGTACAATGGGATCAAAAGTTGGTGAATTTGAGATTTGAGATCAGTCGTGGGCGGGCCAGAGTCTGGTGGGTAGAAAGTCGTTGGAAAATGGCCGTTTGAAACTTAGTTGAGAAACAAGGGGGATGTCAAGGATGTTGGACTCCGAGCAATGGGAAGCCATTGAAGGCTGACTATTAGAAACATACAAAGAGCAACAAAAGTCTAGTAGTAGCATCCCAGTAGGTTGGGCCCAAGAGGTCTCAAAGATGCTCATTTAAACTTGGTCATTGAAGACATAGAGAAATGACAAACAAAGCAGTGGGTCTTGGGATGTGGAAGGATGACGTCCTTTGGGTGTTTGAAATGGAAAATGAAGTAGGGAAATCTAGCGAGGGAAACCTGCCATGTCGGGCCCGAAGGGCCCCAAGGATGCTGATAGAGGCAAACTATTAAGGGAATTCCATGAGGACCTAGGACTTGGAAAATTTGGAGGGGTGAAACATGGTCAACTTGAGATGAAACTTAAAGGCACATTGAACATATAGGACACCAAAATGGGGGAATGAAAAATGAGGTGTCGACAAAAATGAACCAAAAAGGAAAAGGAAAGAGAGGGTCCCCATTTCGAATGGGGCGTGTGTGCTAAGGGCACAACAAACACCTTCATTTTTATTGCCAATTATCTGATCTATAAGATGATCTTTCTTAACATAATTTGCAGGTGCTTTTTCATTCTCTTCTTTTGGATCTTCATCAACAATCTCTTCTTCACAATCTAATTCATATTCAAATCTATCTCTGTTAGACTTAACATGTTTCATATCTTCATCAATCTTAACATTGATGCTTTCTACAATATTGTGAAGTCTTGTTATAGTACTTGTAAGTTTTTCTTTGGATGGAATATCCAAGAATTATTCCTTCATCACATAGAATCAAAGCTTCCAAAATTTTCCTCTTCTCTTTTGATGTAGCATTTGCTATCAAACACTTTGAAATACTTGACATATGCTGGCTTATCGTACCATAATTCATAGGGAGTCTTATCCTTATTTAATATTATTTGAATTTTTTTCAAAATATATACTGCAGTATGAAATGCCTCTCTCTAGTACACATTAGGTAGCTTGGCCCCATTCAACATTGTTCTAGCCATCTCCTTAATAGTCTTATTCTTTCTCTCAACTACATTTTTTTATTGCGTTCTCGGTGTAGAATATTTCCTTTTGATCCCATGCTTCTCATAGTATTCAATGAATTCACTTGATGTGAATTCTCCACCTTTATTTGACCTTAAGCATTTGATTCTTCTTCCAATCTCCTTCTCAACTATGGCACTAAATATCTTGAATCTTTCAAATTCTTGTGATTTATCATTTAGAAAGGTTACCCATGTCATCCTCGAATAGTCATCAATCAACAACATGAAGTATCCTTCAAATTTCAATCCTCTTGTCCTTGTAGGACCACACAAGTCTGTATGAACTAGTTGCAAGGGATTTGTAGTTGAGTATTCTTTTGTTTGAAATTTGACCTTGTTTGTTTGCTTATTTGACATTCTTTGCAAATGGTGTTTACATGCTTAGTTATCTTAGGAATGTGTCTTACCATCCCTTTTGAGCTCACTTTCACCAAATTGTCAAAATTAACATGCCCCATTCTCCTATGCCACAACCAAATCTCATCTACTTGAATTATTGGGTAATTCTGACCTTTTACTTCATTGAGATTATAAAGCTTGCTATCAGTTCTTACTCCATGTGCAATTGTTTTTCCATTTTTCCTTATCTTATAGCCTTTCAAATTAAATGTGACCTTATAACCATTATCACACATCTTACTTACACTCAACAGATTGTGCTTTAGACCTTCAACATAAAGAACATATTATGCAGGTAGTTTTCCATCTATGCAAAATGTTCCTTTTCCAAAGATTTTTACTACTGTGTTGTCACCCAAATCGACTGAACCTTCCTTACATTTCTTAAGTTGGATGAATTTTCTCTTGTCCCCAATCATATGTTTGAAACACCCATTATCTATAACCCAATTTTTTTTCTTTTTGGTATGAAGTGTCATTTGTGCAATCATTGATTGTGTGGGCTTCACCTCTTTTTATTTCCACACCTTCATAGGTTTCTTTTCTACCTTCTTTTCCTTCTTTCTAGGGACTTCAGATTCTTTGTTAACTTTAGAAGGTGTGTTTTTCCTTTTCTCACTATGTACATTTGGTCTTCTAAATTTTTACCTACAATTCTTAGCTATATGACCAAAATTATTACAATTGTAACAAATTACATTCATATCAACTACAGGAGAAAATGGATTTTTTCTTACAACATTTGTACTCCTTTTAGGAACAACTCTACATTCTCTAAACCTTTGACAAAATTGATTACAAGTATAACAATATGCATAGAAGTATGAGGGTATGTGTAGGATCATGATGAGCCAAAAAGTGGCAATATGATGGGTATGTGGCTAACGACTTTTTTTTACCCAAAATTGATGAAATGAAAAATGGTTTTTAAAGGAGATTCTCAGATTTCCACCAATATAAATTATTCTTTACTTTTAATTTAATAAGTAATTATTATTCATTTTCTATTTGAATTACAACTAAAGTCTTGATTGATAGGCTGATTGAAAAACATCTATAGCTTTCAAATGGTATCACATTTTTTGAATCCAAAACATGCGTCACATTCTATGCTTTGCATACTATAGGATTAAAAAAAGAAAAATTGAATTTCATGAAGTTTTGACCAAGTTAAGGTGGTCGACATACGAGTTTTTATATTTTTTAAAATTTGTAATAAAAAATCATAATTAATTATTTATTTGGAAAAAAAATTACAAAAAATATGCATCACATCAAGACATGAGTCCTCTACTTATATCTAAAATCATATAAATAAATATTATCATTTTATTGTGGTTAGGGTGGTAAGACAAACACCTACTTCTTATTTTTTCCCTAAACTTAAGTACTCTTGCATTGAAATTTCAATTTTTCACCAAATAGATTTTTTTTTTTAAACAAACCTAGTAGTTTAGAAACTACATTCAATTTTCTACAGATTCTATTCTTACATATTTTTGAAATAATATAGATAAATTATTTAAATTTTTACATCAAGTTTCCTAACTCTAATTTTTCTAAATTTTTTGCCACTTAAGGGCCTATTTTTTCCATGATGATCCTAAACATACCCATGAAGAGTACCTGGTCATAGAACCTCCTTGAGTAGGATGATGGGGTATTCTTTTATTTGGATTCTTTAGATCTCTCACTCTTGTGAATCCTTCTACATTACTTCTCCTTAAGTTTTTCTTCTTTAGATGATCAAGAACTAATTGAATACTCTTTTATGTAGTAGGCTTCTTTTCTTCATCAAAATTCTTCATCTCAGCTATTTTATTCTCATCTCCAAAGGTATTCTCCTTAAAAGCTTTCTCACCATTTGTACCAAACTTTTCTTCTACTCTAAATCTCTCATATAGTTTTGCCAAACATTGGAAAAATTACTATTCCCTTTCTCTAAACCTAAGCCATATTTTTCTTTGTTTGAAGAATTTTGTGTGTTTAATAATCCATCAAGATTCTCCAAGCCTCCTTTCAGTTTCAAGCCTTTTTCTCTATGTTACCTAGCCTTTTCCAAATCTTTTCTTAAGGAAACTATTTTTTCCTCTAGCTTCATGCATTTGTCAACTTTAGATTCTAGTTTAGATTTGATTACATCCTCAATTATCTTGGCTTCCTCAATTTGTATCTTTAAGCTCACCACCATCTAATTAGATTCTTCAGTATTTTTGGTTATCTTTTTAGTCTCCTTTTGTGTAAGCTTATTTTGATGCTTATTCTCCTTTTTTCAGATTATCAATCTTCTCTCTTAGGTTATCAATCTCTTCTAAGGCATATATGAGTTCTCCTTCAAGGTCAACTTCTCTTTCTTCTTCACCTTATTCACCAAGATCCTCAACCTTTCCATCCTTTTGTTTTTTAGATTATTTTTCCATGAAAAGGAATTCATTTTCCTCAACTAGAAATGCATAACCTAGTTCATTATCTGAACTACCACTATCATAGGATAAATCACTTTCCTCAATAATGTACAAACTCTTCTTCTAAGGATGTTTCTTCTTGAGAAATAAGGGTTTCTTATGTTTACTATCTACTTCTTGTTCAGATGTATCCTTCTTATTGTAAGGGCATTTAGCAACAAAATGACCTAGTTTACCACAATTAAAACACTTAGTTTGTCTATTTCTCTTGCTTCCTCTATTGTAGATGACATGAACCTTAAATTTTTTTGAACAATGACTAAATCCTTTAATTATTCTCCAAACCCTCTAATTGAGTTCACAATTTCATCAACTCTGAGAAGATAATTTGCAATATTTTTTTCTTCACTCATCATGAGAATTTCAAACTTGGCTCTAAAAATTTGTTGCTTTGCTAACTTCACTTTGTCATCTCCTTCCTATATTCCTTTCAAGTTACTCTATAAATCATGTGTAGTACTACAATGCATCTCTTTGACAAACACTGAGCTAGAAAATCCACAAAGAATAACATACTTTTCCTTTGCATTGTTCTCATAGTTCTTATTTCCCATAGCATAGGTAGGAGCAGCAGTAGCAAGAAGTGCATATCCATTTTTAATAGAAATTCACACATAAAAACCTAAGGATGACAAATATGTCTCCATCATAATGCACCATAAAGCATAATTTGATCCATCAAACAAAGGTACCTTGTTTGTAGATGAACCCTCTTGACTGGCCATTGTGTTCACTTGTCCAAGATCTACCCAAGCTAATTAAGATTCTTCTAGGGAACTAGAGCTTTGATGAAATTTTTTGGAACATGACAATCTACCAAGAGGGGGGGGGGTGAATTAGTAGATCAATTAAATTTTACCCCTTAATACTTTATGTAGAAAAATTAAACAAGAACACACACAATTACTCATAACACAAGATGTACATAGAAAACCCAAGATGGGAAAAATCATAGTGAGAATAGTTGCTAGGATCTACTATCCCAATCCATCCTCACAATCAAATCTCCTAATTACAATGTTTAAGGGAACCAACCCTAAGGAGACACCAATCCCCTATTTCAGGAGCATCCACTCCAAGGAAGCACCAACTCCCTACTTTGAGCACCTAACTGATGGAACCCACAAATCAAATTTACAATCAAAAGTATTACAATTTGTTCTATTGAACACAGTTCAATGTTGCAACTTTATTTACAACTGTTCAATTCCTTGTTGCAATCTTTACAACTCAAATTTATGCTCTGCACCGTGAATATGAACCCTTGATGATGTTATCTCCTTTTTGTTTGGGTTCTAATCATTCACAACTCGTGCATTCTTTGTTTGCTTCACTGCTCTTCCAATTCTCTCTTAGTCAATCTTTTGATTATCTATCTTCACATGATAGACAATAATTTCTTGAGCCATTCACCATTATCATCAAATTCTATACCAATTCTATTTTTTGCATGTAATCGATCTAGGTTTTATGTTCATTAATGCAAATTATCTATATCTAATCTTTTGTTCGACATGAACATGATCTTTGCCACCCAAAAAAACTAATCACCATTAAATCTGGTAGCTGGAGTGGTTATAGAAATTACTTTCATGCTCTATGTTGGTTACCTACTTGAATGAGGGTTTCACCAACATGATCACCACCTAGCTGTTGAAGATCTTTGCCTTTGAATGTGTGTCATTGATTTTTGATCTTTGTGCCATGATCATCGATCCTCATTTATCCTTTCCATCTTTAAACCACAACCGTTAGATGAGTTCCCTTTAAACTATTTCCATTGATTTCTATTTCTTCACCTAATTCTATCAAAACTTCACTTAGGGGAACAATAATTAAAAATACGATGTGAAGCTGTCTTGCAATCACCATCTAATCTTCAATGCTTGACCACAACCGCTAGATTTCTATCGCACCTATTTTATATATCACAACTTCATTTAGGGAATCAAACTCATTTTCTGTGATGTGAAGGTGAAATGTGATCACCATCCGATCTTCATCTCTTGATCTCCACCATTGAACTTTTATTACATTTTGCTTGGGGCTATTTTATTCACAATAACGATGTGAATAAATGAGGTGATACAAATTTATGTTGCCACCTATCCTCATATTGTTTCATCTCATTTATAAAGATGAGGACCCACCATTACCTTTCATCGCACATCACCTTTATGCCTTGTGCTTGAGGAACATTAAACAAAATGCAAAGGAACTAAGTGATGCAATATGAAATTGCCACCTATCCTTGCTAACATCACCATCCACTACCACTTTAGCCATCACATATTGCTGATAGCATTGTGACCTAAATAATGAAATATGTGGCACACATAAACTTTGTGATACAACCTTGTTCTGCCACTTTTCCTTTGATGACAGGTGCTTCCACAATAGTGGTTTACACTTTCTAGGAGATCCTAATTTTTGCTGAAATCACATATTTTTAGAAAATATAATGATTTAAGCCTTGAAAATTTCCATTTAAAGGATTCCAATTGAAGAGGGTTTGATCAAACTGCCTTAGACTAAGCCCCATTGGGTAGAACCCCACTAGTTTTAAACCATACCTATAACGAAGTCTCCTTTACACCTATCAAAATGTTGATTAAAAACCACTTTTGATTTACCTTTTGGGGGATCAAATGAATTCATTTAAAATTTATTTTTTGTAAGTATTTAGTCCTTATTATAAGCTTCCAAAAAAGTCTAATTTTATATAGATTAAATTTGATTATTAAATTTATTTTTTATTTCTTGTGAATGTAGATTTTTCACTGAAAATCAAGCTCTCTATTTTGCACATGTGGAAAAATAGAAGATTATAATTTTTTTTTTAAAATATGAGTGCACCAGATATTGAAGTCCTTGATCCAACAATTTTTTTTTGAATTTCAATACATACAAAAAAATTTATGTGTTATATGGTCTGTCTATGTTTGAATTGTAATTGATTTGACTTTGAAACTTGGTTAAGGAAAAAATATTCAATAAAACACTATGAAACCAAGTGGAAGCACTAGATATCATAGTTACAAACCTAAATTCAGAAAAATTATAATTTTATCCTCTATGGAAAAAAAGTTATGTGTTATACGGTGGGTGTCACTCCTTAAAAATGGTGTTTACTGAAAAAAATAGTTTTTGAAGGATATGGAAAAAGAAGTGTAATTTGATTCCAAATTTTTTGAAAAAAATACATTTAGAATCTACAGACAAAATGTCACAAACCACTAGTTTTTATCATCTTCAAATTTCTCACGATTTAGCCGCTATAGGTGTTCGAAAGTGAAGATTTAGTTAAATTTTTTTAGTTTAGTGTCCAGTTTGGCCAAAAATTGTAAACCAGTATTGTGGGATTACCCTGGCATCACACTCCACTAGTATCACACATGTAAGTATACCTATGTCTTCTTGATTCATAACTACAATGTGAATTGTTCATGTGATGACCGTCATATCTCCTTTTGTTTTTAGCCGTTGATCTTTAAATTTCATATATCACCCTTTTGCCTCTACTAGTATAAATATAAATCATGATATGAACATCTATGATGCAATGGGGAATCTCTATCTATTTGAGTCGACATCACCTTCCATAATCTATCGTATATCACAAAAGACTCTTGCTGAGGTAACCTTCAAAATGTGATGCGGACACTATGTGCAATGGTCGTTGATGTACGACACTATGTGGAATGGTCGTTGATGTCCCATGCACCAATATTCACCATTGATCACCTCCATCACACATCCCACAAACACTTGGCCACTATACACTTCAAACTGATACAAAGGAACATCATGATAGCCATTTGATCAAGCTTCATCTCACATCACTAGAATACATAATACATGGAGAATGCAAATGCAGTGTGAAGGATAGATGTGATAAACTCACAACTTGACACATAGCCATCATTGAAAAAAGGAGTTACTCTAACTTTGTTAAATACTGAGACTTTAGCCATTGGTGGAAGGGGAAAAATTTCTACTAACCAAGGCGGGGATTGACATGATTTTGAGAACCACTAGAAACACCAACAACTGGTAGCGGTAGGTAGAGAGGATGGTTCCCAAAAAAATTCAATGGCTTAAGTAATAAATTAAGCAAAATAAAACTTGTATCTAGTTAATGCAAAAACATAAACCTTGATCATTCACCATGACTGCAACACCTTGGGTTTATCTGCTAAACCCTAATTTGACCAGAAGGCATAAATAAATCATTTTTGAGCACATCAAACATCTTTTAGATATGAAATTCACACCTTTGAGAAGCACTCAAAAAATACATATTGAATTAGGCCTTAATTTTCTCCTTAGACTTCAAGAAATGACCTCTGTAAAAACATGACAATATTTCATGACAACTTTGCATCTTTTGAGCAACTTTGCAACTTTTGCAAAACATGCTCTTCTCTCCATAATACTTAACAAACACTTTCAAAATATGATGCACCGAGCTCAATGACATTCCCTTTGACATCAATGACAACATTATTCCAACACATAAGTGATTTTATTGTAATCACAATGATTTGAAGATAATGAATACTTGGCCTCTCTTCTTGGTGGAGTTTTTTCTTGCAAGGGTTTCTCCATTTAAATCTTGTTCTATGCAATGCTCTTATGTTTCTTTTTTTCCCTATTTGTCACTATCTTATGGTGATATTATTTATTTATTTATTATTATTATAAGGTCACATAAGATGGTTTTATTAAGCATGATACATTGCATGATTTTTAGCATCATTAAGAAGCTTGATCTAATCATGGTAATTCCATATTAAGCCAACTTAATTTCAAATTTTCATATAATTTTCATGTTTTCATGTATTGTAGTATTTTAAGCCTTGTATCTCATCCATTGAAGTCATATTTTGATAGAGATTGAATTTCCCAAAAAATGATAAATATTAGAACCTGCATATTTCTTATTAGGAACTAAATCAAGTTTTTATTGATGTGTTGACATGTCAATAGATTATGTGTGACATGTGTGTCTAGCTTCCATGTGTACCATGTGGACTTGGGGTGTATACTTAGTGATATTTTTTGAGTTGTCGTATTACGTCTAATAATATATGTATACAAATTTTTAATGTAACAATCAAGATAGTTGATGCAAGTGTGCAAGTATATAGAGATTAAAGATATCAACGAATTTAGAGCTTGAGGAGATCAAGAGGAATGCATGGACATGAGAATGGGTATGTGTAAAAATTAATGGATATGGTGTGTGATCATTGGCCAAGTCTATTAGTTGCAATCAATTTTTTATGAGACTCAACATTCTCCTTTAAATATTAAGTTTGGTAGAGGTATGTGTTTATGTGTATATTTTTTTATGTAAATTTAAATTATACTTGCATATATGTGGAAATAAAATATGATCACATTTTTTAGCTATAAGTAATAAAATTAAATAGTGCATTGATGTAGCAAGTGGTTCCAATAGAAAGAGATAAGTACTATTGCAAATTTTAGGTCCTCATAAATACACCACTAAGAGCTAAGTAAATTATGATAAAATTTTAAAACCATTTAAGCTACCAATATGCATAAAATATTTATATATTGATCTCGATAAGGCCATGAGGGTGTATAAAATGTCATCAAAATGTCATACAGTTCCATGAGGCCAATTATTATCTCTCAAATTATAAAATATGATCATACATATTAGCCATAAAAATTATATTATCTATGTGCCATGTACAAGCATACAAAGTGTCTTCATTTGTGAATCTTGAACCCTATTGTTCAATAATCTAGCCTCTTTTAGCCAGACTAGACATTGAACCTCAATCTCTTGTATCACTCGATGTCTTGTGTCATTCTGATCTCCTGCTCCCCTCACTATTTTGTAGGTCAACCTATGTATAAAAAATATAAAATTAGATACTATGCCAAAGTCTTTAACTATATATATATATATTATAAACACACTTACAAAAAATTGCTAGTCTAGTTCTTCTTGCCTACAATTATCCATATCATCAAGAGAGGCTTGTCCTGACATATGAGTGTTTACATCAATATATCAAATAAGAAAATACATATTTATCAATTATTTGATAACACCCATTGATATTGATATGTCAAAAAAATGAAAGCCTATGACTTCACTTATGATTAGGTACTTTTTACTAATATATCATTAGAATTAGGAGTTTGGAATTGTAGAAGATTGACTTGCATCCTAAAATGTGATCAATCAACCCTTGATATTGACTAGTTTGGGGATTTGAGATGCAATTTTTATGAAATATAATGAACAACTAGCTAACAATGAAAATGCACTACTCTGATGCAAAAAAAACAAATATGGAAAGCTGTAGAAAAATGTGACAGTCATAAATAGACTAAGAAGACTTTTGTGCACTTGTGATTTAAATTTTGACTTGAGTTGACTAGACAAGGCCACCCAAGGTGCCTATGTCTAGATGACTAAATTTATAATCTATCTTCATAGTCCTTAAGTACCTTCTCAGATGCTTCTTCCTTCCAAATCTCACCATTAGATCTTTGTCGGTTGTTGAGATAACTAAGTTTTTGTATCTTGTCAAGTTGTAGGGTTTGAATGCAATAATAATCAAATAGTCTTCAATATTTATCCAATATTCTTTAGATTTGTAACCAACACATTCAAAGAGAGAGGAAGGGTTGTTTCATATAGGTGCTTTCCTTGGTAAAACCCTATGTTGGTGTTTCCACCTCCACAATGACAAAATTGATGAAAATGACCTTATCCTTTTGAGGGATAGAGGCTAAATGATAAATGAATGATGAATCAACAATTGGATGTAACTCACAACTAAATTTTTTTTTCCTTGAAGGATTGAAGTCATTCACATCTCCTCAAGGCTTGATTACAATTTGGCTTGACTTTCTTTGAAGACCTACAAATGTTAGTCCTCACAAACAAAATGTATGCATAAACATGAAAAAATCACATTAATCATGACATGATGCTTTGACAATGAAATTTTGTAATAATTTCTCTCTTGAATGCTCTTGAATTGATAACAATTGCTTGATAATATGCTTTCTTCAAAAATGTTCTCACTTGGTTTTCAAATGGTAAAATGGCTAGGTATTTATATGAAATTAATCTAATTTCTTGCAAATTATATCCTAATAACCAATATTTAACATTTGAAATCAAAATCCACTCTTGACATATTAAAATTTGGAGCCAAAATAGGGGGACAAGGCTGCCTAGGGCATCCTTCGCTTGGCGCTATTTTGTGGGGTGTAAAATTTTGAGAGAAAAATATTAAATGTCTACTTTGATTTTGTACATTTGATTCTTTGATAAATGATTAAATGGGTCATGGAATTCATAAATTAGGAAATTGGGAACATGATTAGGTCCATGCACATATGAGAGAGTAAAATCTATTGAGAAATTATCAAGGATGTGTAAGGAAGCTAAGGTAGCGGAACAACTTCCTACACTAATATTGAGAGGAGGATAATGTAAAATTTTTGCAGATCTTTAATAGTTACAAAAACTTAAACATTATAAAATAAACATAAATATCATGCATACCACAACACAGTGATTTACGTGGGAAAAACCCTTTCGGGAGATAAATCCCACACTCCAAAAGCTGCCCAATATATTATTCAAAAAGCACAAAGATTGCAATAGACTTGTAGAGAAAGCTTCTCATAGGAGTATCATGAACCAAAGATCTAGAGACAACATGATATCTATTAGACTCTCATAATACACCACAATACAAAGTCATAATACAACACCCTCATAAAATAGGGTTTCCTTCTATGGAAAGTCAAGCCAACAAAATATCGATCATTAGATATAAGACCTAATGAAGAAAAATCCATATTTACAATAATAAAATATACATAAATTTTGGCTTTTAGGGGTGCTGCCCCTGAACCTCACCAAGGTGTGCAGCCCCCAAATGCCCCTCCGAGGGGGTGGTCCCCTACACACCTTGCATTGATGTATCAATAATAACTTATTTATTTGTAAGGTTGAGACACATTTTACCAACAAATGTCCCACTTGTCGAACAACTTGCAAGAGAAATTGGAGGGTGTATAAACATCATCTCTTAATTGCTAGGGGCTAAGAGGCCCATAGTTTTTGAACACCATCTAAAATTCTTTGTGCTCATAGGCTTAGTTAAAGAATTAACAACATTCACCAAAGTATCTAACTTAACCAGCTTTACCCTGCCATCTTCAACCATATCTCTAACAAAATGATATTGTACATCAATGTGCTTGGTCTTGGCATGAAATGTTAGGTTCTTGGCTAGACATGTCACACTCTCAATCTCACAATAAATTGTCACTGCACCTTCTTTTATTCCAATGTCTAAACACAATCTCTTAAGGAAAATGGCTTCTTTGCAAGCATGAGTAGCTTCCATATGCTCAGCTTTTGTAGTGGACAAAGAAACCACAACTTGTTGATTACTTATCCAACTAATTGCACAACCAAATAAAGTAAACACATAAGCATTGGTGGAACGTGTACTATCAACATCACTTGCCTATTCTGAATCCACATAACCATGAATATCAAGGGAAATATCATCTTCAGTCAAATGACTATGATAACACAAGGAATAATCTGAGGTACCACACAAATATCTGAAGAATATTTTAACTACATCCCAATGAACTCTACTAGGATTATACATATATTTGGAAAGAACTCCCACTACTTGGGTAATGTCTGGTCTTGTACAAACCATCACATACATCAAGTTTCCAACTACACTCTAGTAAGGAAATCTGCTAATGTCTTCCATCTTTGATGGAGATGTCAGATAATATGAAATAGATAACTTTGTTCCAATTGAAAGAAGAACACATAATGGTCTACAATCTTGCATATAAAACCTATGTAAAATTGAATTGAAATACTTACTTTGGCCAAGCCATAGCTTTCCATTCACTCCATCTCTTTTAATTTCCATTTGAATAATGTGTCTAGTTTCACCAAGGTCTTTCATTTCAAATTTAGCAACAAGTTGATATTTTAGTTATGAAATCATACCTTTCCCTCTACCAATAAATAACATATCATCAACATATAATGCAATAAATAGGAAATGATCACCATCAGTTTTATAATAAACACTAATATGATTTAGAATGCTCAAATCCAAAACTCAACACATATGTATCAAATTTATGGTACTGCATCCTAGGACTCTATTTTAAACCAAACAAACATTTCTTAAATTTGTAAACCAATTTAATTTTTCCTTTCACCATGTAGTGCTTTGGCTGTGTCATATAAATATCCTCCTCCAAGTCACCACAAAGGGAAAAAATTTCACATCCATTTGCTCAACTTTTAAATCATGAGCAATAACAATAAAAAGAAAAAATCTAATAGATGTCATTTTTGCAATAGGAGAAAATATATCATCATAATCAACACCATCATCTTGAGAGTAGCCTTTTGCAATCAACCTTGATTTGTACTTCTCAATACCTCCATTTAAACCAATATTTTTCTTAAACACCCATTTGCAACCAATAGGTTTTTGTCCTTCAGGCAATGGTACAAGATACTATGTATCTTTCTTTTTCAATTCTGCCATTTCTTCATCCATAGAAATCTTCAAGTATTCTACGTCATTCATACCTAATGCTTCTTCTACTGATCTGGGTTCATCCATGTTAGTATTCCAAGAAAACATACATCTCCAATCATCAAGTGAATACCTTTCAGGTGATTTTCTATGCATTTCAGACCTACAAACAAGATAAGTTCGAGGTTCTACTACCTCTTCTGAAGATTCAGAGCTAGATGAGCTCTCCTCAACTTCTTGTCTATCCATGGGCCTCAATTCAACTTTCTCAGGTGTAGAAGGAAATTGAATCACATCTTCCTATTTAATTTGTTCTGGATGCAATGTAATAGAAGAAGACTTAGTTTCTCTAGAAATAACACTTCTATTATGGATTACCTTCCATGCAATAAGATCCCAAATCTTGTATCCTTTCACACCATAACTATATCCAATGAAGATACATTTCATAGCCTTGTTCTCAAATTTTTTTCTCTTCTCCTTTGGCACATGTGCATATGTCTCACAACCAAAAACACTAAGATGTCTTAATGAAGGCTTGTGGCCTGACCATGCCTCTATAGGTGTCTTATCAACAAGAGTTGATGTAGGAGACCTGTTAATCAAGTAACAGGCAGTGACAACAACTTCAACCCAAAACCTTTTTTCTAGACCAACACCACTCAACATACTCCTAGCCTTCTCCATCAATGTCTTGTTCATTCTTTTTGTAACTCCATTATGTTTTGGAGAATAGTGAGTTGTCTTTTATCTATGAATACCACAATATTTATAGAATATGTAAAAATCATTAGATAAAAAATCACCACCATTACCAATCCTCAAACATTTTATTTTATTTCCAGTCTGTAACTCAACCATTGCTTTAAATTCTTTAAATCGACTAAAAAATTCAAATTTACTCATTAGAAAATATGCCCACGTACTTCTACTATAATCATCAATAAATGAAACATAATATGTGTATTTTCCAATTGAAGGAGTATATACAATATGAAACACATCAAAATGAATAAGATCCAATACACCATAAGATTTATGAGAACTTGAGTAAAATTGAATGTAGTTTTGTTTTACATAAATGTAATGCTCACATAGATCAAATTCAATATTACAACTAGACAAAAATTCAACAATATTTTTATTTTTCAAGCTCCTTAGACCCTTTTCTCCAATGTGGCCAAGTCTTTGGTGTCATAACATTATTTTCTCTGCAGTTAACTTTGATTCAGAAGAAAGAGCACCCTCAGGTACCCAAAAGCCATGACCATATGCTGAAGGTGAAACCTTCACTTCTTCCACAAACTTTCTTTTCAAAAAAGTACTATTGCATTCAATAGTACATGCATCAAGCTTATACAATGTGCCATATCTGACACCTCTACCAATCACCATAGCACATCTAACCATCTTACATATTGCATCAAAAAATACTACTTGCACACCTGCATCTATTAGTTTTCTCATAGATAACAGATTTTTTGCTAATATAGGGATATGCAACACACCATTAATCCTTTTTATTCTACCATTAGGAAACTTGATTTTAACTTTACCATGACCAATAATGTTTAAATGAGAATCATCACCCAAGTACACCTTACCTCTATCAATTTCTTCATATTTAAAAAACCAATCTCTATTAAAGGTCATATGGAAAGATGCACCTGATTCAATTAACCATGCATCATTACCTGTGCAAGTTGCCAAAGTTGCAATGAATACGTCACCATCTTCCTTCTTAGACTCAAAATTGGAATCAATTTTCTTCTTTTTCTTCTTCTTTTCTTCTTTGTAGTCCTTACAAAAATGTCTAGGCTTATCACAGTTCTAGCAAAAGACTTTGGAATTTCTAGAAGACTTAGATCTCTCCTTGGACTTGGATTTGTCATGCTTATAATTCTTCTTACCTTTTTCCTTAGTTCTTCCATAAAAATTTAGGGCCTCCTTGGGACTGATGTATACATTCCTCCTCATCTCTTTAGAAAGCAAAGAACCCACCACATCTTTAGTCTTCAATTTAACAAAAGTACTCCCAAAAACCATAACAAGAGAATCCCATGAATGAAGCAAAGAAAAAAGTAGGATCTAACATTTCTTTTCCTCATCCATTTTGACACCACTCATGCCAATTAAGCCACCAACATATTTAATGCTTCTAGGTGGTCTGTAATTTTTCCACCCTCTTCCATTCTCAAGGAATATAATTTATTCATCAAGAAAATCTTGTTCACTAAATATTTCGCTTGATACATCTCACCAAGCTTCTTCCATAGTTTATGTGAAAGTTATCTTCATGGATATTGATTAAAATAGAGTCTTCCAAGCACAATCTAATTAGAACCTTGGCTTTATGGTCCATAAATAATATTGAGTAGCTTGAGTAGGATCTATAGGCCTTGAAACATTCTCACCAACAACACCCCATAGATCTCTATCTATCAACAGATCCTCCATCTTTAGCTTCCACATTTAAAATTTATTTCCAAAAAAATTATCCACCTCTATTCTTCTTAATGAACTTTCCATTTGAACATTCCTACAAAAAGATCACAAAGTGTCTTTTGCACAAGCTCCCACTCAAATATGGATTAGTTCAAAAAACCCAACAACCCAAAACTAAAACCAAAGGTGACCAGGCTTTGATACAACTTGTAAGGAAGCTAAGGTTGTAGAACAACTTCCTACACTAATATTGAGAGTAAGATAATGCAATTTTTTTGCAGATATTTAATAGTTACATAAACTTAAATAGAAAATAAACATAAATATCATTCATACCACAACACAGTGATTTATGTGGGGAAAAACCTTTTGGGAGAAAAACCCCACACTCTAAAAGTTGTCTAATATATTATTCATAAATCACAAATATTACAATATACTTGCAGAGGAATCTTCTCATAGGAGTATCACCAACTAGAGATCCAGATGCAACATGACTGCTATCAAACTCTCAGAATACACCACAATACATAGTAATAATACAACACCCTCATAAAATAGGTTTTCCTTCTAGGGAAAGTCAAGCCAACAAAATATTGACCGTTGGATCTAAGACCTAATGATGAACGAACCAAATTTATAATAATAATATATATATATATATATATATATATATATATATAATGTGGCTTTTGGGGGTGTTGCTCCTAAACCTTCATCGAGGTGCACGACCCCCAGACCCCTCACCAAGGGGGTGGTCCCTCTAGACCGGGCCGCAGGGGGGTACCCCCCACACTGATGTATCAACAATACCTTATGTATTTTCAAGGTTGAGACATATTTTCCTAAGAGGGTGACAATTTATGATGGTATATTTAGCCCCCACTTTAGTGAGAGTATGAAGTTACACTTTCAACTCATAGTAAAGTAGAAATATGTCAAGAGAGGTTTGATTATCCAAATTATGAAGAGATGGGATTGTAATGAATCTAGGGGAAGTGCACAAGCCCCCAGGATTCAAGATACTATAGAAACCAACATAAGGGAAAATGAACACACATGTATGAAGTGCAACAAGGCAACACAAAATATACATGACAAGAACACAACTGAAATATAATGTGCAAAACAATGTAAATTGTAGTACAAAAATAATACAAACAAAATGAAACATGATACAAACATATAAGAAAACACAAACACAAAGTTAGTACTGAAAGGATTCGAGTCCGTAAGGAAAATAGACCTTAGTCTTAAATTTGTATCAAATTCCAAATGTCATATCTCAAATGTATGTTAGACAAAGAGTTTTCCCATGAGGGCTAGCAAGCTATGTTATACCAAATTACTCACGAGCTACATGGATATAATGTAGCAACTGCCATTAATTTAAAATTAACTAATTACACATATTTCACGTCATCAAGCGTATAAAATAACATGTGTCCAATATACAAAGGAAAGAGACAAGGGTTTAAATTATTTCAATTAATTATAAAGTATAAATGCCAACCACATGGTGTTACATAAAGGAATGAATCCCTTACAATAGACCTCATGGTCATGAACAAGTTTATATAATATAACATGAGATGGACCTTCCTGACATGATTCTTTTAACATTTATCTCCTTCAATCACATCAAGGGAAAGAAAATTAATGGAGTGTGTTTCTACCCTACCATGAAGTGATTCAATTCCCCAAAGTTCTTCCTGGAAGAAGAATACCTGATTTAGCATGAGGAAGGCTAGCTATGCAAAATTGTCTATAGTAATGGAATTGTGGGGCACGATATAACCATGAAAACACTCGAAAACAAGCATGCATCAAAACATCTACAAATATAATTCTCATTGAGCAATGTTACAACGCATCTTCAGTGTTACTTGGGGCTTCTTTCCTTATAAACTACAAGGCATAATATTTGCAAAGAAGAATAATGCTAACATGATTATTTGTCTACATGCATGCAATTGTATCAAGGGACGAAAAAGAATGGTCATATAACAATATTTTCAGCAACAAATACAATTCTACATTCATGGGGTTTTTAAATAGAAGAAATAATTAAATATGAAATTAAGAAGGTATCTAGCATATATATATATATATATATATATATATATATAACACCATAAATCTGCAACTTTAAACTCTATCTCATATATCTGAAGTTATTTTAAAGTAAACAAATAAAATAACATTCTTTATGAAATAATCCATTATGATTTACAAAAAAAACAACAAAACAAAATAATTGAAATCCTAAAAAGCATAATGCACACCTATTCCATAGTGGATTGGTGTCACTTTTTTGTGAAAAGTGACCATTTCCCAACCCTTGACAAGCCAATGATGAAGATGCAATGGACAAAATTAGCTCTCAATGTGAAGAGAGTAACTTTGCATGAAGTAGATTGTGGATGATTGAATGAAGGATAGCCTCTCCATTTATAGAAGATTTTGATGAGAGAAGAGGCAAGAGGGATGAATGTGGGACAAAATATCAACCAATAGGAAGGAGCCACTTGTCACCATGTGAATGGGCCAAGGATGTGCAAGTTTTGATGAATGTGCCAATAAATAACATTAAGTGGCCTTTTCAAATTTGAAATTTGGCTTGTTGGAGGGAGAAGAAGGGGTCTTAAATGCCAAGTGGGGGACATGTAAGAGGGGAGTTAATGCTATGTTGGAAGGGACAAGTCATTTGAGAGGGAAATTTGAAATGAGGGAATATTCCACATTTATGCCATGTTGATGAAAAATGAAGATTTAATAAATGAATTAATTGATTCATTTGTGCAAGTGGGAAAAGCTAGAGGATGTGACATGAGTTTAGCTTAAATTAATTAGGATTAGATTAATTTAATGAGGGATTAGATGATTTGACTTTTTGACTTATATTTATGGATTAAAATAAATCAAAAGGAGATGAGAAGTGATTTAGACTTAGTTAAATAAATGTTTTGATTTATTTAGCTAAAGTGAATGATGTTAGTGGTTTATTTAAATAAGTTTGATTTATTTAATTAAATAAAGAAATTTAGAAGTTAATTAAATAAGATTGGTTTATTTAATTAAAGAGGGACCTTAGGATTGATTTATGATTTAATTAAGTAAATTTGATCGATTTGATTAATAGAGGAATTAAGATGGATTAATTAAGTAGTTAATAAAGGGGTGATTTAAAGAAGAATCGAAGTTAGTTGATTAGGACATTTTCATGTCTACAATATATATATATTCTTTAAAAAAAGGCCAAGGTTTAACTTTTAGAAAGAGATCCTATTTATTCTTCCATACATGATTAACCATAATGCATGAGAGACAATGACGTAAATATGCCAAATCTAGCTTATGATAAAGTGTGAGATATCATTTATTTATCTTTCCAAAAGATCTCCAAATTTTTCATTGTCATGATGATTTTTTATGAGATCAAACATTGATATATGTGAAGCTTTAACATAACAATTCAATGCTCAAAATTCACTATATAAAATTTCATAAACATAGATTAGACCAAAGAAAGTGAAATGTGAATATATATGATAACCACATTACCACAAGAATATGCATTAACAATCTTTATGATTAATGAATATTGATGCTTTGATATGAGCCTTAAATGTTATCTATATATAACAATAGTTCTTACTATAATAGTAACCTTGAATCATACCATTTAACATAAAACTAATGATGACCAAGTTGAAAACAATTCTTTCATAATGGTTGTCCAATTGATGACATTTTCATTAAATAATATTCTAAACCAAATAACTCTAGTAGGATGAAGAAACCTGTCATTTTGATATCAAGTCCAAATCGGTATCTATTTTCTTAAGGACATAAGATTAGTTACCTTGCATTTGCATTTTCCTACTTGGTTGTGCCTATACCTGAAATACTTGGACAACTTACAACAACCTTTTTGGCTAAAAGATCTACAAAATCTAACTAAGAGTGTGTCTATTCCTTTCAAAGATTGTTTCTACAAATATTTATTGAAGAACTTATAAACCCCGAAGCTTTATTTGTTTACTTTGATTTAAGATTCCATATGCTAAAATATGACTATGAAATCCAATAACTGTTTCTACCATCATTTATAGTGGGTATATTATTAGACAAAATTGTTTCATCTCACTTTCTATTTCAAGTTACACGAAGTAGATGCATACAAAATGGGCAAGAAAATAATAATTAAACTGAAGTAGAGATACCTATTGTTGGAAAGATTGATAAAGACAAGAGGAGTGACTATATTCCAATACATGCATGAGGAGTTCTAAATCGAGAAGCCTAAGAAATTTTTCAATTAGTATTTGATAGGCCATCATTAAAATATATTTGGTGAACATTGGAAAATACAAACAAGTTTCACATGCCCTCTTAACCAATGCAATTGACTAACATGCAAAATGGTAAGCAAAGAAAAGTTGCATACATCCAATAAACACAAGAAAAGATCAAGTGTATTGGAAAATTTAATCCCAACTACCCAACATTAATTTCCTCTACCATAGAATTTTAAATTTGGTCCCCAACATATCTTTCCACATGTGTGAAATTTATTTTCTCTAGTTCATCTTATTTTTTGCCTCATTATCATTTGATGTATTAGGACAAATTTAAAAATGATGATTCAAATGTAAATCTTCCCAAGCAAGATTTTCCCATATGGTAGAATTAAATGTAATTAAATGCATTTCTTTTTCCCTCATTGTTGGGTGGTATGGAGGTTCTAGACTTGTCTTGTTTTTTTTATTAGATGTATGTGGTCATTTTTGAAATTAGTTGAATGAAGGAAAAATAGAAGTGCAGAGTAGAGCAGCCAATATATTTCTGCAACAACATTTAGTAGAAGCAGTCAGTGTTGTAGCAACAACCAGAAATAGGGGAGTTCATTCTGTTTTATTCTTTGAGTGCAAAAGTAAGAGAAAAAACTTTGTATTTAGTCTATGACAACAGATATTGTATGTTTTGAAAATATATATGAAATGCAAATTATAACAACTTATTTTTGTGTTTAATTTTTTGCATTTTATTCCTATTTCCTATCTGCCCTATTTTGTTTTCTTGTCCTCTGCCTCTTCCTTCATGTGGTATCAGAGTTGAAGGTTATTAGAGCTGAAGGTTTTCAAAAGGGATTTTGAAGGATTTAAAGTTTTCCCAGCATAAAAGTTTCATAGTCAACAATGGAAGCTCCAAGCACAAGTCTAACAAACCCACACCCTCCTTAGTTCAATGGAAATAATTATGATTACTAGTCAATCACAATGAAGGAATTATTCTACTCTCAAGGTATTTGGGAGCTAGTTGAAAATGGTTACCCAAAAACAACACATGCAATAGCATACAATGCACTTACACAAGTAGAAAAGGATTTTCTAAGAGATAACAAGAAGAAGGATTCTAAAGCTCTCTTCTATATTTTCCAAGCAATGCATGACAGTATCTTTCCAATAGTTGTAGCAAAAAATAAATCTAAACAAGCCTAGGATATTCTACAAACAACATACCAAGGAATGGCCAAGGTGAAGATAAAAAAACTATAAATGCTGAGAAGAGACTTTGAGACAATATTCATGGAGACTGAATCAATAGATTCATTTTTCACACAAATTATTGGACTGGTTAATCAAATCAGGTCTCATGGTTGTTGGAAATGGTGCCTTAACTTGATGGCTTATATCTCTATTAATGACTTGGTGGATTTACCCTTTGTTGGTCTTCTTTATCAACCTATCACCCAAATCTTGAACCTTGGAACCTTGTCGCATAATTCAAAAGTTTCTTAACTTCCTGATTGGTCGATCTCCTTCAATGTCGTGGTGTTTGGGATTTTCCTAACCTCCTATGGAAGTTGTAAGTTTGTGTTTTCTTTGATTGAGCGACAAGCCGATAGATGTGGGGACCACTTGGAATTTTGGGAGACTTGTTGAGAATATTGTAGATTCCTAGCTTGATTCTCTAGAAATGCACAAGCAGTGAACGCGTGTCATGGTGGAGACCACAAGGAATGACCAACAGTTTGGTGCATTGGTCAAATACGGTGTACGAGTAAGTTGGTAATAAAAGGAATAACTCGTGGATACCTAAAGTCTTTGGGCTTTCATTTATAAAATAATGACTACTAATATTCTACGTCAATGTGGGAAATTGTCAATGGTTGAGCTTCTTGGAAGTCCTAGCAACAATAATGGTCTTGCCAATAGTTCTGCAATGGACATCAGTGAGAAGTCTTGCCGATAGAGTTGGTCTGGCCGATGGTTTTGCATTCGGTATGATCTCTTGCTGATGGATAGTTGGTTTTCATGTGATATCAGGGAGACTTGATATGTTATCGGTCTGACTTCTCAGGGTGTTGACGATACCTTTGGTCTTGCCGATAGCTATGTGATCAGGAATTTTGGCATCGGGGAGATATGGTCTAGTGTGTCATCGACATGCGATATAGTTGAAAATTTTGATTGAATGATTGTCCGACATGGTGTGTTCTGAGCTAATGAAAGAAGAATAATGTGAACCATTGGTAGTTAGACTGTTGTGATCATTCCTATGAGGGAGATGAACAATTTGTGAGAAAAATGACTATGCTTGGAAATGGTCGATGATGGTGAACAATTTTGATGGTGTAGTGTTGTTCGATACTAAACACATATTGATCTGAGTGGGTTCATTATATGCTTCTAAGAACATTGTAAGATTGCTATTCTGTAAAAGATTGATTAGTGAATGTTGTTGTTAAAAGTTGACATAAAAAAGTTAAGTCTGATCTATGTATGTAATTTTTTTTACTATAATACAAAGAGGATTTTCTTGGTGTGGTGGGTTTTTCTCTCGTAAGGGTTTTCCCATGTAAATATGGTGTCTAATTGTGTGTGTGTTCATTTCTCTTTTCTGTTATTCTTTTCATGTGCATCTTATTGGACTGTAATTGCAAAATTTAAAGTCACATCTGCATTCTTCCCTGAGGTTTTGATGTTAGGAGAGTTTGTTCCACACCTAAGATTTCCTTACAATGGTGAGACACTTGAAGAAAGAAGAATGGTTGAGAATATTTTGAGAAGTCTACCTACAAGGTTTGAGTCCATTGTTATGGCCATAGAAGAGAGAAAAAATCTCTCTCAGTTTTGAGTTGATGAGCTCCATCCATCTCTCATTTCACATGAGCATAGGCTGAGAAAAATAACAAATTCATCATTGGAGCATGCTTTCAAAACACAAGCTTCAATCAACCATGGTAGAGGTAGAGGAAGATCAAATTCAAGAGGAAGAGGAATAAATTCATTTAGAGGTGGAAGAAGCAGCCCATCAAACTCTAGTGGAAGAGGCAACAACCAAAGTCCAAATCAAAATTAGCCCTAAGGTCAAAGGTATGATAAAGAAAAACTCCATTGCCATTATTGCAAAAAATATGGGAACTATTTAAATGAATGTAGAAATAAACAATATGACAATAGACAACAAAATGTAAATTTTACAAAAGAAAATGAAAAACTGGGCAATATGTTTTTAGCCTGTAATGTTGCACAAGAACAACAAAAGGATGTATGGGGTTTAGATTTTGGATGCAACAATCATATGACAAGGAATGCAATTTTTTTTCTAGTTTAGATGAAAATATAAAATCTGATGTCACATTGGGGAATGATAACAAAGTTTCAGTTATGGGTAAAGGAAAAATTGATATTATAACCAAGAAGGGGAATAAAAAGTTTATTTATGATGTCTATTTTGTTCTAGGTTTAAAACATAATTTTATGAGCATTGGGTAGCTCTTTCAAAAGGGATATAGAGTATTTTTTAAAAAGAAAGAATGCATAATCTTAGATAAATATCCTAGCAATCAACTTATTGCAAAAGTGAAAATGACAAACAAAAGAATCTTCCCCCTTTGGATACAACCAGATTTGAAAATAGAATTTTCTCAAACACAACTTGTGGATAAAGGAAAAGGTAAAATAGTCACACAAACAATATTATTTCAAGCTGAAATTAAGGATGAAAATTGGTTATGGCATTTAAGATTTGGACACCTAAACTTTGGAGGTTTAAACCTATTGCATAGGAAAAACATGGTAAAGGGATTGCCACTCATAGAGAAACCAACAAGAATATGTGAAGGGTGTATTATGGGAAAACAACATAGAGAATCATTTCTAGTAGGAAATTCAATGAGGGAAGCAACACCATTAGAGATTGTCCACTCAGATTTATGTGGTCCTATGAAAACAACATCAATTGGTGGAAGATATTATTGTATACACCTAAAAATGGTCATCACTTTTAGTTAATTAAATACAACCTATTTGATTAATGCTTCAACTACATATGAATAAGGTATTAATTTATTTATATTGTTCACTCTCCTTTTAATTCTCCAAATCACATTCTTCTAAATAATTAAATAAAAAAAAAACCCGAAACGTGTTTATTTAATTAATCTTCCTTAATCATGATTAAGAATTAGAGAACATGTCTACTACATTTTATTGTGCAACCTCACAAAGGTCACATGAAAATAAATAAGCCTAATTATTAATTAGAATTATCCTCACACACTTCCACCAATGGGAAAAGTCACATGGCTTTATTCCCCCACACTTCCAACAAATTTGGAACACATGGGTCTTTGTTTCACACACTTGGGTCTCCCATACATTTGGAATGTTTCCAATTGGTCAAAGGATTCTCTCCACACACATGGCATGTTGTCTTTGGTCAAGGGGAGAACATCCTGATTCCTTTCATCTCCACCGTCTATGCTTTCCCCTTCGAATCTAGACTGTTGATAGGTGCCACCTCACAAAATGCTTGAGAAACCCTATAAATACACCCTCTTGCCTTTGCATTTATCATCCACATTTGAAGTAAAGTTACTATGCAAGTTTTTCTTAGGAGCTTGGAGATTTCCTAGAGTTTTATAATTAGTTTTCATATCATGTGTTACTTTGCATTCTCATTTTAGATTACTTAATTACATCATAGCTGCATTTTATCATCCAGGCATTACATCATAGTTGCATTTTAGATTGGTTTGCTTTTTTGTTGCATTTAAGCATATGCATAATCATGAATAGTTCATTTTATTTTCATATCATCTCCTTCATCTCCACTTGTTCATTTATCATTAACATTATCCTTCATTTATCATCGTATTCATCATCCTTTTCATCGTTTTGCTTCATTTAGAAGCATACCACTAATCATTCCAGCACATATTTGCACATAGAAATCATTTTAGCTTTCATATTAAGCATCAAATATCATTTTCTAGGTTGTCATTTTAACAATCATTGTGCCCATAGAAATATGAGGGCCAAATGGTATAATAAATCCCTAGAAATAGAGGACAATGATATGTATTTGAAAGATTTGATTGCATTACGACTAGAGTAGTTTTAATTTCTTCAAACTTTGAATGTAAATAGTCTCATTAAGGTTTGTGTTGGCATTAGATCTCTCCACATTCAAAACACACAATTATTTCATGACATTTATTGATGATTACACAAGTAAACCATGGGTCTACTTATTAAAGCATAATGATGAAGCATTTGATTACTTTCACCAATTCAAGGCCCTTGTGGAGAAACAAATTGGGCACTATATCAAAGCATTAAGAATGGATAGAGGTGGTGAGTACATCTCAAATGAATTCCTAATATTTTTCAAAGATAATGGTATTCACAAACAATTTACTACAAGGTACACACCTCAACAAAATGGTGTAGCTGAAAGAAAAAATAGAACAATTATGGAAATGGAAAGGAGCATGTTAAAGGAAAAACATTTGTTAAATGAGTATTGGGTTGAAGCTATTTCATGTGTAGTCTATATAATGAATATATGTCCAACCAAGAGCCTAAAGAATATGATTCTAGAAGAAGTGGAGTGGAAGAAAACAAAATGTTGCTCATATGAGAGTGTTTGGATGCGTGGCATATGCACATGTCCCTAATGAATTGAGAAAAAAATTGGACAACAAAGGAGAAAAGGTGCATATTTGTGGGATATTGTAAATAATCAAAGGCATATAAACTTTACAATCCAATAACCAAAAATGTAATAATTAGTAGAGATGTATAGTTTATTGAAGAGGAAGCATGGGATGGCAGCTTGGAGAAAATAGTAAATGTAACAACAAGCATACAACAAGAAGATAGAGAGGAAATAATACCAGCAAATATTCCTTCAAATTTGATTCCTCCTATTCCCATTCAAGCTCAACAAAGTGGTCCTCAAGTGACACCTTCAACAAGCACAAGGATAGCCTCACACATTCAAGCAAACAAACCTTCAAGTGGACAAAAAACATCAACAACAATAGGAACTCATAGTGTAGGCCCATCAATTCCACATTCTACAAGTTCAAACTCAAGTGACATGTGAAATCCAACCTTGGAAATCATGAGAAGACAAAAAATTAGAAGTATAAGAGATATTTATGAGCAAAATGAAGGTGAGAAAAAAATAGGTCTGAATTCTCTTTTTGAATTATATTTACATGTTGATGATCCTATTCATTTTGAAGATGCAATTAAGGATGAAAAAAGGGTAAATTCAATGGATGAAGAAATTGATGCAATTGAAAAGAATGAAACATGAGAGTTAGTGAGTCCTCCAAAAGGAAAATAAATCATAAGAGTAAAGTGGGTGTATAAAAAAAAATGCAATGTAGAAGGAAAGATTGAAAGGAATAAAGCAAGATTGGTTGTCAAGGAATACAAACAACAACTTAGATGAGACTATGATGAAACATATGCTCCAATTGCAAGAATGGAAACACTAAGGACAGTCTTAGCAATAAAAACTCAACACCAATGGGAGGTATATCAAATGGACAAAAAGTCAACATTCTTAAATGGAGTATTGAAAGAGGAGGTGTATATAGAACAACCACCTAGACATGAGGTTCAAGGACAAGATGACAAAGTGTATAGGATGAAAAAAGCACTTTATGGTTTGAAGCAAGCACCGTGGGCATGGTACAATAGAATTGACACATATTTCTTGAGTAACAACTTTAGAAAAAGTGATGGTGAGTATACTCTCCACATCAAGGAAAGTGATGGTAAGATATTGATTGTTTTTTTTGTTGGCAACACAAGGGAAAACAACTACGAGGGGGGGTGAATTAGTTGTCACAAAAATTATACTTATTAAATTTATTCTCAGATCTGATATATAATTTAAATGAAAGCATAAACCATCACCACATCAAAAACACACACCACCAATAATTTTTTAACGTGGAAACCAAAAACATTCAGATTACATCTGCAATATTTTGAACTGAGAAAATAGCATATGCTAATGCCTGATTATAGTTTCAATTAAGCACATAAACTCTGCTCACTCTTCTTCACATTTTACTTCTTCCTTCGAAAGATTAGAACATTATTCGCACACAAGACTCACACATCTTGCACTGCACCTTTCACCCACATGCCTTTAAATGGTATAAACAATCACTCATATATATCCGCAACAAGAGATTACATCATCTATATGTCAAATTTCAACAAAATAATAAAACATGTATGAAGTGTCAGCCCAAATCAATAATAAATTTTTAATGCACACCAACCAATGTCAGCCACAACATAGTGAAGACCCACAACAACATACTTGAACATGAACCAACTTCAAAAGTTATGCCTTGAAGATCCACAACATGCTACAATCACCCTGTCAGCCAAGATCATGAAAAACATGAACAAAAAGGAGAAATCACCAATCATGAGCACAACACTCAATGTAGATGTACAAAAAAGATAGAGCATGATATAGAAACATCCACGATCATCATGAATCACCACATAAGCATCCTCAACAAATCAACTTACTAGAATCACATCATTGTCTTTTAGGAACACCAACTGAAGCAACATAACAACTATCATAACAAAAATACTCATAACTCGATCAAATCTTCGTGCGGATCTTTGAAACTTGACATGGATAAACTAGATATACTTGAAAAAAAACCCTTTGATCCACAACCTCTTGTCATCAACATATTGAGCTAGCTAACATACGAAACTTCACTGCATCACTGACAACCTGCAACTTATTTCATTACAATTTTCTCAATATCCTCGACATATACAACCTTTAATGTCTTTAAGTCCAATAGTGTTGATATCAATTACAACCACATATCAACAATGTCCAACAATGTCCCCCTTTGGCATTGATGGCAACACATGATGTGAAAAACATGATCAACAAAAATTTCTCTTAGCACTTTCTCCCCCTTAGATTCTGACTCTTTTCTCCTTAACTCTTTCATAGTTTTTCACATGAATCTTCTCCCCCTTTGACATCAATGAAAAAGATACAAATTATATTTCTCCACACAAGCTTTGAACAACATATCTGAACATTTGACTACTCCCCTTGAGTAGTAGCCACCACAACATTAACCCAGATCAAGATATGATCGTGAAATACATAGACTGATGCAAGTCAATGCATCTTAATTCTGATTAGGAGGGGTAATCACTCCTAGCTTCCCTCTGAGATAATCAAAAGTATCCTTAGGAAAATTCTTGGTAAAGATATCTACAATCTGTTCCTTGGTGGGAACATACTCCAATCTGACTTCCTTTCACTCACCTTCTCTCTCAAAAAGTGAAACTTGATAGATATATGCTTGGTTTTTGAATGCAACACTGGATTCTTAGAAATGTTAATTTCACTTGAATTATCAAATAATATAGCAATAGGTTCATCATACACAACTCTAATATCTTTCAACATCTGCTTCATCCATAATACTTGAGTACAATTGTTAGCAGTAACAATGTATTATGCCTCTGCAGTTGATAAATAAATGTCATTTTGCTTCTTACTTAACCATGAAATCAACTTCTTTCCCAAGAAAAATGCACCACAACTAGTACTCTTTCTATCATTTAGATCTCCTACCCAATCAACATTAGTAAAGAAACTCAAAGTAAAATCATCTTCTCTAGGATACCGTAGGACAAAATCAACTGTCCCCTTCAAGTATCTAAAATTCCTCTTCATAGCTATCACTTGATATTCCTTAGGATCAGCTTAAAATCTTGCAAAAATGCATACAACATTCATGATATCATGTCTAGTTTGAGTCAAATAAATAAATCCACCAATCATTGATTTGTATCTAGTCTGGTTTGTTTTAGGAGAATCATCATCTTGTGCCAACTTACATCTGGTCACCATAGGAGTACCAACTGGCTTTGAATCTTCCATACCAAACTTCTTTAGCAATTCTCTCACATACTTTGACTGAGATATAAAGATCCCTTTATCTAGCTGAGTAATTTACAATCCCAAAATGAATTTCATTTCTCCAATCATAGACATCTCAAACTCACTTTGCATCTTGTCAGCAAACTTCATGCACAAACTATCATCTCCTCCAAAAATGATATCATCAACAAAGACTTCAATAATCAAATCTTTATCATCATCAATCTTGAAATACAAATTACTATCAACAATACCTTTATTAAATCCAAGCTTCAACAAATACTTATCCAATCTAGCATACCATGCTCTTGGGGCTTGCTTAAGTCCATACAATGCTTTCTTCAACTGAAAAAACATATCTACCTGATTAGTCAATTCAAATCCATTAGGTTGCTCAATATACACTTCTTCTAGTTCACCATTTAGAAATGATGACTTGACATCCATCTGACAAAATTTGTAGTTTTTTTAATCAACATAAGCAAGAAATAGTCTCACAGCTTCAATCCTAGCAACAAGAGAAAAAGTTTCTTCAAAGTCAATTCCTTCCATCTGAGAATATCCTTTACACACAAGTCTTGCTTTGTTTCTAACAACTTCACCTTGCTCATTTAGTTTGTTCCAAAAGACCCATTTAGTTCCAATTGCATTTTTCTCCTTATGTCTAGGAACAAGAATCAATGTATTATTCTTCTCAATTTGCAATAGTTCTTTCATTACTTCCACCCAATGTTCATCTTTGCATGCTTCATTGGCACTATTAGGCTCAGTCTTTGAGATCAAATAGTATTCTTCTGCAATTCTTCTCCTAGTTTGAACACCTTTGTTCTTGTATCCAATAATTTGATCTTCTAAGTGATTTAGTATTACATACCTTGGAGTCTTAGGATGTTCTTGAACTTCAGGCTCTTGTGATCTCACTTCTTCACTTTCACTAGTTCCTTCCTCTTGATTTTCTTGCTTCACTAGAATGATCTGAACTTGATTTTGAGTTTGAACTTTCTTTCCTTTATCTAAACTGTTATTCTAATCATCTAAATCATATCCATAGGTTATAGATGATATAACTATGTCTTCATCAAACTTTCCATTAGCACTTTCAATTACTTTCCTCAATCTCTTATTGTAGCACCGGTAGGCCTTGATTTTAGTAGAATAACCAAAAAGATTCCTTCATCACTTCTAGCATCAAACTTTCCTATATCTTCATCTCTTTTGATATAGTATTTACTGTCAAAGATTTTGAAGTATCTAAAAATAGGCTTATGACCATACCATAGCTCATAAGGAGTCTTACCAGTACCAACTTTGACATGTACCCAATTGAGAGTGTAAATGACAATACTCATAGCCTCTCTCCAATAGATATGAGGGACATTTCCTTCCAACATCATAGTCCTAGAAGCTTCTTGAATTGTCTTCTTCCTTTCCACAACTCCATTTTGTTGAGGGGTATCTAGGGAAAATAATTGTCTCTTTATCCCATGCTCTTCACAAAAATAATTAAACTCACTGGAAGTGAATTCACCACCTCTATCCGATCTCAAAAATTTAATCTTCAGAATTGTCTTTGTCTCAACCATAGCCTTAAAAATATTGAATTTCTCTAAAGCTTCAGATTTTTCCCTTAAGAAAGTAACCCACATCAATGTAGAATAATCATCAATGAGTAACATGAAATACCTATCTCCTTGTAAACTTTTGACTCTAGAGGGACTACACAAGTCAGTATGCACAAACTCCAACACTTCATTTGAACAATGTTGTTTGCTTTGAAATGAAATTCTAGTTTGCTTCCCTAACTGACATTCCTTGCATATAGTATTAGTAGGTTTTATCAACTTAGGAAGAATTCTCACTACCTGGTTAGAACTTCTCTTGATAATATTGTCAAATTTTACATGACACATTCTCCTATGCTACAACCAACTTTCATCAACTTGAGCAATCAAACAAATTTTACTAGCAAAATTTAAGTGAAAGATATTACCTTTTGTTTTTGAACTAGATGCAATCACATTTTCAAAACTCCCCAATATTCTACACTTTCCATTCTTGAATTGAAGATTGTATCCCTTGTCAACCATCTGTCCAACACTTAAGAGATTATGCTTCAAACCTTCCACATATAGAACATCATTAGTATTATGCTTACCATCAAGAGAAATGGATCCTCTGCCACAGATTACACCAACTTTGTCATCACCAAATCTTACAACACCACCATCATACTTTTCCAAGCTCACAAACTTACTTTTATCACCTATCATATGATGAGAGAATCCACTATCAATCAACCATTCATCTTTTTCTTCAACTCGGGCAGCTAGAGCTTTCTCCACATTTGTGCAACTAGCATATTTAGTAGGTACAAGATCATTTTACTTGATAGTAATAAATACCCATTCATCTTCACTTACATTCCCTTTATCAAATTCATCATTTGTCACACCTTCATCAACAACATAATAAAACTGTCTTTGGAATCTAGGCTTGTTAGGTCTAGGCTTAGGAACTCTTTCTGGACACCTTGAGGAAAAATGACCTATCTTATTGCAAGAAAAAAATTTAATAGGAAATTTCCCTTTATACTTACCTTCTCCTCTGGCTTCTCTCTTGACAATAAGTGCTTCAAGCTCATCTAGTTTTCTCTCTTCTTCAATCTCTCTCATTTCCTCCTCATACTTGAATATTTTCTAGAAGAACTTTCACATGGATCATATCTCTGCTTATCTTTTCTGGAGATAGTAGCTTTGAATGCAGATTGTCTTAGGAAGATAATTACCAAAATAACTTAACTAAAAAGTAGTAAGCTTACCAATCAACATGTCTCTGGTTACATTTGTCACGGTCTCGATCTCCTTAATAGTAGTAGCTTTGGATTTGTCTGCAGTAGGCAAGGATCTGAGCACTTTAGCAACAATCTCTAATTCTTCCAATGTTCCACCAACACATCTGATACTACACACAAGTTCATTCACTCTCTGCATAAAATAAGTAATGTTCTCATCATCACCCATTCTCAACATTTCATATTTCCCTTTTAGGCTTTGTAGCTTAGCAATCTTCACATGTGCATCACCTTCATACAAAGTTTCCAACTTTTTCCATATCTCATAAGCAATCTTTAGATCCATTACATTTGTCATCTCAGAATTAGTTAGAGCACTGAACAATGCTTCCTTAGCCTTGATATTGTACTTGGCATCCTTAATCTCAGCTAAAGTAGAAGGACCATTCTATGGGATGATATATCTATTCTTTGTAATTGTCCAGTAGGGTTCACCAATGCATCTCAGATGACACTCCATTCAAGTCTTCCATAGAGAATAATTTTTTCCATCAAATCTCAGACTATCCTTCTTATATGTCACCATCCCAGATCACCTCAAGCTATTAAACTTCTTTTGAGGAACCTAATCTAATTCCAATTGTTGGAAACACAAGGGTAGACAATTGAGGGGGGGGTGAATCAGTTGTCACAAAAATCATACTTATTAAATTTATTCTTAGATTTGATATATAAAAATGAAAACATAAACCATCACCACATTAGAAACACACAACACCAATGTGGAAAATAGAAACATTCAGATTACATCCGCAAGATTTTGAATTGAAAAAATAACATCTGCTAATGCCTAATTATAGTTCCAGTTAAGCATATAAACTCTGATAATTCTTCTTCACATTTTACATCTTCCTTCGAAATATTAGATCATTATTTGCACATAGGACTCACATATCTCACACCACATATTGCACCCACATGCCTTAAAATGGTATAAAAAATCACTCATTTGTATCCACAACTAGAGATTACATGATCTATATGTTGATTTTCAACAAAATAATAAAACACGTACAAACTGTCGACCTAAATCAGTAATCAATTTTCAATGCACACCAACCAATGTTGGCCACAACATAGTAAAGACCCAAAAAAACATCCTTGAACATGAAACAACTTTAAAAATTATGCCTCGAAGATCCACATCATGCTATAATCACCCTATCGGCCAAGATCATGAAAAACATGAACACAAAGAAGAAAATCACCAATCGTGAGCACAACAATTGATGCAGATGTACAACAAAAATAGAGCATGATGTAGAAAAATCCACGAGCATCATGAATCACTATAGAAGCATCCACAACAACTCAACTTAATAGAATCACAACATCATCTTTTAGGAACACCAACTAAAGCAACATAACAATTGTTAGAACACAAATAATCATAACTCGATTAAGTATTCATGTGGATCTCTGAAACTTGATGCGGATAAACTAGATATACTTAAAAACAAACCCTTTGATCCACAACCTCTTATCATCAACATACTGAGCTATCCAACATACAAAACTTCACTACATCATTGAAAACCTGTAACTTATTTCATTACAATTTTCTCAATATCCTCGACATATACAACCTTTAATTTATTTAAGGCTGATAGTATTGACATCAATGAAAACCACATATCATAAATTTCCAACATTTTTTTATGTAGATGAATTAATATTCACGGGGAATGATGATATCCTTATTGCTGATTTTAAAGAAACAATGAAAAATGAATTTGAGATGACTGATTTAGGATTGTTAAGATACTTCCTAGGCATAGAAGTGAAATGAAAGAAGAATGGTATTTTTATTTTTCAATAAAAGTATGCAAATCATATTTTGAAAGGTTTAAAATGAAAAACAACAAGTCTGATCCAACACCAACAACCCTAGGACTAAAATTGAGTAAGGATGATTGTAGCAATAATGTAAATCCAACCCTATACAAAAGCATGGTTGGAAGTCTAATGTATTTGACTACAAAAAGACCTAATATAATGTATGTAGTAAGTCTAATTTCAAGGTTTATGGAGACCCCAAAGGAGACACATTGGTTAGCAACTAAAATAATCCTAAGGTATGTGAATGGAACCAAGGGATATGGAATTTTGTATGGTGTAGCAAGTGATTTCAAGTTAGTTGGCTACACATATAGTAATTGGGTAGGAAGTTTAGATGATAGAAAGAGCACATCAGGATATGCATTTCATTTGGGTTCGAGAGTCATTTCATGGGCTTCCAAGAAACAACCAATTATTTTTCTATCTACAATTGAATCTGAGTATGTAGCAACAATAGGGGTAGCATGTCAAGCCGTATGGATGAGAATAATTTTAAGAGATTTAAGGCATGAAGAAGAAGGGGCAACCACAATCTATTGTGACAACAACTTGGTAATTGCTCTATCCAAAAATTTAGTTTTTCATAAAAGAAGCAAACATATTGACACAAGGTATCATTTTATAAGAGAGCTAATCAATGATGGTGAAATTCTTTTGGAGCATTGCAGGTCTGAAGAACACTATGTATAAATTTTTACAAAGCCATTGGAAAATGAAAGTTTTGTTCATCAAAGAGATAGCTTGGGCATCATAGATGGAAATAGTTGCGATTAAGGGGGATTTTTGGAAAAATTAATTCCAACTACCTAGCATTAATTTCCTCCACCGTAGAATTTCAAATTTGGTCCCCAACATATCTTTCCACATGTGTGAAATTTATTTTCTCTAGCCCAACTTATTTTTTTCCTGAGCATTATCATTCTATGTATTAGGATAGATTTAAAATGATGATTCAAATGTAAATCTTCCCAAGCAAGATTTTCCTAGCTAGCATAATTAAATGTAATTAAATGCATTTGTTTTTCCCTCCTTGTTGGGTGATACGTAGGTTCTAAAATTTTCTTGTTTTAGTTATTAGATGTATGTGATCATTTTTGAAGTTAGTTGAATGAAGGAAAAATAGAACTATAGAGTAGAGCAACAAATATATTTCTGCAACAATAGTTAATAGAAGCAATTAGTGTTGTAGCAATAGCTAGAAACAAGGGAGTTCATTTTGTTTTATTCTCTAAATGCAAAAGTAAGAGCAACAACTCTGTATTTAGTCTATGATAACAAATATTGTATGCTTTAAAATATATATGAAATGCAAATTATAACAACTTATTTCTGTGTTTAATTTTCTGCATTTTATTCTTGTTTCCTATCTACCCTATCCTATTTTGTTTTGTTTTCATGTCCTCTACCTCTTCCTTCAAATGGGTAGGTGATAATTCCTTCCATGACTGTGCAGGATGGTTTTCTCTCTTTTAATTGGATTATGGTAAGATTCATTCAACAAAAGAATAAAAAAATATATATTCCAACTACCCTAGCAGACATAAAAAAAGAATCACAAGAAGGATACTTAACTAAGGAATATATTTATCCATTAATTCTTAAGTTAAGAAGAAAGTTCTAATAGTAGATTGTATTGGTCAAGTCATCATTCTCTCACTTAAACGATGCAGAGATTAAAACTTAAGCCATACTCACAGTGATGGGTCATTCAAAGATCTGTATGCAAAATAAAATGCAAATTGTATCTCTCCTTAAAGGGGCTCATATAACTTCCTCCCCCCAAACCCTTGACCTCCTCCTACTCGTCCTTCCCATCCTCATTGAATTGTTCCTCCTTTCATCTAGAGATATTTTTTCTTTTGTGAATATACTTAGGTTGAAGGGAGAGGTGATGTGATGCAGTAGGGAAAACTCTTCCCTTTCAAATCTAAAACCACACACACATTCACCACTATGCAAGAATGCTGCAAATAAACATTAACAACAAATATGGAAAAGAAAAATGCAACATATCTTGATTTCAAATCTGAAAATGAATCACATAATCATGGAGCTCATATGCTCCCATACATCATGGGCTTTACACATACAAAAATCTGCAACTCAACATTTCTAGCTTCATTCCAACAACATCTAGGTATGCAAAAATATTCTTCTCCAAAGCCCCTTTCTCCAAATGAGCAGCATCAATATATAGAAGTTGTGAGAGAAGAAACCACCATTGGTTTCTCAAAACAACCTCCATTAAACCACCAAGAAAACCCGTCACTTTCTGCCTATAAATTATCTATTATTTGTCAGAATTTCCTCAAACCATTTCTAGCTTTGGTGCGCCTTCTCTCTAGCTTTCCGAATCATTTTGAAATTCTTAATTTCGTTATCGTATGAAAAAGTTATGCCCATTTTACTAAAACTGGGTCTCATAGATATGACTTCAGACATGCAACAACATGCAAAGCTTGTGGCCAACATGCAAATACATGCAAGAAACATGCAAGATTCCGTTGCAACCCATATTATGACCTTTTATGACACATATACATGCATACAAGACTTTTTGACCTTCTCCAAAAGTGGACACTAAAAAGGCATAGTCCCCTCCAAGATGCTTCACTGTTTTACCAAGACTTATTTCCCATGTGATTTACATTTACAATTTCACATCAAGGGAATCTACATTGTTGCAAATTAAAATATTATTCTCCAAATTCCTAAGCCCTTATTGAAAATAAACAAAAACCAAAAGAGAAATATTTTTGGTGATGCAAGATTGCCTGTGGACCCGGATGCTCCTGCATCATGATGTCATTTCAACTGACATGCCCCCTTTATCTTCCCTATCATTGTTATCACCATTGTGAGCACTCTCCCCACTATATGCATGCAAAAATGTTAGGTGAGTGGGCTCTTCCACTGTCTTTAGTTAAGGAAAATATCTAATGCATGCTTTTTTCTTCCATCTCTCAATATCAAAGAATATGCTTTTAAATTTATTTTCTATAATGACTACCATTACAATTAAAATAATTTAATACTAATTATTCATTTTTGACCATAATAATGAATGTTTCCTTTTAAATTTAATCTTATACAAATGAAATGAGTCATTGTTATCTTTAAAATAAGTTAAATTTCTATTTTAATTGATTTGATCTTAATTTTAATTTATCAATCTCTTTTTAATTATGTTCAAGTACTTACATTAAGTGAACTTATTTATTTATTATTATTTTCTTTGTTAATATGCATTTAACTATTCTTATAGTAGAACGAAATAGTTTTAGTTGATGTAAATATTCATGTGATACAAGCAATTAAATTTATTTGTATAATAAATAAATTATGAAGAAAAAGGGAAAACATCTACTAACTAGCAAGCTATGTTATGTTAGGTGTCCATGCAATATGATGCATTCCACAAGGCTATCAAGCTGCATTATGCTAAGACACAAATGAAACACATGGCTCCACTAGAAAGCAAGTTGTGTTATGCTAGGTTTTCATGTTAAAAAGGGTTATCAAGTTCATGAATCAACAAGTTTCATTATGCAAAATCCATGGATTATATTGAAAATCTCACTTTAGGGACACATAAAGCTTAACATCACAGGGGATAAAAAATTCACCTTTGAGGTGCATAAAATTTAACATTGCATAAGATGAACATAACTCACCTCAAGGGGTGCACAAAATTTAACATCACAAGGAATGAATAAAACTCACCTTAGGGGTGCACAACATTTAGCATCATAGGGGAAAAATGTCATAAAGCCACACCTTAAGGGGTGTCATCAACAATACCACCACAGAGGGTGTCTCACAAATATCAAAAGGACATTGCTCAATACATGAAAGGTCACACCTTAGGGAATATAACACATGATACCACCACTAAGAGAGGACATGTCGTGGGACAAAGGATCACACTTTAGGGAATACTAGCCATATTATTGCCACCAAAGGAAAAATAACATGCCATGAAAAGTCACAATCTTAGGCGATATCAAGCCTAACACCACAAAAACATCATATATTGAGGAAGCCACACTTTTAAAGACATTAATATGATATTGATGTTAACAAGGTCACACTTTCTAGGAGATGTATGGTATCATTAATAAAAAGTGACCATTTCTTATACAAACAACATGTATGAGGGGCTATATTCCTCCCCTTAAAATGTTAGTGTACTTGCTAAACTAATACTTTAAGGAGATACAAAAGTGTGGTAAGGAATGCACCTAACAAAAGGATACCTACCTTTTCCCCCCAAGCATAGCTGGACAAAGATGAGCCAAAATGAATTATAACATGTTGCTCCTTGGAAAATGAATTATGATCTCATAAAACCAAATACATACCTCCATGCATGTTAATGAGCATTATGTGATATTACAATAACCACATGGAAAGGAGCAGTAATGAATACATTTTAATCTATTATCCTATAAAATTTATCATTGCAAGGGTCCAAATCTTCCAATTTCTTCTTCAAACATGACATTAATCTATAATGTCTCAAAATGTTCTATGATATGTGTTACCACCAGAATTGTACTCCCTTCTTGGAGTTAGTACAATCCTTGGTCTAATATGGACCTATCTTGGGCATCCTTACATTAATTACCCTTTAAACCATCATTTATAGGCCCCTAGGACCCATTATTTTGGATCTTGAGGCTCATTCCACTCAAAAATCATAATAAATCACTTAAATCGTGACAAAAATCATTTAAAACATTCAAATCTCGAAAACCCACCTAAAAATCCTTAGGTGGGAGTCATTTTTCACCTTGGGAAAATGAGTCCCCTTTGGTGGGACCCATTCACCAAGGACGGTGAATAAGTCCCATTTGGGATATTTTTCAAATTTGAGCGAGAAATTCATTAACTTAATTCAAATTTCTGATGGATGTCGGCCTTTGATGTCTAAATAATGGTCAATTAGGTGTTAATGAATATAAATACAAGTTTCTATGTCATTTTCATCATATCTAAGCAATTCAAGCACAATTACAAGTCATTTGAGCAAGCAAATTCAAGAGTCAAGAGCATTCAAAAGGTCTATTTGTAGCAAATTTGAAGCTTTGGAGCAACATTCAAGTGTTTTTGTAGGTCTTAAAGCTCACTTTTATCCAAGATCTAGCATTATCAAGGGTTGATTATGGATGTCTATGGTGAATCATGAAGAAATTTAAGTTGGGGAACTACAATTATCCATCAAACCAAGTCTAAGGACTTGTTTTCTAAGTTATTCCATCTTCCATCGTCACACTACCTTCAGCGCCTAAGGAAGGTTTGCATATCATTGATATTAATTTGAGGTGATTTAGGGTCTCCTAAAGTGATTCTTCCATCATTCAAGTTTCATTTATGCATCTTATTCTTGCACAATTAGGATAGGATTGGATCATATCTCAGATTTCTTAGTCTTAGACACACTTAAGGCTAGGGTCTTCATACACATTCCATTATTCTTTTCAAGGTTTAATAAAAAAACTAGGGGCTTGAACAAGGAAATCCCCCCATTATCAAATCAAGTTATATTCT
Source organism: Sequoia sempervirens (assembly GCA_007258455.2). Classification (NCBI taxonomy): domain Eukaryota; kingdom Viridiplantae; phylum Streptophyta; class Pinopsida; order Cupressales; family Cupressaceae; genus Sequoia; species Sequoia sempervirens. The sequence continues at coordinate 40,324,828 of VDFB02000013.1, read as the reverse complement.
ATTTTGCAAGTATTTATGCAAATCTAGATCCATAACTCAATTTGGGAAGAAAATATAGGTGCTAGAGTGTAGATCAGAAATTTCAAATTCCAAAAAAGTGGGACATAATTGATTCACCATTAATGGTGAATGAGTCCCACTGAAGGTGTCTATTAGGTCTATTTGCAGATTCCAGTACCCTTTCCCTGAAATAGCTTTCTGGGTAGAAACCTTGATTTGGGACTTTCACCTAGGTTGTCAAATGAGTCCTAGTTGGTCAAAAAGTCAAATTTCTTAGAATTTCAGTCATTTCTATTCTTCACTTTAGCCCCTACAAGTTTCCAAGTGCACGCTTCCTATTTGGTTTTTCTATTTTACTTGCATTTAATTTATCTTTTTAGGTCTTTTGCATATCACATTGTGTTTTCCAACATTTTGTCTTTTCCAAGTTTACACTTGGTGGTGAACCCCTTTTTTCTATATTTAGCCCCTTGGTTAGCCCTATTGCTAGATTTCAATCTCCTTTGCATTGAAATCTCAAGGGTTATCCTTGGGTGGAACCTTGGTAAAGTGGGAATAACTCTAAAACCATCTTTCCCCAAAAAATTAAACTCCATTTTTTAGAGGTTCCAAATATGCACAATAGGATGTGTTTTTATTCTTCTATTTAGTATCTATTATTTTATGTACAAGTGGAAATGTGATGAATCCCAATTGTAAAAGTGTACCTAAAGTATGCTTAGTCTTAGAAAAAGGATTTCAAGCAAGTAACAAAACTTTTCTAATAGGACTATGGATCTTACATGGTTTGGATGATGGAGAAAAAGTTTGATATAGAGGCAGATGACCTTGATAACCTATGAATTTTGTATCTTCAAATGTCATTTGTTCCAAAATGAAATGGATTTCATGTTCATTCTTTGTATCACATCCTTTTTTGGTCAGTATCTTGAATCTTGAGCCATAACATTGTTCCAAGATAACATGTGTGTTAGTGACTTTGTTTTCATAGGATGAAGTATGAGTAGGTGGTATGGGATCATCATGTTTGTTATCAATAGGTTCAATTCCATATGCCTAGATTGACCTGTATAAATTCCAAATCACTTTCTCTAGGTGATGTGTAAAAAAATTCAAGTGGTGGTATAGTAGGTGCTAATGATTATTGATGTGGGTGATTAGGCCATTATATTGAAGGATAAAGCACCACATTGTTCTCAAGGTTAGGAAAGGTATTATTTTTGAATTCATTCATGATTTCCTCCTCTTTCCTCAAGATATCTTCATTAAGGAGATATACATTTGGAGATGAAGGAATATGAGTTTCATCATATGAATTAGAGTCATTTCCAAAAATGCAACATGAAACATCAACCAAGGATTTCAAAGAAGTCATCATTTTACCAAAAAATTCAACCATTATGATAATGAGATATATTCAATGAAGTTCAAAATGTTATACCATAGTGATATGAAAACTCTAAGTAGATCTAGACAAAAGATCCTAAGAGGGTTTTGTCGTAGAAATATGAGAAAAAATAACTTGGAAAGGGCCACCAAGGCTACCCCTATTTGGAAAGGTTTTATACTAATTTTAGATTTTGAGTGTTTGTAATACTATTTAGGGTTTATTTATTGTGATTGTGCAAGTGTGACATTGAATATTTTTCCAAAATTTTCCTAATTTATGATTATACAATGCAAAATGCAAGTGTGCAAATATTTTTGAAATGTTGAAGAGATAAAATACAATTCCAAATTCAATTTACAGATCTAAAATGCAGTATTTGACTAATTTTAATGTGTAAAATCTAAAAAATATGATCTTCATAACTTTTTGTAATAAAATAATATAAATTTTCACCCTTTTGACTATATGTAAAATTCCTAAATGAGTGTAATAGACACTTTCAAATTTGATTTAAGATCTAAGATGACCTAATGCAAATTTATAAATGTAATTAAGATTTAGATTTGAACTATGATGACTTAAATTAACCCTATTGCAACCTATGATGCAATATGATATATACATTTTTTAAATTTTTTTATCCTTTTTTGATGCAGAAATGAATTTCCAAATGAACAATGAAAATCAATGCAATTCCAACCTTATATCTTAGAGGATATGCTTAATATTTCAAAAGGTCTATATAATGTTAATGTGTTAGGTTCACCAAAATGATACGGTGGAAAAGTGAAACCCTAGGACTTCACTTAGGATTAGGCACTTTTCACTAATATATCATTAGAAATAGGGGTTGGAAAGAGTATAAGACTCACTTGCAACCTAAAAAATGAGTCAATCAATCCTTGATCTATTGGTTTGGAGGTTTGAGATGAAATTTTGATGAAATACAATGATGCAACTAGCTAACAATGAAAATGTACTCCTTTGATGTAAAAAAAAATCTAGAAAGTTACAAATGAATTTAATGACCAAAAGGAAACTCAACAAATTTGTGTGCACCTATGATTTGAATTTTAACTTGAGTTGACTAGACAAGGCCACCCAGGATGCCTATATATGGGTGACTAAATTTTCAATATATCTTCACAATCCTTGGGTACCTGCTCAAAGGCTTCTTCCTTCTGGATCTCACTGTCAAATATTCATTAGTTGTTGAGGTCACTAAGTTTCCATCTTTTGTCAAGTTGTAGGGTTTGAATGCAACAATGATCAAATAATATTCAATATTCCTCCAATATTCTTCAGATATGTAAAGTTTTCACATTCAAAGAGAGAGGAAGGGTTGTGCCATACAGGGGCTTTCCTTGGTCAAATCTCATGTTGGTGTTTCCACCTCCACAATGGACAAATTGATGAAATAGAGCTTATCCTTTTGAGGGATAGAGGCTACATGATAAATGAATGACGAATCAAAAATTTGATGTAACTCACCACTCAAATCTAATTTCCTTGAAGGACTGAAGTCATGCACATCTCCTCAAGTCTTGATTGCAATTTGGATTGAATTCATTTGAAGACTTACAAATGTTAGTCCTCATAAATAAAATGTATGCATAAACATGAAGAAACTCACATAAAACTTGACATGATGCTTTGTTAGTAAAATTTTGCATAATAATTATTCTTTTGACTACTCTTGACTTGATAATAATTTCTTGATAATTCTCTTTCTCCAAAAATATTCTCTTTTGGTTTTCAAATGGTAAAAAGAATAGGTATTTATATGCAATTAATCTAATTTGCCACAAATTAAATCCCAATAGATGACATTTAACATTTGAAATTCAAATAAAGAATTGCGTCTTGACATATTAAAATTTGAAACCAAAGTGGGGGGACAAGGCTGCCTAGGGTGTCCTTGTCCTGACCCTATTTTGTGGGGTGTAAATTTTCATGAGAAAAATATATTAAATGTCTACTTTGATTTTGTACATCTGATTCTTTGATAGATGATTAAATGGGCCAAGGAATGCATAATTTAGGAAATTATGAACATGATTAGGTCCATGCACAAATGAGGGAGTAAAATCTAGTGTGAAATTGTCAATGGTGATAATCTATGATTCTATAGATATCAATTGAGACCAAATAATCAAATCTATTAAACATATATATTCATACTTATACCTATGTTAATGAAATTGATGATGAAATTGTAGATGTGTGACAATTAAATTCATCAACTAAAAAAACAATAATAGATTAAACTAAAAACCACAAATATAGATGGGGTAAATACAAGAAGATGAGTCCACTTCTAGTGGATGTTTTTGACTTAGAAAAACACCCGAAATCAGGTAAAATGAAACTAGACCTTGTTATTTAGAAAATGGGATCATGTTTTGATTTAGGACACCGAGACAAAAATGTGATCTCATTTCATAAATTTTTAAAAATAAAATAAAATTATGAAATGGGATCTTGTTCTAAAATGAGATCCTATTTCATAAAAGTTTAAATTTTTTAGGCTTTTGTCAAACAGGATCCCGTTTTTTAAAATTTGAATTTTTGGCCGGGTTTGTGCTTTATTTTCTGTTTAGGAAAAGGCTTGGGGACTTGAAACTAATTTTTGGACTTGGTTTGACCTGCAACTTGAAGGTCATGTCAATGTGACAAGAAAAGAGTGACTTTGGACATATGTTTGAAGACCTTTTTTGTAGAATTTTTTGACGAAATTAAAACCCATCATAGATGAGTGTGTAGATTCCAAATATGTTATTTTCTTACAATTGTATTTTTTTCTATTTTAAAAATGATTCTTGATGAAACTCGTCCATAAACTTAAAATTTCAAGATTTTTTAGTATTTTAATAACTATTCATTAAAATATTTTTTTGAAAAATGAAGTATATATAGGAATTTTTCAAACAATTCTTTTCAATTTGAAAAAAAATTCAAAAAATTGTTTACTTCATCTTATGCATGATGTACAAGATGATTTTTCAAAACAACAAATATGGCCAATAAAAAATTAACAAAAAAATATAAAAAAAAATTACAAAAAATATTGTGAGAATTCTTCAGTGTTTTACAAATATTTTCCCAAAAGGATTCATAAAAATATGATTATTAAGGTCAAAATATGGATGGCGTACACACGCATGGTATGGTAAAAAAAAGTCTTTTAAACAATGGTTTTTAGACATGCCTATTGAAAATCAATTTGCATCATCTGGGTATTAAAATAAATTATATATTTGGAAACTAGACTCTGATTACTACATTTTATGATTAGTGACGTTTTTCAAGATTCCATCTCTAAGTGCTTCAAATTTTAAGGTTAAATGTGACAAATTTTGAAAATCAGGGAAACTACTTCCACTTTTTGGCCAAAAAGTAGACTTGAGCAACTTCTTGCACACACCCCATAAGCAATAAATTTGAAATTAATAAAAAATAAATTAATGTGTTATAGCACACATGATTAAATCTAATGTCACAACCATCCATATCAACATGGATGGTAGATGGGGATGCAATTTCCACCTATTCAACATAGTTTAAAATATTAAACATTATTTTGAATATATAAAGTATTATTTCATTTTGATATATTATAATTTTTTTACCTTAGATATAGATGCAATTATACAACTTGTTGAAGGGAAGTTTGTTATCATACCACCCTTTGAAATTATGCCCTATAATGTATAATGTTTCCATCATTTTAATTCAATTATATAATTAAAAATCAATTTACATTTATAATATTAAGTATTATATAAAACATGTTATAAATTATTGTAAGATAGAAAATTGTCATCGCTAGGGTTTAGGACCTAGGACAACAAACTTTCTATGCTCCACATTTAAGGAAACCCTAGAGATCTCAATCCAAGGATGAAATGGGGGAAAGAGTTTTGACAATAGGGTGTCCTTGGGTATGTTTAGGGACTAATGAGGGGTTCACCACCAAGCTAGGGCTTGGAAATACTAATGAAATGTAAGACCTAATTATGAAACCTAGTGATGCATAAAACTTGAATGAATGACCTAGAAATGCATATAAATCAGAATAAAAAATTGCAAAATCATAAGTGTGCACCTAGAAACCTGTAGAGGCTTGAATCATGACCCGGAATCATGAAAACACTGATTTTGATGCTGAGTGGGACTCATACACTAGTTTGGGCAGTTTAGTCCTAGACTAGGTTTACTTTGCCACAACTGGAATTTGATAGTGCTTGATCTGAATCTCTTGAAACCCTAAAAATTGGTTGTATTGGGACTCATATTCCCAAGGTGGCATATCAATCCCAATGTGCTTTTTTAGAAGGTTAATGCCTGATTCTACTTTACAATCTCTTCTCTCTCTACCACACCTTGTTTTTGGATCTGAAACCCTAATTCAAACCTACAGATGACTTTTTGTGAAGATAGCAACCTTGTGAATGAGGGGACAACTCCAAAAACTTTCTCCAAGCTTGTGACCTAATTAATCTTCAAGGGATATTTGGGCTCTAAGACACCTAGATCTACAATCACACATCAAAGAGAAGAAATATTTGTTGATTGTTAGAGGATAGGTGTTTGCCTAGGTCAAACCCCATTTAGGTAATTAAACCAAATTATGAGATAATGAAATAAGGAGATGAAATATGAGACATGAGACATAAAATATGAATAATGATACCTTGAATAATGCCTTGTAAATCTGCAATCTAACATGAGGTGGCCATGAAGGATGTAGAATAGACCATGAACTTTGATATGAAACCATGCTTGTAAATGGATCTTCAATGCCACATCACAACACTAGCTCAACATCATGCTTGATGCTTGATATCCTTGACATGATGACAAATCTTGGATTGCTGCAACAATTAATGAAGAATTCTTCCCTTGAATACCTTAGAAATGATCTTGAATGCTCTCTTAATAGTCTTGTAAAGTCTTTGAATGCTTAACTTTTGATTGCTTGACTTGATATCATGAATGCTTAATGAAATAATGATTTGAGACCTCATTTATATAGGAAATCCATCTAATATCCCGTTTATTATATCCCACAGGTTGACATTCAAGAAATTTGAATTTAAAATCCTAATTTCTTACTCAAAACCTTAAAAATAGGCCAAATGGGACTCATATGCCATTTGTGGCATATGGGTCCCACTCATATGCCCAAGGTGGAGTATGGGTCCCATAGGGCCTTTTTGGAGAGGGAAAGTGTTGGGGAGTGAAGGAATTAAGTTTATTTGATGTCTATGTTAGGATTTTGGTTAAAATATGCCTCAAGATGCACAATATAGGGTCTTAGGGGCCTATTAATGATGATATTAAGGTTATAAATTTAAGGGGGTCCAAAATTCAATGTGAAAGTGTAAATAAATATACTTTACAACATTAAATTAAGGAAAAAATAGGTCTATTTAGTGCAAAAGGTCCCTAAATCCAATGTGAATGTGTAAAACAAATTACAACACTAGATTAGGTCCATTTAGTTAACAAGCCTCCTAAATTTAATGTGAAGGTGTAAATAAATACACTTTACAACAATAAATTAAGGAAAAGTTAGGTTTATTTAGCTTTAAAAGGGACCAAAACCTCATGTGGATTTGCAAAACATATCACAACACTAGATCAAGGTGATATTAAGTCCAATTTATCATTGATTATTCCCAAATTAAGCAAGGAAAAGGTGAACATTTTTTGTTGTCACATTTAGCCCCCACTTTAGTGAGATGATGAACTTGCTTCAAAATCACACTAAAGTAGACATTCAAGAGGGGTCCAAGTGTATCGATGCAAATGGTCTATGATAACAAAGACTGAGGGAGTGGTCAAGCCCCCAGGATCTGAGATCCTATGTCAAATTGACATAAGCACAAAGGAGGCACACAAGGTGTATGATATGTAACATCAAGATACACAAAACAAAATTTTAATGATTAAGAAGAATAAAAACAAACAAAAGTAACAAGAGGTAGATCAAGCCTCGACCATTTTTCCAACACAATGTGGATCATATCTAAGCTATTTTTCCAAAAATGCATGCTCACTCTGAGGTAACAAAACTTTAGGATGTTCACTAGGTGAGTATCTAAAAGGGTGAGACACATGACTGGTATGTGCTCACAAACGTGAGTGGCTAAGGGAAGTCATGCCTACGTTCAGATCCCACATAACCAAACCAAAGCTATACCTCCTAATAACTTTGATAAGGTTCCACACAATAATGATCTTCGAGCTTCATGAGACAAGAAAAACTTCATATGCTTGGAGCTCATGGACAAACAATGAAATTTGAGCTTCGTGAGGCAAGAAAAGCTTGATATGCTTGGAATTCATGAACAAAAAAGATGTCTCTATAGGAATGAAAAGTGTGTTACACAAGGTGGCCATATAAAAAATAGTGTAAGGTGCATTCAAGGAGATTTTTCTTAGTTCATGTAAGGTCTCTTCTTAGGAAACATTGTGCCTAATGTCTCCAAGAGAGGAAAAGTCAAAGAAATATCATGCTCTTAAAGGAAATCAAGCCCAATGACACCACCAAGAAAATGATGTATCATAAGAAGAAATAAAATATCATAATGAAACATGAGTGCCGATGTATGCCCCAATTTAAAGTAGTTGCTAACACCATTACTGTGAACAATTGCTTTAAATTAGAAGAAGACATGAGAGCTTATTCGGAAAACCCTATGCCAAGTCATATGTTTCCAATAAGCTACATCATGAATAAGTATGTCACATGTGAGCCAACTTAAGGCATGCCATCCACATCCCAAGATTGCTCTTATATATACATGGAAGGCAGTCAACTAGCCAAAAGAGACAACAAGTGACATACGAGAACAAGGCTACCTCACCCCTTGCCACCACTTAGTGCAGGACAAGGATGAGCTGAATATGATGAAAATAAGATTCAATTAGAGGAAATAGGTGCTTCGACACAAGGAAGAGCATCACAGTCTTTAAGATGTTGAATTTGTTATTTAAATCCTTACATTCATTAGTATAATGACAATGAACTCTATGATATGCACAAAATGAATGCTTGTAGTAAAATTTCTTTTTTGTTCTTGGAGGGAGAGATATCAAGTGATCTTGGAGGAGTCTCGACAAGATACTCTCTTGAGAAAATGTTAATTTATTTTGCGACAAAGATATCTCTTGTTTAGTATAGGATGTCATACTTACACACGAATCTTTAGATTGCAAGATTTTGTACTCTTCTTTACAGGAGGGTGTAAAATCTATCAAATTCAAATCATAAGTGTTTTACATGATGAAATTAATGTTAAGTGAATATTTATGTGTTTCTTTCATTTCTTTCAAGGGATGATAATCAAGACCACTAGTGTCTATTAGTTCATGATGCACTAATGCTAAAGTTGGCTTAGAAGGATGTTTTGTAATAGTGTTGACATTAAGTGAAGGCTTGTTTGTTGGTTTGATTTCTATCAAAGGACAATAGCCAAGACCACTAGTTTTTTCTTGCATTTGAGGCTCTATAGGGACACATATACCTTGTTCTCTAGCACCACATACTTTTCCACTATAACTAAGTTGTTTCATAAGTTCATACCCTTTTCCATAAAGCTTTTTCATTTATTTAGGATTTGGTGGTTTCTTATGATCAACTTTATCAAAGTTTGTTGTGTATGTTGTCTTTTATTCTAAAGTGATTGAGGTGGATGCTTTCGAAGGGTCTTCCGAATTTTGTGTTGAAATTACCACTTTTTCTTTTCCCTTTTCATAATCTTTGTTTATGATTTTGTATTCACCGATGAATGTTTGTTTCAAGCCTAAGGAACCCCAATCATCTTCCAATAAATTCATGATTTATTCAATATGTTTTTATTTGTCTTTCTGTTGCATGGGTTCTACTTGTGTAGTTGGTGTTAATGCTTTCAAAGGATTCTCTTTTTTTGTCTCAATGTTTAAACAACTATTTGGTTTAGGGTCAACTTCGAGTGTGTACACTTTGTTGTTGTAGATGTATTTCATTTTACAATGAAGGGTAGAAGGCACCCCATTCATTGCATGAATCCACGGTCTACCTAAAAGAAGATTGCATGAAATATCGTGAGGAGTAACATGGATCAGTGCTTCTAATGTGGCCTTTCCAGATGTAATAGGCAAAGTGATCACACCAAGTAGTTTTTTTCCTAGATTGTCAAATCCCTTGATAGATAAAGAGTCAGGTTTAATTTTTGATTTATCCACACCAAGCTTATCCAAAAGGGATACACTGCACACATTAAGGGTGGAGCCATTATCAACGAGGGTTCTTTTTAATTTCTAGAAAATTATGTATAGCTATTATCATGAAAACATCATTTTGTTCTTGCACTTCCAAAGGAGGGATCTCACTTTGGTAGAAAACAATGTCAACATTTATTCCTTGAATCATGGTTGCTATGTCATTCAGTTGTGCATTAGAAGAGATAGGAACTTGTTGTAAGTCACTTTGAATCATGTTATGATAATGATGAGATACTTGAATAAGGTCCCATAATGATATCTTAGCAGGAGTATTCTTTAGTTGTTTGATAAGATCATACTCCTTTTTCACTTTGTGAAGGCAAATGAGGAGGACCAAGCAAGATAGGGTTAGGAAAGATAGGATTAGGAAATGGGAGGGATGTTGAAGGTGTTTTTCTTGGTTGTGGATTATTTGTAGTGTTATATGTATAAGCAAAGGTATTATGGCTCGACTGGTGTGAAACATTATTCTGAGGTGGGTAAAGGATAAGTTCAAGTTTGTTTTGAGTTTGCGGTCATTGTGAGGATGGGAAAGGAATTATAGGATTCTTAGGATGTACCACAAGGTATGTAGGAGGTCCAATAGTCAAGGGGGGTCTAATGGAGGGTATGTACAGGATCATGATGGGCCAAAAAGTGGTGATATGATGGGTATGTGTAGGGTATGTGGCTAACGACTTTTTTTTACCCAAAATTGATGAAATGAAAAGGGATTTTAAAGGAGAATCTCAACTTTCTACCAATATAAATTATGCTTTACTTTGAATTTAATAAATAAATATTATTCATTTTATATTTGAATTATGACTAAAGTCATGATTGATAGGTTGATTGAAAAACATCTATAGCTTTCAAATGGTATCATATTTTTTGAATCTGAAACATGCATCACATTCTATGCTTCAGATACTATATAATTAAAAAAAATGAATTTCATGAAGTTTTGACCAAGTTAAGGTGGTTAGACATATGAGTTTTTATATTTTTAAAAATATGTAATAACAAATTCATAATTAATTATTTACTTGGAAAAAAATTACAAAAAATATGCATCACACTGGGACATGAGTCCTATACTTATATCTAAAATCTTATAAAAAAATATTATCATTTTATTGTGGTTAGGGTGGTCAGACAGACACCTACTTATTTTTTCCCTGAAATTTAAGTACTATTGCATTGAAATTTCAAATTTTCACCAAATAGATTTAAAAGAAAAAAAAACCTAGTAGTTTAGAAACTACATTCAATTTGCTACAGATTCTATTCTTACATATTTTTGAAATAATATAGATAACTTATTCAAATTTTTATGTCAAGTTTCCTAACTCTAATTTTTCTAAATTTTTCACCACTTAAGGGCCTATTTTTTCCATGATGATCCTACACATGTACTGGAAACTTGTGCATTCATAACCTCAATGGTCTTGGTTTGATGTATTTCTAATAAGGGGTAGTCTGGTATCATCTTTTCACCATAATCCAAGGAAGTCACATCACTATTGTTGTCATTTTCTTACACCATAATATCCTCCCTAGGAGGAGATTTTTTAGAACTACAAACCAAATGTTCTTGACATTCAAGGATTGGTTCTTTCAAAATTACTTCATCGCAAGTAGGGGAATGATCAATGGTTGAATTGTATTGTTTATCAATGACAGCATTCTCTTTTTCAATAATGTTTTTCCTAGGGGAAGAGAGACACATAAGATTCTCATGACCTTCATCATTTGTATTTTTTAACATAAAAGTATCTTCTTCACAACTAGGAGAGATACTAGAGAAGAACAAATGTGATTTTCAAGATTGTCCATAATTTCATTCCTTTGTCCCATAATGCCTTCCAAGATAGGATAGGTAGGGGAAGGATCATAAAGAGGGTTGTTATAGACCTTAAAGGTTTGATCATCTAACACTAAAATATCCTCATCACATGTACAATCTCTTCTCTTTTGCTTTAAATCATTGTCACAAGCAAAGGGAGAATGGAAACTAGGTAAGGTGATGTTTAGGAATGTTTCTATGATCTCATTCTCTTGTTCTATAATATCTTCCCAAAGGGGACAAGGAGAAGGAAAAACATGATCTTCATGATTATCAACCATTGTATCATCTTTCATCAAGATACCTTCATCACTAAAAGGAGACCTGTATCAGGAGAAGAACAACTATGATCATCATGAATGCCCATACTTGCATCCTCTTCTATCACATTATTCTCACAAGTAGGAGAGATAAGAGGGGTTGTAGGTTTAAGGTAAGCGTTAACATTTTCAATCTCTTGCACTAAGATATTCTCATAACTAGGAAATGTTTTGAATGAATGACCAACATGCTTATTCACTAAATTTTTCTTTGCAAACTTGGAAAAGACTGAAACTAACATTTGTGAAAAGTAATCTATGCAAGTTCTTAAAATGGAAAGAGACTTAAAATGCAATGTAAAGACCTAGAATGAAATGTGTAAAAGCAAGTTTCAGATTTCAAACAAGGTAATTTATTGATTACACTATGTAACAATTTGGAAATGAAATGTTGTAAATGAAAATTTGGAATTAAGCAATGCATGAAATGAACCAATTTAAGCTATATCTAGTGAAATGAATGTAACAGATATTCAACCAACTAAAAAAGATAACTAATGACAACAAACAAAAGTGCATCAACAAGGTTTTAAATGCTGTCAAAGGTAGTTTCAGACATGTGCACTAGGAATAAATCACCCAGAGGGGTGTAAGAGTCCCAGTGAGGGTTTTTTTTTCAAAATTTTCAAAAAAATTTAAGTGATTTTTATGCTTTTTAGTTTGTGTGATTTGTAACCTAAATGAAAATACAGTTTTCAAGTGATTTTTAATGATTTGAGATGAAAAAATGCAACCTATATGTGCTTTCACTAATGCAAGACTTAAAAATATTAGAATGCCAATTAACTAATGCAAACCCTAATGCAATGTTAATGTAAGCAAGGCTTATGTTGATGATGCACTCCAAATCAGAAATGATGTGTTCTAAATGTAGGTTCACCAAAATGTAAGAAAATTGTCATCACTAGGGTTTAGGACCTAGGACAACAAACTTTCTATGCTCCACATTCAAGGATCTCAATCAAGGATGAATTGGGGGAAAGAGATATGACAATAGGAAGTCCTAGGGTATGTTTAGGGACTAATGAGGGGTTCACCACCAAGCTAGGGCTTGGAAAGACTAATGAAATGCAAGACCTAATTATGAAACATAGTGATGCATGAAAATTGAATGAATGACCTAAAAATGATAACATAAAACTGCAAAATCAAAAGTGTGCACTTGGAAACCTGTAGAGGCTTGAATGAGGACCTAAAATCATGAAAACACTGATTTTGATGTTGAGTGGGACTCATAGACCATTCTTGGTGATTTAGTCCTAGACTGGGTTTTCTTTGCCAAAACTAGAATATGACAGTGCCTAATCTGAATCTCCTGAAACCCTGAAAATTGGTTGTATTGGGAATCATATGCCCAAGGTGGCATATCAATCCTATTTTGATTTTTTGAAATTTTAATGTTTGATTCTACACTCCATTCTCTTCTCTCTCTGCCACACCTTGTTTCTAGATCTGAAACACTGATTTCAGACCTATAGATGACTTTTTGTGAAGATTTCAACCTTTTAAATGAGGGGACAACTCCAACATCTTTCTCTAATCTTGTAACCTAATATTCAAGGGATCTTCGGGCTACAAGAAACCTAGATATGCAATTACACATCAAAGAGAATAGAGATTTGTTGATTATTGGAGGATAGGGGCTTTCCTAGGTCAAACCCCATTTAGGTAATTAAACCAAATTATGAGATAATGAAATAAGGAGATGAAACATGAGACATGAAACATGAAATATGAACAATGATACACTAAATAACATGCCTTGTAAATCTACAATCTAACATGAAGTGGCCATGAATGATGTAGATCTAGACCATGAACTTTGATATGGAACAATGCTTGTAAATGGATCTTCAATGCCACGCCACAACACTAGCTCAAAAAAATGCTTGATGCTTGATATCCTTGACATGATGATGGATCTTGAATTACTACAATTAATGAAGAATTCTACCCTTGAATTCCTTAGAAATGATTTTGAATGCTCTCTTGATAGTCTTGTAAAGTCATGGAATGCTTAACTTTTGAGTGCTTGACTTGATATCATGAATGCTTAATGAAATAATGATTTGAGAACTCATTTATATAGGAAATCCATCTATTATCTCAATTATTAGATCCCATAGGCCAAGATTCAAGAAATTTGAATTTAAAACACTGATTTCTAGCTCAAAACCTTAAAAATAGGCCAAATGGGACTCATATGCCTTATGTGGCACATGGGTCCCACTTGGGTGGAACTTATATGCCTAAGGTGGCATATGGGTCCCACAGGGCCTTTTTGGAGAGAGAAAGTGTCAGGGAGTGAAAAAATTAATTTTATTTGATGTCTATGTTAGGATTTTGGTTAAAATATGCCTTGGGATGCACAATATAGGGTCTTATGGGCATATTAATGATGATATTATGGTCATAAATGCAAGAGCGTCCAAAATTAAATGTGAAAGTGTAAATAAATATATTAAATTACAACATTAAATTAAGGAAAAATTAGGTCTATTTAGCTCAAAAGGGCCCTAAATCCCATGTGAATGTGTAAAACACATTACAACACTAGATTAGGTCCATTTAGTTAACAAGCCTCCTAAATTTAATGTGAAGGTGTAAATAAATACACTTTACAACACTATATTAAGGAAAAGTTAGGTTTATTTAGCTTTAAAAGGGCCCAAAACCTAATGTGGATGTGTAAAACATATCATAACAATAGATCAAGGTGATATTAAGTCTAGTTTATCATTGATTATTCCCAAATTAAGCAAGGAAGAGGCATACTTTTTTTTTACAATTCTTATCAAAATACCTATATAGATAAGAATACCTATATGTCACTAGGATACACATCATTTAGCAACTCATTATTCATCACTATATCATATAATGCACCATCTTAGTCACACCTTGTACTTTCAAAACATCTAAAGTGATAGTGAGCACACTTGTGGGTGGTGGAACCCTTTGCACCCTCTATATTGCGAGGACATCTAGGAGCTTGAACTGCACATTGAAAAAAACCTCCACAAAATCAAAGAGAAGTAGTTTTATCAGTCAATCAATTTCATTGAATAAGAATGAGATGCTTATAGTATACAAAATCCCTGTTAAATAGAGCAAGAATAAGTTGTAGGATATGTTAAAAAGAATGGAAATGCAATATGCAATATGAGATGCATTATGGGTCCCAAAAATAAAGCCTTGTTAGGTACCTATGTACAACTACAATGCAATGAAATGCAAATCTCTTACAATCGGAGAAAAGGAGAAAAAACCTATGGGAGAAAACTCCTCTCCAAAAGAGAGGAAAAAATAAAAGTGAAAGGAAGGAGGGCTCCTCAAGAGCCCCCAAGGATAACTTCCTTCACCCCTAACATTGATCACAATTGAAGATAGCGGGGAGAGGCAAAAGGTTTAGTGAAGATGTCTGCAACCTGTTGCTCCGTAGGTAAATAATCCAAAGAAAGAACACTGGTCGCATCCACTAAAGAATATAAAAGTCACGAAAAATCCTATCCTAGGAATTGGACATTCTAGTAGGCAACTAATATCTTATTATGGCCGTTCATTTACTTTGTCAAACTAGGGAACACATACTTGAAATGGAGCACTGTATGTGCACTAAGAACCAGTTTCAGTCATGATTTACCAGAAATAAATGCGTGAAAGGAATTCTAATTATGCTACAGAAATTTAATGCAAAGCCTTCTAAACTTAATCAAAGCAGAAATTATAATAACTATAATTGAGAAACAAACTATGAACTGGCCTTATGTTGTAGGAACAAACACGGGGATGGATTCCTGATGCTGCAGGAACAATATAAAACTAAGTTTGCATTGAAACTTTTCAAGAATGAAATCTAACTTATGATCAATAGAAAATAAATGAATAACCAACTAATTACAGATACTTACTAAGTGGGCCCCCTTAGCAAGCATCAACTAGTTATGCAAGAATTGAACTCAGAACTTCATCAACTTTTATTCATAAACTCAGAATGATATACATTGTTCTGCTTATATGGAAACTAACACAAAGCTCTGATTATTATTATAATTCTAACTCTTACATGCTATGCTTGCCACATCGCGCAGGAGGAGAACTTATTTATAAGAAAAGCAACTAACTAACTAACTTAACAGAGAAAGATGTGGACATAAGTATATCCTAAAACCAAGGAACATACTTCTCATAATGAAAGCTTATCCGTTCAACATGATCCAGAGAGAATTTAGCATTCCACTCTTTCCAAATTTAATAATCATTTAGGTTTCTTCCCAATGACCCAGTCAAAGAGTCTCCGCTAGAACTTCCTTTACACTGTGCTGCAAATGGACTTTACTGCAAGGCCAAAGTCTGTTGTGCTTGACTCGTTCATGCTCCCTTCAACAACCTGCGATGCACAAGGCAACAGAAGCGAAAGAGAACATGTGTGGCGAATGACACGATACATTCATTAATCACATATTAAATCTATTTCATCATTCAAAAACCATATGCATTATATCATTCATTCGGGAAGTCAAACAGGGTAGTTAATAAGACACAGAGATATTAGGCTGCAGGAATGTAGGAATGTATTGCTATAGGATACTACCCATTTTAGATAAAAAGTATTTAATAAAAGAGTTAAAATATCCATTAGTAGTAAAAGTAGAGATATTAAAAATACATCATGATACTCAAATCATGAACATATCCTGAGCTCATCATCTGCCCCCTACTTAACCTAATGATGGTCCACCAGCATTAAGTTTCTTGGTTGTTTCCTTGAAATCTGTAGGAGCAGTATGGGTTTTTGGCACAGTCCCAAATTTATAATAGAAACCTCTGAAATGTTTCCATCTTTCATATCTGAGGGTTTCTGTATCCTTATTAACATCTACAGCTCTATAAGGATAAAGTGGCCACATTAAAACCAGAGGTCGAAATGTTATTGGAAACCATAACTCGAACCTCTTATGAAGACCAAGCTGTATGTACTTCTTTGTCTTTCCAAGGCCTGCTTTAAAATTCAGGGGGCTATGTGGCTCAAATTTTTTTAGCCCAATAGTCAATTTCTCCCATCTCTTTTCAATTCTGGAAGAGGCAAGCTTCCAAAACAAATATGGTTGCCCTTTGAATTCCTCATACACTTGATTTTTGATATCAAATATTTTTATTCTTTCTATTTGATTGTTGAACCCATATGCAACAGTGAGCCAAGTTTTCAGCATTGTGTAGGGATCTGTGCTTTTTGATCGCAGTGGTATAGGATCATCCCTTTCAGCTTCTTCATAGGCTTCCAATTGTCTGCCATAATTAGTTTCATTGGCTGCCCATGAAATAAGTGACCTCAAATGAATATCACCAATATAAAGAAGTGGATTCCACTCTATTTTAGAGGGAATTATCAATCCATGCAAATAAAATTCACATAAATAATTCTTTAGCCAATTAGGAGCCACTTGGTATGCATCATAAAATTCTTTGGATGTATGAATACAGGATCTAAATTCCTCAAAATTATCATTAATTGAAACCATATAAATTGTTCCTTTAGGCACATGGCATAGACTCTAGGCGGTGGTCTACACTCCACAATCTTACCAGTTATTTTCATCATTTCATTCATTTTCTCTTTCATTTCTTGGATTTCCTATTTCCATCTTTCAATTTCTCTTTTCAGTTTCTTCTTCTCTTCCTCCCAAAGACTTTGTTGAATTTCAGTCTTGGCTAAGTGGCAGAAACTCAAGGTTTGAAATGTGATCGACGTCCATGTGGTCCTAAGGTATTCCAAAAATTCAATCAAAAATGTCTTTTTATAGACAACCATAGCTTGACAAGTTGTAGGGGGTAATGAGGCTTCATTAGACACTTCCAACTATTCAAGTTGTTCTTCCTCTTGCTGCAGGATGAATTCCTATTGTTGTGTAGGAGGAGATTGTACTTCCTCTGAAATTTTCCTAGCTACCTCAGCCAAGTCATCAAGACTTGGCATTCCCCTTTCATTACTATCATGTTGTGATTCATCAACTTCCATTAGCTCATTTTGCATTTCCTCAGGAGCAACAGGTGGGCTATGTGAAATATTCTCAGGTACATTCTGAGAATCATCATGGCTGTATTCTTCAGACTCCTAAAATTATTATAACTTCAGATTGAATAGAAATTGAGGTGACTTTATGCTGTTTCCTTACTGAAACTCTTTTTGGCAATGTGGTAGCTGCAGGAGGCACTCTCAGGGCTTTCTTCTTTCTAAATTGCCTAGAGGGTTCAGACTCAACAAAAGAAAATGATGGTGAAACTACAGTGGAAATAGGTGTTGCTGTAGGAGGAACTGCTACAGGAGAAGGTGCTGCAGGAAAGGGACACTGTTGTCTTTGAACATGAGGGTCAGAATCTAGGGTTTGTTCTTCCCTAGATGACTCTCCTACCTTTTTTTTTCTTTTTCTCTTCTACTAGTAGACCTGGTTTGTACTTGGGTAGAGGGCTCTGGTGTGGAGGCTGTAAGAATAGATGTTGCAGGGGTAGGTGCTACAGGGAGTGCTCTAGGAGGCTCTGAAAGTTGTAGACCCATTTGTGAAACAAATTCTTGCCAAGAAAGCGGTGATACATCCCTCAGGGAACGCTCAATCAAAATTTTAATGAGGGCATGATGGGCAATAGAGTTGTCCCTTCCCCTCTAGGATTCATGGGCACTTTGTTTCAAAAGATTTAGCAAAAAATTTGGGACATTAACAGCTAACCCATGCCTCATATGTCTCAATAATTTAAAATGGCAAGAATGTAAATAGGAGAAGCATCCCTCAAAAGTTAAGTACCTGATTATGAATGCAACATATTCTGAATATGGAAAGGGCAGTGACACTCATTTGTATCCTTGTTTAGAGACCTCCAAAGGTCCATCAGTTGGTACTGTAAACTCTGCCCTAGCAGAAACAACATCTGAAGAAAAATTTTCTCCTATTGCAGGAAGCCCGATTATTTCAGCAATTTGTTCTTCTATTATAGCCACTGTCAGACCCCATACTGAAGCTTCCCCTTCTGAAAGAGTTCTTAAAAATTCACCAACAACTTCCTCATTAAAAGAATCTAACCTTAGAAAATAGTTTAGCCAACCACAATTGCTAAATTCCTGAACTATTTGAGGATTCTGTGTTAAGAGCTCATGAGCTACATGCTTATGTCTTACCAATTGACCACCCATATTCGCAAATTATTCCTGCTTGAAATTCCTGAAACTCAAACTTTTTTTGAAAATTCAAAAGAAATTTCTTCTGATCTGCTTCTTTTTGCTTCCTTTTGTCCTCTCGCCACTTTTCTCTTCTTTTCCAAGAATGTCTTGAAAGCTAATTGCATGTAATTATTGTTAGGAACTACTCATATCAAGCAGTTAATATTGTTTAGGATAAAACACACAACCATATTTGGAAAGTACAAGAAAAATAAAAATATCTTATTAGTTGTGACAGTGATAGAAGAAAAGGTTTGCAATGGATTATCCTTCCCCCTACTGAAAATTTGACATGTGTCCACACATGTGCGAAAGGATAGGCGAAGAATGGGTGATAAAGACTGATATGTAAATAGCAGTTGTTGAATAAATGAAATAAATAAATAATGTGAATAACAAAAGATATCGCGTACCTTTTAATTAATGCCCGTACGTGTTGGAAAATATTGTAGCACACCATGAAATGATGGTTGGAATAGAAACCATGAATGAGGTTGGTACAACAGGATGGATGACATGGAAGAAAATAGAATGAATGGCGATGATGGATGGAAAACAAAGAATGTGGCTTCCTTTAAAAGGAAACCTTTATTATGGGCATGCAACATGGAATTTAAAGAGATGCTGCAGGAGAAAAAATGAAGTCTTTCGCTGCAGGAAGATCAGTGGCCGCATTTGAAACAAACTGCTGCATAATTCATCTTTGGATGCTGGCTTATTATACAACCGAAGACGGTGTCCATTAACCAGTAGCTTGAATCGAACTGAATCTATTGTGGCTAACTGCACTGAGCCATTATCAAATACATTTTCTATTTCATAAGGACCAAGCCATCGTGTGGTGAGTTTACCTTGATTTTCTTTGTATCTAGAGTCATAGAGCAGTGCCTAGTCATTGGCAAAGAATTGCTTAGTTCGAATATGATTGTCATGCCATTTTTTCTTTTTTGTTGGATAGTTTTAGTATGCTCCAGGGTAGCTTTCCTTATCTCATCCAATGCATTCAACTATAGGAGGCGTTCCTTTTGAGCTTCTGAAATATCAATGTTAAGATGGAGAGCAGTCATTAAGGTCTTATGCTCAAACTCAATTGGAAACATGGAAGTCTTACCATAGAGTAACTCAAAAGGAGTAAACCATGTAGTTGTTTTCCATGTTGTCCTATAGGCCTAGAATGCTTTAGGAAGGTGACTGCTCCAATCCTTCTTGTGTAAATGGACTATTTTTGTAAGGATTTCCTCAATTTCTCTGTTGGTAACCTCTGCCTGACCATTAGCTTGAGGGTGATAGGGGCTAGACTTTATATGTCTGATATTATAATCATTCATCAATGCAGTGATTAAGTTGGATGTAAATTGAGATCCTTGATTAGTAACAAGTTCCCTTGGGACTCCAAATTGAGTAAAAATTTTCTCATATAGGAACTCAACAACTTTATTGTCACGGGCAGGTGTCATTGCTTTCACTTCCACCCACTTGGTTACATAATCAATACACACCAAAATGTATGATTTCCCTTTGGATGGAGGATCAATAGGCCCAAAAAAATCCATGCCCCATTTGTCAAACGGACTGACTACCACTTGTGGATTTAGGGGCATTTCATCAAACCTTGTTGGTCTCCCCATACGTTGACATCTGTCACATTTCCTGGTGTAGGCTGCAACATCTTTGTGTAGTGTGGGCCAATAATATCCTATAGTAAGCACTTTTATAGATGTTCTCTTGGCTGCAAAGTGCTCTCCACATGGTTCATCATGATAGGCGTGCAAAATGTCATAGGTCTCATCTTCCCTAACATATCTTCTCATGACTTGGTCAGGTCCTGTATAAAATAAACAGTCTGCAATCCATGAAAAGTTAAAATTTTTCTCTACCAACAATTTCCTTTCCTTTGGTGAGAAGTGTGCTGGAATTTTGTTGGCTACTAAATAATTTGCAATATCTGCATACCATGGAGTTTGAGTAGCAATAAAAAATAGATGTTCATCGAGAAAACTATCATCAATTACCTTAGGAGTGTCAGGTGTAGGTGTTTGAAGTCTTGACAAGAAATCAGCCACCACATTAGCTCAGCCTGGCTTATCAATAATTGTGATATTAAATTCCTACAATAATAGGAGCCATCTTGCTAATCTGCCAGATATGGTAGGCTTATTCATAAGGTACCTTATTGCTGCATGATCTGTATGAAAAAATATTTGGTAACCAGTGACATAATGTCGAAACTTGTTCAGGGAATACACAACTGTTAGCAATTCTTTCTCTGTGACAATATAGTTTAATTTAGGGCCATGAAGGTTTTTGCTAATGAAATATATGGCATGCTCAATGGAATTCTCTTTTTGTCCTAAAACTGCCCCTATGGCATGATCATAAGCATCTGTGTGTATATGAAAGGGTAGACTCCACTTCGGTCCTTGAAGAACAGGTGCCTAAGTAAGTAGGTTCTTAAGTTGTAGGAAAGATTTGTCACATGCCTCAGTCCAGTTAAATTCAGAATCCTTGGTCAATAAGGCATATAATGGACTGACTATTTTGCTGAAATCTTTGATAAATCTTTTATAGTATTCAGCATGTCCTAGGAAACTTCTAACATCCTTTTGTTTTGTAGGTGTTGGAAAAGTTAGAATAACTTCTATTTTTTTAGAATCAACTTGAATTCCTGTTTGAGAGACATGATGGCCTAAAACAATTCCCTCTTGCATCATCATAAAGCATTTCTCACTATTCAAAGATAAATTCTACTCCTAACATCTTTTCAACACTTTTTCCAAATTTTCTAATGCTTCTTCATAAGTAACTCCATAAGTGGTGAAGTCATCCATGTAGATTTCCATAGAATCATGGGAAATGTCAACAAAAATATTGATTACTGCCCTTTGAAATGTTGCAGGTGCATTACACAATCCAAATGGTAAGACAAAGTAGGAAAAAGTACCCCATGGACTGGTAAAAGTTGTTTTGTCTTGATACTCAGGGGCGATTCTAATTTGATTATAGCCACTATATCCATTCAAAAAGGAGAAATACTTTTTCCCAGAGAATGAGTCCAGTACTTGGTCAACAAATGACAGTCGAAAGTGACCCTTTTTAGTTGTTGTGTTCAGCTCCCTGTGGTCTACACAAACTCTCCATTTTCCTCTTTTTTTAGGGACAATCACCAATGGAGATACCCACTGACTGTCTGAAATGGGGTAGATAAAACTAATATCAAACAATTTCTAGAGCTCTATTTTAACTATTTCCCTAAGTGCTGGGTTTATTCTCCTTTGAGGTTGTCTAATAGGTAAACGGTCTTCCTTAATGTAGATCCTATGAGTACAGAGCTAAGGATCTATTCCCTTCATATCCCCATAGTTCCATGCAAAATATCTACGTTGATCTTGCAATATTGTGACTAGGGTAGCTTGTTGAGATTGAGGTAGCTTATTATTGATGTTCAGACAACAGCCTGGAGACACTTCTACTTGCTTGGTAAGATCATTCATGGAGGCTGCTGAGAAAGGGGTGTTTGTATTTCATGTGGAAGCAAGTTATGATAAACTACAGGAGATTTAGGTGACAGGCTCTCAGAATTTAGTTGCTGCAGCAAACACTACTGAGGACAACTATCTGGAACAGATGGGCTACTTAGATCAGAGTTGGACTACAAAATATGTAAAAGCAAGTCATCCTCACTTTGAAGTTGTGAAAATGGATTATTTTGCAGCATCATTAATTGAGCCAATGAATTGACTTCTTCCATTTCCTTTCCTAAATCTGGCCAAATTCATTGAGACAAGTCTAGCTGAGGTTGGTTAGGTGGATATAAAGCCAATTTATTTCTTGACTGACCATCAGAAATTGTCATATCTCTTGAATGACATTCTATAAAAGCATCAGTCGTAACTAACCATGTTCTACCTAGGATAATATGATATCCTCCCAAAGTTGCCTTGGTAGACTATATGGTGAAATATGTTGGGTATTCCCAAGACTCAAGGATGCCAATGACATCTTCTACCACTCCATCAGGTGTTACTATGGAACTATCAGCAAGCTGCAGGATGGTAGGTATAGACTGAATGGTTAGGATATTTGAGTACTCCATAGTATGCTTGGTCATTACATTGATGGCTGCACCAAGGTCTATCAAAACATTCTTTACTATTTGGCCATTAATATTTATTTGTACCACAGGACTCCCAGGATTAGTATATTTTGGAATGACTACCTTCCTTAACATAATATCTGCCAACTGTCCTAGAACATGGATGGTTTGGGGATCCTTTTTCTTTCTTCCTAGTTTTTTTAAACATGCCTCCTTAATGGCTTTTCCATAAATTGGGACATCTTTAATGGCTTGAAAAATAGGAATTTGAATGTGTACATTTTTTAGCTAATCCAAAATATCAAAGGTAGGCTCTTCCATAGACTTGGATGTAGTAATTTGCAACCTCTAAGGAAAAGGCAATTTGGCCTGATGCTGCAGGACAGGTTCCTTAGAGACAATATCTAAAACAGGTATATGTTCTGCAGGATCAGTATGTTGTTCAGAAGTAGAATCTAGAATCTCTATAATTACAGGTGGCTGTGGAGCAGGGAGAGTGGTTCTAGACCAAAGATGGATATCATGAATATTCATGGCATATGATGGATACTGATTGGATTCTGCAAAATACATGGTTTGTTGTTGTTGCTGCTTATTATTAGGATTTGACAATGGCTGAGCAGGCATAGGGGTTTGTTTTGGAGGCCCAGTATTTCTGCAGGTGTTGCAGGAGGTGGCATGAGAGTTGGAGGTTGTGGTTGTTGAGGCTACAGGGATCCAGAGGATTGGTTCTACCATTGCTGTGGACTTCTCCATTGAGGATTTTGGTGCCAGTTACCTAGGGGTGGAGTCCATTGTCCATATGGCTGCTGCCAAACTCCTTGAGGAGATTGCCATTGAGGGCTCTAATAGTTAGGCTAGTGTGGTTGAGAAGTATTCCAAGGTGGTGTTGGGCCATATGTAGGTTGCCATTGGTTATTGTAATTAGAATAAGGATTACCAAAAGTTAAAGGATCTTGAGGCATACCTTGTCTTTGAGCCCATGGTCGCCTTTGTACGACGAAGAATACTTGGTCATCATCACTCTCTACCATCTTAAAATCAGTAGGTAATTGCTTAGCCTTCAGGTTAGCCACTATCTTACATCTACAGTTCCGTTTCTTTTGTCTACAATGTGGACAAAACTCAACCAAGATTGCTTCAGCTTCCTCATGTTTCTTCTGAGCTTGCAGAGTATCCAACTGTGTAGCCATATTGTTTATGATATCCTGCTTGAAGTCAGATAGAAAATTTGTGATATCCATCCGTGAAACTCCATTAATAGAAGACTTTCCCATTGTGGATCGATGACCTCTACCCTTCTTAATAGTTGCTCAAGAGTAGTTGAGACATATTTTCTTGATATCATCCCAAGGCAGTTGGGTTATATCTCCTCCTCCCATCAGGTCTAGGGCATCTATACAGGTGTCACTGATTCCCCTTAGGAAAAGTAGTTTCTGAGATTCTTCATTAAGAGTATGGTCTGAATTCTTTTTTAGGGAAAACAAGAATCTTGAGATATAGTCTTCTAAGATTTCATCCTCCTTTTGTTGAATTCTAAATATATCACCCCCCTTACTACCACTCTTACAATATTCCTTGTATTTCTCAAGAAATTTTGTTTGCATGGCTTCCCAACTATCAACAACACCCCTTCCCAAACTCATGAACCATCTAAGAGCTCCTTCTTTCAGAGTAGCAGGAAACAACTTCAGCCTATGAGCATTTGAAGTGTAATCATAGCTACGACAGAGGATATCAAACTCAAACAAGAAATTTTCTGGGTCTTCTGTAACTAGTCCATAGAACTTAGGAAGTAATGAAGAAGAAATATTTTTAAGGTTATCATTATCTTGCTAGGTAACGATGGGGAAATCAAAAGAAATAGGTTGATTAGGTGGATTTCGTGCCATATTTGTTTGATGGAGTATCAAAGCAAATAGATTTTCATTAGGTTCTTCGTCAGCTGGGTCAAATGGCAATTCAAAAAATAGGTTTTTCAGCAAATGGATTGATATCTTGGTCTCCTTCTTCCTCAAATAGATTATAAGCTGGTTTATGATTGTTATCAATGAATGGAAGGTCAGGGAGGAATCTTCCCAGAGCGTCTCTTTTTCTATGCATGCAATAGAATGAATGGTGAATTGAAGGAATTTGAAAATGTTTGAATAACAAAATAAACTACTACTAACAATGACTATGATAGGTTCTTAGCTTGACACCATCCCCGGCAATGGCGCCAAAAATGGTCGCGTCTACAAAAGGATATAAAAGTCACGACAAATCCTATCCTAGGAATTGGACATTCTAGCAGGCGACTAATATCTTCTTATGGTCGTTCATTTACTTTGTCAAACCAGGGAACATATACTTGAAATGGAGCAGCACTGTATGTGCACTAAGAACCAGTTTCAGTCAAGATTTACTAGAAATAAATGTGTGAAAGGAATTCTACTTATGCTATAGGAATGTAATGTGAAGCCTTCTAAACTTAATCAAAGTAGAAATCATAATAACTATAACTGAGAAACAAACTATGAACTAGCCTTATGTTGCAGGAACAAACACAGGGATGGATTCCCGATGTTGTAGGAACAATATAAGACTGAGTTTGCACTGAAACTTTTCAAGAATGAAATCTAACTTATGATCAATAGAAAATAAATGACTAACTAACTAAGTACAAATACTTACTAAGTGGGCCCCCTTAGCAAGCATCAACTAGTTATGCAAGAATTGAACTCAGAACTTCATCAACTTTTATTTATAAACTCAAAATGATATACATTGTTCTACTTATATAGAAACTAACACAAAGCTCTGATTCTTATTATAATTCTAACTCTTACATGCTATGCTTGCCCCCTCACGTAGGAGGAGAACTTATTTATAAGAAAAGCAACTAACTAACTAACTTAACAAAGAAAGATGTGGACATAAGTTTATCCTGAAACCAAGGAACAGACTTCTCATAAATGAAAGCATATCCGTTCAACATGATCCAGAGAGAATTTAGCATTCCACTCTTTCCAGATTTAATGATCATTGAGGTTTCTTCCCAATGACCTGGTCAGAGAGTCTTCGCTGGAACAACTTCCTTGACACCATGCTGCAAATGGACTTTACTACAAGGCCAAAGTCTGTTGCGCTTGACTCGTTCATGCTCCCTTCAACAGCCTGCGATGCACAAGGAAACAAAAGCGAAAGAGAACATGTGTGGCGAACAACACGATACATTCATTAATCACATATTAAATCTATTTCATCATTCAAAAACCATATGCATTATATCAGTCATTTGGGAAGTCAAACATGGTAATTAATAAGACACATAGAGATATTAG
This sequence comes from Sequoia sempervirens, assembly GCA_007258455.2. Classification (NCBI taxonomy): domain Eukaryota; kingdom Viridiplantae; phylum Streptophyta; class Pinopsida; order Cupressales; family Cupressaceae; genus Sequoia; species Sequoia sempervirens. The sequence continues at coordinate 40,298,393 of VDFB02000013.1, read as the reverse complement.
GTTGCATGAATGTAGGAATGTATTGCTACAAGATACTACCCATTTTAGATAAAAAGTCTTTAATAAAAGAGTTAAAACATCCATTAGTAGTAAAAGTAGAGATATTAAAAATACATCATGATACTCAAATTATGAGCATATCCTGAGCTCATCAAACACCATCCTGAATGAGCTGTTAAATGATGTGCATGTGGATCTCAATATGCTTAGTGCATTGATGCTCTACTGGGTTGTGAAAAATATGGATGGCACTCTATTTATCACACCAAAGAATAGTGGGATGATCAATAGGAAAGCCAAACTCAACCATCAATTGTTGAAGCCAAATAACCTCTTGAATAGCCAAGACAACTCCTCGATAGTCAGCCTCAGTTGATGATAATGCAATAGTAGTTTGCTTCTTGCAAGACCAAGCAAACGGAAAAGAACCAAGAGGGTGAAGCCACATAAGTGGTTTACACTTTTGAAGAGGAAGGAAATTTTGAAATTTTCCCATTCCTCATATCAAATGGGTTCGGCCGAACCCTAAGGTTCGACCGAACCATTTAGTTGGTTCGACCGAACCATTTAGTTGGTTCGGCCGAACCAATGAAATCCCCTATTAAAAAATCATATTAGAGTGGGTTCGGCCGAACCCATTTAGTATGGCTAAAACAAAAAAGCTTTCATTTAATTGCTTTTTTTAATTGTTTGTGTTGGTGGTTCGGTCGAACCCTAGTTCGACCGAACCTTTCCAAGATGTTCGACCGAACACTTGTTCGGCCGAACCCCTCTTTTTTCACCCTTGGTTCCTAAGGCACCAAAATTGTTGAAAATTTTGCGTTTCGAAGCTCAATTTCAGAATGAAAATGGAGAAGATCTCAAAAACCCAACTAGTATCGGGTTCCCCTCAAAATGAGCTATCCAAGGAATATAATTTTAGTATGTTTTGGTTATATTATCTATCTATTTTTTAAGTTTTATTAAATATAGGTTTTTCACTGAAAACAAAACTCTCTGTTCTACACAAGTGGAAAAATAGAAGATTATCAAAAAAAAAATTGAAAAATATAAGTGCACCAGATATTGGAGTCCTTGATCCAACAAAAAAAAAAAAATTTTACATACAAAGTTATGTGTTATACGGTCGGTTATGTCTGAATTGTAATTTATTTGACTTTAAAACTTGATTAAAGAAAAATATTCAATAAAAACTATCTAACTAAGTGGAAGCACTAGATATCGGAGCTACAAATCTAAATTTGAAAGAATTGGAATTTTATCTTTCAAGGAAAAAAAGTTATCGTTATACTGTGCGTCACTTTTTAAAAATGCTATTTTTGAAAAAACCAATTTTCGTGGGAGATGGAAAAGAAGTGCAATCTGATTCCAAAAAAATTGAAAAAAATATTTTTAGAATCTACAGACAAAATATGACAAGACTCTAGTTTGCATCATCTTCAAATTCTTTACGGTTTAATCGCTATAGGTGCCCGAATGTGGAGATTGTGTTAAAAAAAAATATCAGTGTCCAGTTAGGCCAAAAAGTGTAAACCACTATTGTGGGATCACCCAAGACAGAAAACAAAACTATAACTTGTAGAATTTCGATCATCAACATCACCAACCCAATCAGAGTCAATGAAGCCCACAATCTTAGTAGCACCTGATGTGGAGTGAATTCCAAATAGTGTAGTGCTCTTAATGTACTGTAAGATATGCTTGGATGCCTTCCAATGACTCTCATGAAGATCTTGAGAGAAATAGGAGACAAGACCAAGTGCAAAGGAGATATAAAGATGACTATGTGTTAAGTACAAAAGGCTGCCAACCAACTGCCGATACAAAGTAGCATCTGTTGGACTCAAGGAACACTGATTCACCCCCCTCTACGTGTTCCTTGAATCCAACAATTAGTATCAGAGCAAGGTTCCTCTACAAAATTTTAACAGCTTGATGTGGATCTTGGAATACAATGGACTCTAGTGGTCTTCAACAATAGCTTTTGGTGGCACTTGATGATCTTGATCAGTTTAAAGTAGAAGTCCTGGAATTAAAAGAAATCTTGAGGATGCTAAAAAATTCATTCAATCATTGAAGGATAAAATCAATGAGTCAAGAGAAAAGAGGAAGGAACTATATGATTAGCTGAAGCAAAAAGAAAATAAATGCTTGGAAGATGGTTCACCTAAATCAGATCCTAAAAGAAATAACTAAAGAATGTGAAAAGCTTGATAGAGACAATGCTACTCTAAAGCTTGAGATGGAATCTATGGTGATGGAGCTAACTAAGGAGATTGAAGAAAGGAAGAAGAATGAGGATAATAGTGGATTCATTTTGAAGAATCTAACAAAGTTAATAGTGGATTCATTTCGCTGGAGATTGAACTACAACAATCCAGAAATAATGAACAAGAGCTTGAAAGATAGATAGTTATTCTTAGAGATGAACTCACTACTACAAATGAATACAAGGAGAATTTTAGGATCAATTTTTCTAAGCTTGATGAGCCGAATAAAGGATAAAAGGATGCAAATGACAAGCGAGGTCTTGGATATGAGAAGGGAGAAACCTCTGGATCTGAACATAAGGATTCCAAACAAAGAAATCAAATGAACAAAGGCATAAGGTATCCAGTAATACAACCCAATGCTCAAAATTTTAATGGTCACTTCCTTGCTTGTAATAAATTTGGTCATATAGCTTCTCAGTTTAGAAGTAAAATAAATTCAAGTAGTCCATCATTTCTTGGTCAGTGTTTTAGTTGTAATAAGTTTGGTCATAAGTCAATTGAATGCAGAAGTATGTTTGTCAATGTAAGGAAAGTTAAATGCTACACTTGTGGAAGAATTGGGCATATTCTTAATCAATGTAGATCAAGAGAAAACCAATGGAATGAATGGTATAGAAAAAGAAATATTGTGTTACACATGCAATAGATTTGGTCACATTGCTATATTTTGCAAGAACAAAAACATGGATAGAAGAGGTTCGGTATACAAAGGAAAAATTTCACAAAAAGATGATAAAGAAAAAGGGGAATGCACATGCCTTCAGGTACACTTCCTAGAGCTGACTGCTCAAATTAGGAAGGATTACTACCTTACAACATGTTTGGATTACAACAAAGAGTTTCAAAACTAAGAAAGTAGCATCTACAAATTCCTGGTTTCAGTTCTGGTGAGGCTCATAGATCTCTGATTCTAGACCTTCTATCTGATTCTACACTTCATTATGCTCTACCTTAATTTGCTTCACAACAATCCTCTTCTGCACAAGTGATTTAATTGTGCCAAAATTCTCAATAACCCTTCTGACATTCGCAATATAATGAACACACTCTCACTCTCACTCTCTCATAATGAATTAACCAATCTCTTAAATATATCCACTATGAAAGATTTAGTTGCTTCATGTCGGCTTCAGGAAAATAAAAATATTTTCCAATAGTCGGCTCAATCCACATTTAATATTCGATGCGTACCCATCAAAGTCAGCCATGAAATAGCTAGGACCCAAAAAAATATATTCAAGCATAGGATACCTTAATTAAATATACCTCAAATATCTGACATGCCATATTCACTAAGTCGACCATCGTGAGCTAATAAACAAAAAATCATCTTGTCGGATCTCCTAACTTTTACACCAATTAATGCAACATCACAAAACTTAACAATAAGATAATATGGATACTTAACAACCTTCCATGAGATCCACAACTCAAAATGATAATCCAGTGAAGCATACGGATTGACATACTAATTGAGTCCCCTGTTCTTCATTCTCTCTTTCGGTAATACTCTATTCTTTACTCTGCCTATAGTTATGAACAAATCCTGATCTATGGACTGAAATAATGACTTAGGTTTCCATCAATGACAACACTAGAAGCCATATGCCAACAAAATCAACAAATGGAGTAGTGCAACTGGTGGAAAAAACAACACCTGACTAAAAAGTAGTAGGGGATGGCTTGCAATCAACCATCCCAAACCTCTAAAACAAATCAAGAGCATACTTCTGTTGGAAGATAGAAATACCAGTAGAAGACTAATGTATTTGAAGACCAAGGAAGTAATGCAACAAACCAAGATCTATCATGTCAAAACACCCCATCAAAGCTTGCTTAGTATCCTCAATGATGGTAGGAGAACTCCCCGTGAGAATCAAGTCATCCACATAAATAACAAGAATGAGAAGATAGCCCCCATGCTTATGAATGTAAACTCTAGGATCAAAGTGACATCTAGTGAATGGATAGAAGCAAGCAAGACACTATCCATCTTCTCACACCAAGCTCTAGGAGCCTGTTTGAGACCATACAATGAACGTCAAAGCCTGCAAACAAGTGAAGGGTTGTGCACAAAGCCTAGTGGCTACTCCATATAGATCTCCTCATGAAGATCACCATGCATGAAAGCACTCTTCACATCCATTTGATACACTAACCAACCCTACCATGCAAAAATAAAAAGCCCAAGGTGTATGGAATCCATCTTTGTGATAGGAGAAAAGGTCTCAGAATAGTCAATACCCTCAACCTAAGAAAAGCCCTTAGCCACTAGATGAGCCTTATACTTATCAATAGAACCATCAGCTACAAACTTGGTATGATACACCCACTTTCACCCAACCAACTTTCATCCCTTAGGAAGAGGAACCAAATCCAAGGTATGATTCTTCATCAAGGAGGAATACTCCTATATCATAGCACTATCCCATTTTGGAACATTCAAAGCATCCAATTTTTTTTGAGGATTAGTAGAAACTACATGACTCAAAAGACTGATACCTGAACTATGGGAACGAGTGCAACATGTAGCTGTGGGATTACCTAGAAGAGAGCCAACATCCTAAAGAAGTGTATGAGCCCATAAAGGTCAATGAGGTGCAAGTGGAGGAGAAGGAGAAGATGGAGTAATATCAACAATAGGATCTATACCATCATTAGGAACAACATCATCAGGAGCATCATCATCGTCATCCTTTGGAAGCACAACATCCTCTGAAGAACTAGGAAGAAGAGAGGGAGAGGCTTGTGATGGAGAATCCTTCAGAGTGAAAGGCTCGTGAAATTGAACATCTCGACAAAAATGAACTTCTTGAGTGACAGGATCAAACAACCGATAACCCTTCACATCCTCACAATAGCTAACAAAAATGAACCATTGACTTTTCTTCTCCTTTTCCTTGTGCCTACCATTTGCAATGAATGTCCATGCATCACTCCCAAATAATCTAAAGTAGGAAACCTTGGGATTGACATGAGACCAAGACTCCTCGGGAGTCATATTCCGCACTGCCTTATGGGGCATACGGTTCTAAATGTAGTTGGTACAATTGATAGCCTCTGCCTAAAAGGTGAGAGCCATGGATCTAGACTATAACATACAATTGGCCATCTCCCATAAATTTTTATTCTTCCATTCAGCTACACCATTTTGTTGAAGAGTGTATGGCATTGTGTGTTGATGAAGAATAGCCTTAGCATGACAAAATTCCTGAAACACTTGATTGACGTACTCCCCCACATTATCTGTATGAATCTTCTGAAGGGAATGTCCTAACTGATTCTCCACAAATGCAAGGAAGGACTTGAAATGGAAAAGAACCTCATCCTTATACTTCAAAAAATAGACCCAAGTAAACCTAGAAAAATCAATGAAGGTGAGCACATTTTTGGCTCCTGAAAATGAAGGAGTGGGGAAGGACATAAGATCACTATGCACTAACTCAAGGGGTGCTAAAGCACGTGTCTCCATACCCTTTGGAAAAGGATCCCTATGATGCTTTCCAAGCACACAATAGTGACAAAATCCATTTAAACAAGAGATCTAAGGTATACCAATTACCAAATCTTGTGTGTTCATCTACTGAAGATATCTATAATTTAGGTGCCCAAATAGTTCATGCCAAATTTTTTGCATAAAATCTGCATGAGCAATAAGGGATGAGCCCGATGAAGACTCAAATCCATCAAACCTATACAAACGAGTTGCATAGTTAATTGTGCTTGTAGCAATGACCTTCTAAGGATCTTGCATCTCTCGAATGGTCACATCAGTAGGAGAGAACTCAACAAGCCTTCCATCACGATGATTTCAATTTTGATAGATAAAGAGAAGATTATGTGAAATATTAGGAATAGGAACAACATCATCAATGCTACCATCTTGCATATGAATTGAGCCTGTCCCCAAAACTAGAATTTGAGAAGATTTCCCAAAAAAAAAAAAGTGAAGTATGACTATTAGAAAGAGAATCAAGAATATCCACAGTATGAGTCATGTGACGAGAGGCACTAGAATCAAGAATCCAATTGGAACTGGTAGAGGACAAAGTCGTAGCTAAGAGAGCTTTCCCTTTTCCCGAGGAAGAAGAAATAGGTAGGGCAAGATTATGCTTCCCTTCGTCCAATGTTGCTAGTCTCACAAAACAATGTGCATTATTATGCCCAAATTTTCCACAAAACTAACAATTCTCCTTCCTCTTCTTAGACTTAGAAGATGACTTGCCTGAGTTAGAAGGAGGAGGTGGAAGAATATCCTTCTGTCGATCTTTTCCTTAGGCTTGGAGGGATACTCACCACCTGAAGATGAATTTTTATTGGGCTTCTTCTTATTCTTACTCTTTCCCTTGGAAGATTGAGCCATTAAAGCATGAATCTTAGGAAGAACATCCATCTAAATCAACTTGGCCTACTCCCTCATCAATCGATCACAAAACTCCTCAAAAGAAGGCATCTTATGATCTCCCCCCATAGCATCCATAGTAGAATAGAAGGTAGATGCAAACACTTGAAAAGGACCTCTAAGCTTAGAAATGATCAAGAAAATACACTCCTTATCTTCTTTGGCATGACCACATCCTTTTAATTGGGACAAAATCAACTTGAACTGTGCAAGAAAATCCTGAGTAGAGGGAAAAACATTTGGAGAGAGAGAAGTGAGATTGGCTTCAAGCTGCAAGATCCTAAACTGATTGTCCTTACCATACAATTCTACAAGCTTATCCCACACCTCTTTAGGTGTTTTACACTCAGTAATATGAAACAACAAATTATTAGACATGTGAAGACCTATGAGTCCTTTAGCCTCATCTATTTTGTTTCTATGAAAAAATTGCTCAAATTCTTTAGTGAATTTGGGTTGGTTGACATCCAACAGTTTCCAAAGACCTCGAGATTGCAACAATTGCAACATCTTGAGCTTCCATGTGTGATAGTTTTGTGGAGTGAGAAAATAAATCCTAGGGTCCAACATGATATACAAAGTCACTCAAAGGACTAAAATGCAAAATACACCCCCCATAATATATTCAAACTAATTTTACAATTTACAAGCACCAAATTTTTCAAGAGATATAATAGTAACAACTTTCAACTTCAAGCTTGTAAAAATAGCATAAAATGATATAATTTCTAGAAAACACCTCATCCATAGTGAAGATCATTAAAACAACTTTCTGACGGTAGCTTGTTTGCTAAAAACAAACTTTGTTTCCAAAAGTTGCACAAATTTGAAAAAAAATGCCTATTTTAGGCTCTTCGTGGCAACAACTCTTGGGCCCACCATATAACCACTAAAGTATGCCCACAAAAAAAAGGATATCCCCTTAGGGAAATGTGAGCAAAAGTTAGGACTAATACCAATTGTGAAATGTCGAGTCACCATGAGCACATTGGGCCCACCATATAACCACTAAAGTATCCCAGTAGAAAAAAAGAATAGCCCCTTAGGGAGATGTGAGAAAAAAGTAGGCCTAATACCAATTATGAAATGCCAAGTCACCATGAGCACATTGGGCCCTGGCATTGCAATCACCAAGTTAGAATGAGCATCAACATGGGGATCAAGGCATTGCAATTACTAAGTCAAAGTTTGATCTCCTCCACAGGGGTGCACATGAGCCTTTGTTCACACTCGATTTCCATGTAATGGGCTATATAAATAGCCAAAAAAATCTACACATAGCGAATGCGGGACTAAAGTCCCTACTCACACCCAAACTAGCGCACTGTGGGCCTGCGCATAGCAAAAACCTAATGCCAATGATTTTGGGAAGATGTTAGAAATATTAAAGTCTTTCTCAAATTGATCACCCAATGAGGCTCAAGCTAGAACCGTTCAAGCAAACAGCCTGCGCAGGAGCTTGAATAGCTCCCAAACATGATGAGCCTTTAAGGTCGAAGCCACTGGTCAATCTGTTTGGCCAAAAGGAGCCCTCCCTCGCACCAAAGAATGATTCTCAATAAAAAAATGGTCAATCACTGACCTCAAACACCTAATGAAAACTTTGTGCTAGAATGGGTTGCACGATTCGTGGCTCTAATACCATGTGAGGACATCTAGGAGCTTGAACTGCACACCAAAAAAAACCTCCACAGAAGCAAAGAGAAGCTATTTCATCAGTCAATCAATTTCATTGATCGAGAATGAGATGATTACAGTATGCAAAAGCCCTGTTAAATAGAGCACGAATAACTTGCAAGATAAATGTGAAAAGAAAGGAGTCGTCCAAACATCAATACGTAGTAGGGACAGTGGCCAACTCAAATTAAATGTACCTAATAAAAATAAATGCAAATTTGGACTTAATAATACACAAGATGAAAATGTGCATGCCAACATGTATCACTGTCACTTCCAAAGAATATGTTAGAATAGTTGAAGCATAGGTGAGAGCTAGGAGCACTAGAACTAGATGGTCAAGCTGTTGGATCATCTCCTGAAGCAAAAGGTTGGGATATTTGTGTACCATACTCTATAAGTGTGTACATGCAGTAAGGCTATAAATTCCATGGAGAGTCTATAGCTTCATAGACTCCTTGATGACTAATGGAATAATCACATAATTAATATATTTGTGTGCTAGTAGTCTTTGTTTTTGATAGTTTCCTACTTGACAAGATTTGAGTCTATCTTGGGTAGAGCTTCCACCTCTACCTTGAAACTACCTCATATCAAAATATTTGGGAATTTTGTGAAGAAAAAACTCACAATATACTTTTCTCGGAAAATATAATGGAACCTTATGGATATACCATGGAGGTTGGTCAAAGAAAATCTACCACCTATCCCAAAAAAATACTTTTTTTATCTCATCATGATTACACCAATGTATTGGAAATCTCCTCAAAGTCATAGTGAGGGGTGCATTGCTTCCAAGTTCTGTAGAAAGAGCACATATTTTTTCTTTTGTTATTTCTTCATTTTTCACTTCATCATAGGATAATTTTGTCACATAAAATTTGAATGACATGAATCTTTATAACCTTCCCATTGATTTATTTTATTTTTCACTATGTTAACATTGGCCACCATTGCTTCTAATGATGATGAAAGTGATCTATGCTGGGAGTTTGATGTTGAAGCCTTCGAATTTGAAACTAATTCTATAACTTGAGGTTTATTTTGTTTCAAATTCCCTACCAAATCCTCTTGGTTTTTGGGGGTTTTCCAAAGGGTTGGAGGAGAGTAAAATATTGTAGGATTGTCTTTAGGCATTTCTTCATTCAAATTTGTTTGTAGATAAGTGTTTAGAGCATCTACTATAATTTACAATAAATGAAAGGCAAAAGAAAATTCAATTTTTCAAATATTAACCAAATTTGATTCTAACACACTAAATATAATGCTTATGTCTTCTATGGAATGGAATTTTTGAGATGCTTGTAAAATTTGCAAGCTACAAATACTTTTTGTAGAGAAAGAGGAGGAAATGGAAAAATTAAAGATGTGGCTGTGAGTTACAAAATGAGCGCATACTTTTTTATTTTATTTTTAACTTAGCAAAACATGAGTGTGTTATGTTAAACACAAAAGGTGCTTGTGTTTTTTACTCAACATAATATGAGCACGTTTTATAAAAATGAAAATGCAAGTGTGTTTTGGAAGCCAAAAAATATGCTCACATTATGATTTGATATTACTAAGCCATAACATGAACATTTTTGTGATTTTCTCAATAATGTGCTCACGTTTGCTTTATTTTTTGTACATTTCCCACTTTGTTGTACAAAATTTCCATGCAAATACCTAGTACCTCAAGGGTAAGTGGTGACAAAACCCACCCTTATGAGGAACTTTCAAAAGGTACTAGGAGGTACCTCCAAGTACCCCCATCAAATCCTCTACATCCATCTCCATGCTCAATCACATCCCTTGATCCTCCTTAAATCTTGGAGCCCATTCTCACATGTAATCGCCTTTTGACAATTATCACTCCATCCTTGCTTGAGATGTCTCAAGAAATCTTCACCCTTGATCTTCGAAACTCATCCTATTCATCCATCCTTTTACCCAAAAATCAATAAATTCAATCCAACCCAAGCCATATCAACAAAAATAAAAAATGTAATGTAATACTATCAAATTGAGCATAGATATCAAACAGCCTTGGGACAATCCACTTTCAAATCTAATAAGGAGTCTAGGCATACATAAATTGACCTTTTTTTATACTTTTATTGGATTTAATAGGCCTAATTTGAGTTATTTTTATCTTTTATTTTGTTCAATTTATTATTTAAATTATTCACTTTAAGCACAAAATTAATGCACATATTACCACATAGCACATAACACATGGCATTGTTTAACATTACAAATGGTAGCAAGTCATATCACTTTCTACATATATGTGGAACTTCCTAACCCTACTCATTTTCTATTTTTTGAATTTATTAGATAGTTAAGCAAGCTTGTAGTTTGTACAAATTTTCACTTCTGAGATATTAGTCACTCATTACACACTTTTCCTCTATTTTTCAAGTTTCTATAGAGAGTGCATACCGATGAATGAACTTGATAACATTCAATGAATCATTTTTATGTTTGAATGTTTACTTTACATGCATGTTTGTGAATGCTACATACTTTTAGATACATGGTTATTTTACAATTCAAATGCATCTCAAAGTGAGGGAAAAATGTAATGGATAAATTTGCATTACCATTTATTTTTATCTTCATTTTGAGAGAAAGTATTAATATATTAACATACTATGTAGTCTTGTGCAAATCTAGGCTCATTCCCTTAACCTTATTCTATCCCCGTAGCCACATTTATCTACATCTTATTGATATCTACACATTTAGGCATACTTCATCATCTTGGGTGATCTATAAGGGTGAAATTGACCCCACACAAAGGCACATGTTGTATACATAATTTGAGGAACGTAGATAGATAATTTCCATTCCCAAACTAACAATAGAATAAGTTCAAATATTCATTAAATTTATTCGTCTTCAAACATTGAGTTAAGTACACATACCTTTCACATATCTCTTTCATACAATGACATTTAATTTATATTTACCTACATCTACACAAACTATTACTTAATTTATTTAGATTATTTTATACTTATGTATATACTTTTTATTAGATTAGCTTAAATTTATTGATTTAAAAAAAATCCTCAACAAATACACAAACTATATAACATTTACAAATTAAATTTAAACTACAATTCATTTAATTGAATAAATTTTCTAACTTTACTAAAAAAAAATCTCGCATATAAAAATGATCTAAGTTTAAGAGAAAAAATAAGCTTCCCTTTATTTAAAAGAAATCTTATCAAAATCTTTAGTGCAATCATAAAATTAATATAAATTAAATAGAGGGAAGATTTAGTTGCACATTAATATTGGCCTTCACAAACCGAATTTAAATTCAAACCCGACATTGTCAACATTCATAATATTTTTAGTTCCTACCGTAGATATATGCATTCATCTAGTTAAATTTATTTCAATATATGAAAACTTTTTTTTTAATTCTTTTTGATCATAGTATGAGGTAAGCATTTTGACTAATATATCACTATTTGATACTATTCATTTAGAAACACTATTTCTAAATAGTATAAATTTTGTCTATAATATGTCTATTCAATTATGCACTAGTAAAAAATGAAACTATTTGATTTGATTGACAAATTCATAGAATTGATTTTTTTTTGTTGTTTAATGTATTAATATATAATAGTAATAATAATATAATGATATAATATATAATTAGCATATTATTATTAGTAAATGTTACATATCTGGGGTTGGGGCCCTAGCTCAGTTGGCTAAATCTTTCCTGTTGCCGGAGGTTGGTCACGAGGTCTAGTCTCCCCCACCCCCGTGGTACCAGAGGGCATGTCGCGCCAGTGTCGCCAGTCACATTAAAAAGTTTACTAGGTGCACTGAAGTCTAAAAATAAAATAAAAAATGTTATATATCTATACTATATAAAAATTAATTAATATTATATAATAAAATATATTAATATTAATATTATATATTAATAAAACATATATTAAACTCATTATGTATAGATAATACATAATTAAAATTATATAAATATATATAATTCTTGATATACTATATATAATTACTACTAATATGATTATTATTATGTATTTATGATATATATAATCATGTATTAGCTATTAATTAATATAAATATATTTAATATAAAATAGGGTATTCTTTTCAAATATTTTTTTCCCTACTACATATTTAAAAAATATGTTAAGTTACTATTATTAAACAAAAACAATCTCTCCATAACCACCTTCATACAATTTTTAAAGAAGCAATAAGTTGTACATATCTAATAGAAAAACAAAGTTACAACTGAAATGATCTTTATTCTCTTCAAAAGTGCTTGGTTTCTAATCTTCAACAAATACAATCAATGTAACATCTTCAACAAACAAAATGAATATTTGTAAATGTTATAAACTTCTCATCTCAACATATTGAGTGTAATTTACACTCTAAATGATATAATCCCACCATTGCCTCCGCCGCTGCCACCGCCGCCATCGCCGCCGCCTCCGCCGCTGCCTCCCCCGCCCTTGTCGCCCACGTCGCCGCTCCCGCCCCTGCTCCCGCCGCCGCCGCTGCCCCCACCAACGCCCCCACCGCCGCCGCCATCGCCACCGTCCCCGCTGCGATCTCCGTCGCCAACCTCCCTCCCGCCGCCACCGCCCCCGACTGCTTCCATGCCTTCCCCTTCCACCCCTGAAGGGAAAATGAAAAAATATTTGGAAAATTGTTCGTAATATTTACGTGGGGATTACTGGCTTTGATTTTATTCTCATATTCCCCACCTTTCTTGAACGTCTCCCTTAATTCATCCCTACCAGACCTCCAATAATTGAACTCCCTCAGTCTTTTTAAGTGCTCCAAGCCCTCTACCACTTTCTTCACTTTAGAACACTCTAATAGATGGAACACCTCTAGGCATGCCATCGCTCCCTCCTGCAATTCTGGTAACTCCTCTAATTCTTTGAATCCAAATATTGTGAGGAAGCGGAGGCGTGGAAACCCTCCCGGCTCTCCAAACGCCTTTGGCAATTCTCTGCACCTCTTTTCGAAAGCCAATAACAAGAGGACAAGATTGGGCATTCTTTGCAACTCCGGAAAATTACTGTAATTACAGCTTCCTAACACCAATTCTCTCAGATTTGAGAAAGCACATATCCAACTTGGCATTGCAAAATTCTCTACTCTAAGACATTCCAGATGTTTCATAGCTCTCATTTTCTCCGGAAACTGTGGAAGCTCCCTTCGATCACCAATGACACTCACGACTCCCAGAGAACGCATCTTCACCAGCTGCGCAAGGATCCCTTCTTCAATTTTTCTCAACTCCATGTCATTCTGAATAACAAACTTTAGTTCCTGAAGCTCAATCATATTGGCCAAATCCTCTAGCCTCATGAAATTGTCCTCTTTAGTGGAGAGTTCCAACCATCCTAATCGCAGTGTTCTCAAAGAAGCCAGCTTTGACATTCCCTTTGGCATTTGCTGAGAAGTAATCCGATAGCATTCTAAATGCTGAAGACATTGAAGTTCACTTATCCATACTGGGTAACTGTACGCATTCATAGCAAGAAACAAGAGACTTTTCAGATGTTTCACACACTCCGGTACTGTCCGCACATTTGTATTCTTTAGATTCAAGACTTTAAGAAGTTTCATTTTTCCAAGGCTTCCAGGCAATCTGGATATGCTTGTACGGCTTAAATCGAGAACCCGCAGTTCTCTCATAGCGGTAAATACTTTTGCCGGAATTCTTGTGATCTCCCGATTCTGAGACAGTGAGAGTGTACGGAGGCAAACCAGATGGTTCTTGGAGACGGTTTTGTTACCTATATCCTTCTTGGCCAGTAAAATCCGACACGAGCCAGTGCCGCCACTTTTATGTGTAGAGGCTTCCTCAATAGTAAAGGCACATATATTTTCTCTAGATATTTGTATGGCCAAGTCATGCAGCAGATCATGAAATTTGCAATATTTGGTTAGTTTTAAACCGTTGGACCCTTCCCATAGTTCAAGCAGACACAGATTGGCAAGTTGATATGAACAATCCCAGGCCATATCCCACTGCTCCTCCCCTGCTGGCACGAATCCTTCGCCTATCCATAGATTCACCAAATATTCACACTCTATCTCCTCATCTTCAGGAAAGAAAGAAAGATAAGCAAAGCACGCTTTAAGACGTGCAGGCAAAGACTCATAACTCAATCTCAAAACGGCTAGGATCGGATCAGAGCCGACATTGGTAGTAACAGCCCCTTTAAGCTGACGGAGCTTGGACTCCCAAGAGATTGTGGTGTTGGCCAGAGATGCTGCTATTGTTTTAATGGCCAGTGGCAAATTTCCACATTCCTTTACAATCTCATGGCCCACCTCTTCCAGCTGCTGGCATTTCTCTCTATTTCCTCTAAATGCATAGAAAGAAAACAAACTCCAACTCTCTTCCTCTGACAAATATTGGATCTCATACATTTCAGCATCCAAATTTCTACAAACATCCTTACTTCTTGTGGTAACCACAATTTTGCATGGACTATCCTCCCCAGTTGGCAGGCCAAGCTTAGATAATAAATCATCTTCTCTGCTAGCCCTCCACACATCATCTAACACTACAAGACATCTTGTTCTTTGCAAATTTTCATGAATCAGCCCTGCTACTTGTTCCTTACTTACTTCACTATCCTTAATCTTCTGACTTAAATCTAAGTGAAAGGCTAAATCTTTTTGTAAATTGGAAATAGAATAGGACTGAGAGACTGAAAGCCATATAGATTTCTCATACCTATCTTTTGTGATGTTGTAAAGATGCTGAACAAGATAGGTCTTGCCCATCCCCCCCATGCCAACAACCGCAATAACTGGAAAGGCTGGGTTGTCCAACAAGCTCAGCATGTAATCAACTTTGTACTGTATTCCCACTGGGTGTGAATCACTGGGCAGAAGATTAGATCTCCTCCAGTCTACACTTTGAGATGTACTCGGTGATGCTTCACCTTCTGATAAAACTGCACGAACTAGCTGCAGTCGGTTAGCCTCTTCTATAATAGATCTGGTGCACTCCTTGATGTCTTTAATTTTCCGCCCCATCTTGTACTGAAATCGCCAATGATTAAATCTCAACCCAAAAGATTGAGCATTCTTTTCATACATAGCACATTCCTCAAAGATGTCCTCTGCACGCAAGGCAATATTGCCAATGTTCTCCAACCACTGTTTTACAGCCACATTCCGTTGAGGATGTTGACCAGCATATTGCAGAAAACCCCTTACATTGGTGAGTTCTCTGTTTAACCATACGAAGTCTTTTCTAAAATTCACCACCAGACTTGCTTCTTGAGTTAATTTATGAACGGCCATCTCAATGACCATCTCACAAATTTTTCCGATAACAGCTTCTCCAATTCCAGATGCCATTTTAAAAAATGAGAGTAAAACTAAAGTTCCTCTTAGAAATTTCTATGCAGACAAAATAAAAATGCCAAAATATTTGAGAAAAACAGTTGCTAAGCGCACCAAAAAACATGACTCAATAAACATGAATTTGATCCGAGTATGATCATTTACAAATTAGCCATTTATAGCAGCAATTTCTCAGGCAACGTGGAGGTGGAAGCTATTCTTTTTTTCCTTCATAGTGAAGAAAGCAATGGTGGAATTTATTCTTTACTTCAATCACTGCTTTTCTCGTGACCTACGTATACGCTTTAATATATTCTTTAACCTGAACACCTAAAAGATGATGGAATACAGATGTACAAGTAAGAAGGGTAAAGAGAATAATCGAGTCATTGTGCGGTCCAGGTGGAGGGGGCATTCCTATGTAAGATTTTATCTTTAGAGTTAAAAAGTCACATTTAATTAGGGGAACTATGTTTAGATTAACAAATTTAAGTTGACAAGTTGTTGTCTTGCTTTTTATTTTATTTTTATTTTTTTCAAATTTAAATTTTATATGTAGATATTGATTACGGTGAAAAAAGTAATGATTAAAATATGATTATTTTTCTTAATGATTTTAATCTTTGTTAGGAGTTAATTAGGTTAGGAATATTTTCTTTTTGTCAAATTTTTATTAATCAATTTAATAGTTTAGTAAAAAGGATTGAAGACAATACACAAATATATAGTGTTCTAATGTGAATGTTTATGAGGTTCTTAAGGCGATTTCAAATGAATGAAGGCATGTCCATAAGTATAACACTCAAACACACAAATTAAATTAATTTCACACTAAGTTAGCTTATAATAGTTAATTAAATGGAGACATTTTAGATCCATAGTTGAATTTAAATTTTAAAGTATCAAGAATCACTATCACAATGCAAAATTGATCTCATACAAGTCAATTCTACATCTACAAGCTTGTCCAATAGAATAAGTTTTCTAGAATCTATTGTAATTTCACATGCAAAGGTACAAAAAATATATGTAGACATAGAAATGACCTATAAGATATGAAATATTTTTTAATCTTTTAATAAATTGAAATGTGCTCTAATGCTTTTTCTACTTGTAATTGTGTATATTTTTCTACATGAATTAATGGCATAGTGAAATCTTTAAATACAATGATATAACATAGCATATAAATGTGTATTAATTGACCCATAACAACTAATAAAAGGGGGTTACAAATTAGATTTAGAATTTGAACAAATTTAAATTTTAGGATAATTCCTACATGTTTCAAGATTGAAACAAGTTGATCTCAAATAATGTAGAAGTGAATATGAAGGATTAAGAGGTTGCTTCGAAGGAAGGAGTGAATGTGTGAAAGTAAATGCAATCAAAGATACACTAATAATGAATAAATAAATAACAAATATATGAGAATTGATGTAAATCAAAATCAAAATCAAAATAGATAAGAATATAATCTTAAACAAACTTAATAAAAAAATACACCTTTAAAATTATTTAAATTTTAAATATTCACAATAATAATTATGATCACTATTAGTATATATTCGTTATATTATTATTAGGTAGTGGGGCCTTACCCACAATGGAATAATTTAGTGGGAGTACCCTTAATGGACGGTGAAGAGCATAAATTAGATGTAAGGGCGTAGAGATTCCATAGACCATTAGGGACTCTAAAAATTAAAGAAAGAAAAGATTCTTCTTCCATATTTCTTCGATTGCAATCAATTCGTATTCTGTGTGCTTACGAAAGCAAAAACAAAACTTTTTTTTTTCAAAGGAGCGGAATATTCGAGAGCAAATGTCTTTAATCAACCTAATAAAGATTCTTACTCTCCACCATAACAAAAAGTAATCTTAAATTAGGTGAATGATTAAGATGGGAAAACTCAACTTTGTAAAAAAAATCCAACCGTAAGGTAGGCGAATGTTTAAATAATACAATTCAAATTAAGGCATCCCAAAAAAATATAAAAGAAATGGTCTATATATTAAGAGTTTGGTAAGAAAGTAGAGAAGAATTTGTTATTATATGAGTTTGGTCAGGTTTTAGTTTTAGTCTTGTTTCATCTTGTTTTAGAGCATTTTTCATAAATAAATCATCTTAATATATAAATTAAAATAATTTCATGTTAATTTATTTCACAATGAGTAATTGAAGGGAGTTTTTCTAGGTTCATGTTTGATTTTAAATTTGAAAATATAAAAGATCATTTCGATAGTGAAAAATGATCGAGTGCAGATCAATTCTACATCTACAATCTAAACTAGTATGGTGAATGGAAAAAAAGAGAGTTGGGACTAGTCTTTAAGGATGTATGCAAATATGATTAGGCTAGCCTCATGTTATTCAAGTAAGTTTTTATGCTATAATATGTCAATTGTACATTAGTAATCAACTAGGGTAGATAATAATTGAAGAAATCAATCAATAAATACACCTAGATTAATGAGTTGGGTTTAATCAAGTTATTGAATTAAATGCACAAAAATAGATAAATCCAAAAATGGTATTTACCTTAAAATTGATGTAGATTTGTTGCATCACATGTCTCAAATTAATTATCCATTATGTAATAAGATTAGAAACTCTCAAACATGTACATTTTGAGACCAATGAATTTTTTATCTATTATTTGGGTTTGTTGTTGCAGCTATTGATCTAATCTTTGAACCTATGGATTTAAATATTATGTGTTGATATTAAATTTTCTCACATATTTAAATTGTAATAAAACCACTTGCACAATAGAAGCATATAATAGTAAATATTTGAAATACTTGATAATAACATGTCACTTCAAGGGGAATATAGAGATGGAGAGAATGATGGAGAGGAGTGGTGTAAATAGGTGCGGAGGAAGCAGTTTGAAAACTTCAGGCGATGGAGAGGCTGGAACTAATGAGGACGATGGAGATCCACCTACTGATGTTGGGGCCTTGTTGCTCGGGGAGGCACAGATGGTGTCTATGCTTCTGCTTTGGCCTTGTCTTGGCTGGAATTTGCTCCTGAATGGTTTAGGAGGTTTGTTTCCTGCACTAATGTTGGTGTAATTGTTGGCTATGTCGACGGTGACCCTGGTGGGGGTTTACTACTGGCTTTGTAGTCATTGGTGGTTGCGTCTAGAGATCTCTGGGTCGTTGTACCTAGTTTGGGGCGAGGCTATGTTAGGAAGGAGTGCTTCCTTTTGGTCTCCTTGTAATGCCTTCCCTCTTGGCCTGTGGTGTGTGGGCATGGGTGTGCGAATGTTGATGTTTTGTGCCCCTTTATGCCTGTGGTTGTTGTGTGTGTGGTTGTTGGTGGACATTGGCCTTTCTTCTTCCTTTGGTTGCCTCTCTTGGTGTTAGTGAGTTTGGGTTTCTTTGAGGAAGTTTGAGTGCAGATTGGGCCTCTCTTTGTTCCTATTTGACGTAATAGGAAGGCTTGGGGATCTTTATTGCTAGTCTAGTTTGTTTTTGGCTTCCTCTTGGCTGTCCTCTTCTTTTTCCTGACGCCTATTTGGTGTCTCTGTTCTGGGGTTTTTTGTTCCTGGATGTTTTTGAGCTCTTCCTGGCCCCTCTTTGAGGTGTGGTGGTGTTTCCCACCGGTTGGTTGTTGGGTTTTGTGGCTTTTCTCTAGCTCTAACTGACATGTTGGGGTTGCTTGGTGTGCCTTCTTGCTGGCTCTTCTCCCAATTTCCTTCTTATTTGGGTTCCCCTGTTTCTCTTGGGGGTTGGGTGTTCTCAGTCACTCTCAAAATGAAACTTTGCATTTGGTGGACTTTAGGCCTGTGGTGCTCTTTGTGGCCTTGTTTGCTTTGGATGACTTTCTGTTGTGGCCTTGTACTTTCAAGCTGAATGTCTTTGGATCCTCCTTGCTAAGGATGGTGCTTTTTCTTGTGCCTCCTTAGTGGCTGATGCTGGGATTTTTGGTCTTTTCTTGGCCTGAACTACTTCATGTTAGTATTATGTTGGCTCAACTGGTTTGGCCTTGTGTGAAGGTTTAGTGCTTGTTTCTGGTGCAGTGTTTACTGGAGGATGCTATTGTGTGCTTGGCAACTGAGTTAGCTTTCTCCTCTAGTCCTATGGAGGTGGACCTCCCTCAAATGTTCTTATTGAGGTGGACTGTTCTCCTATGGAGGTGGAGGTGAAGGATGCTGGTGATTTCTGGCAATGGTGGTCTTGCTGTTGGTAGCATCCTCTCCAATAGAGGGGATCCCATTCCTTTAGAGGTGTGTTTGGAGCTGGTTTCATGTCACCAAAGTGTTTTGATGGAGGTGTTGCTACTGGAGCTATCCATGGATTTTTTGGGATCTTTGGCTCCTCTTGTTTTGTTGTAGGTTGGGTGGTATTCTAAGTTTCTTTCTATGTTCCAGCATATTGTTCTAATTAGAGGTTTAATGGTGTTATACATCATTAATCTGGGTATTTTTCTTGGCTCTATGGTGTATTCCATGAGCTGCTGGTCTGCTGACACCTAGTTGATGTAGGTGGCTTCTTTGTATCTCTAAGGGTTTCTGGTCTTGGGTAAAACCAAGTTGTATTCGGGGTCTCAAACCCTTTTTTTTGTTTGTTGCAATGGTTGTAGTCATGCTTATCTTTTAGAAGTTGTTGTGGTGTTGTTGTAGGTTTATGGTATTTTTTTCTACAGCCTACCTTTCCTTGTATTGGGTTTCGGGGCCCATCAAAACCCACTTTTACCTCTAATCAAAACATGTCACTTCAAGGGGGATACCTCCAATATTCTTCAATAAGAGCACAATACTTTACATGATGATAATAATTAACTTATACATCATATATATTACATAATTATGCCTTGGATATCACCTAGGCTGCCTTATATACTTAAGTATAACTCCTAGGATGACCTATATGATTATAACAATGATTATTTAACTTATTTAAGATTTAAGGTAGCCATAAGATGACTACTCATAACATACTGCATGCTATAGGGTTAGGGGCATAACATTGCCCCCTCTTTACAAAATTGTTGTGCTTGATGCTAAATTTATATTTTTCTTCTTCTTCATCTCTCTTTCAAACTTTCACTTCTTCGTCTACCTCTTGTTCATGTTCTTGTTGTTTTTCTTTTTTTTTTGTTCTTTTTTTGGCTACTTTTGTTGTGATGAAGTTCCAAAACACAAATTTTGTAATTAAACACAAATAAAAAAAAAAATATTGTAACTTACTAGGGCTTAGGTTGCACTTCCCTAAATAAATATCCTAAAAAATTAGGTTTTTTATAGCCTTGAGAGTGAATTTATTGGAAACCCTAATTCTACAATAAATCACTTAATTCTAGTTCAATTTGTTAGAAAATTATATTGTAGGTATCTAACTTAGGTATTAAATAAACCACTAGACATATTAGGAAACAATTCACTAGGATTTGGGAGATATGTGCTTTGACAATAAATTGGGAAAAAATCCTAATTTTGCAATAAATCACTCAATTATGACCCAATTCTTTTGAAATGTGGACTATATTTGATTCAATAGGTTCTTCAAAAGCCTTTTTAAAAATAAGAAAAAAATCATGAAAATGCATCTAATAACTCTTGTGAGATATATGCAATTCCAAAAATAACCTCCAAAATTGAGAAAATACCTTCCCTTCATGGTGCCAAGATCATGCTCTAATACCAATTGTAATGAGACCAAGTGCACAATAGAAGCATATAATAGTGAATATTATGAAAATACTTGATAATAATATGCCACTTTGAGGGGGAATCTTCTAATCCACTTTGATGGGGATACCTCCTTGATATTCTTCAATAAGTCCACATGATGATAATAACTAGTGCATACCTCCTATATATATCATACTTATGTCTTGGATACCATCTAGGCCAACTTATATAGTTAAGTATAACTCATAAGATGATCTAAAAATATACACATGATTGTAATAATGATTATGTAAATTATTTAAGGTAGCCACAAGCTGACTACTCATCACATAACACACACTATAGGGTTAGGGGCATAACATAAACTAGCACAAAATAGACAATTTGGATCTATTTACATTGGTGCTTTCAACCTATGTATGCAAAGGGGTGGTGTCAATAGACACTATATGATATTTCTAAGCTAGGAATATTTACCTCTAATGGGTATGTGCAGGATCATCATGGAAAAAATAGGCCCTTAAGTGGCAAAAAATTCAGAAAAATCAGTGTTACGCAACTTGAAGTAAAAATTTGAATAAGTTATCTATATTATTTCAAAAATATGTAAGAATAGAATCTATAGAAAATTGAATGTAGTTTCTAAACTACTAGGTTTATTTAAAAATAAATAAAATCTATTTGGTGAATTTTTTTAATTTTAATGCAATAGTATTTAAATTTTAGGGAAAAAATAAGAAGTAGGTGTCTGTTTGACCACCATAACCATAATAAAATGATAATATTTTTTTATAAGATTTTATATATAAGTAGAGACTCATGTCCAGATGTGATGCATATTTTTTTGTAATTTTTTTCCAAGTAAATAATTAATTATGAATTTTTTATTACAACTTTTAATAAATATAGAAACTCATATGTCTGACCAACTTAACTTGGTCAAAAATTCATGAAATTTATTTTTTATTTTTTTAATCCTATAGTATGTGAAGCATAAAATGTGACACATGTTTCAGATTCAAAAAATGTGATACCCTTTTGAAAGTTATAGATGTTTTTCAATCAGCCTATTGATTAGGACTTTAGTCGTAATTCTAATAGAAAATAAATAATAATTATTTATTAAATTCAAATTAAAGCATAGTTTATATTGGTGGAGATCTGAGAGTCTCCTCTAAAAACCCTTTTTGTTTCATCAATTTTGGGTAAAAAAAAAGTCGTTAGCTACATACCCTACAAACACCCATAATATTGCCACTTTTTGGCCCATCATGATCCTGCACATACCCTAATCAAACCCTTGTTAACTATTTTAATATTATGGCGGAAAGGATTAAAGACAACACACAAACATGCAATGGTAGCTAGGATGGTGTAATTTGATGATGCAACGTGTCGATACTCTATAATATTATGATGTTCTCATGTGAATGTTCTAGAGGCGCCAAGGATGATTTCAAATGAATTAAGGCATGTCCTACAATACAATACCCTAGAACATATATCAACATTTTTTATGCTAATTGATCACATAGAATCTAATTAGAGGGAGTCATCTTTGGATCATGTTTGAATTTAATTTTGTTAATTTTAGGGTTCATTTATGTGGTGAATAATTTACCTAGATTAGTTTTCCACCCATAGTGATGAAAGAAAAATAGATATAAATACTAGCCCCTAAGAATGCAAGTGGATATAATCAAACTAAATTCAATTTAGTTTCCAATTTTCACTCTAGAATATGCCACTTACATATGGTGTTAATCACACTGACAACTCTATCAAAATGGGAGACATGTTAGTATTAAATTTATTTAAAAAATTAACTTTATCATAGTTTATAGTGTATGAAATATTGATTCTTAAATGTGTTAGGATTAGGTTGCATCCACCTTGTAAATCCTATGTCATATTTCATGATTTCAACATTCTTAGAAAGTATCTCTAGGAACATAAGGTGTATTGGGAAAATATTTTGTAATATTAATTCTCACCATTGTTTGTAATACACTCATAAGGGATGATGGGTCCACTAGCCCCTAATTTCACCAATCAAAGCACACCATGATATGATGGATCATGGTGAACTTAATTAGATGAAGTGGGAAGCTCAAAAGAAATATAAACAAAGATTCCAAAAGCACCAAAGAATAGGAAACATATCACTTGTACCTTTTTCCATAAGGATGATGGATGGGGTTGATGTGGTCTGATGTGAGAAATAGTGTATCTTACAAAGACCAAATATGCATGGATACAACCTAAGATTCTCGTGACAAGAGATGATCAAGATATCTAAAACCCAAGGAGGATAATAGATTTTGTTGAAGTACCAAATTTATACGGGATCTTGGTGACACAATAGACACAAGGATGGGACCTAGTGACAAGTATGTACAATGATGGACCTAGATGATGACACAAGTATGACCTTATGTACAAGGCAATCAATATATACAATCTGATGTACAATATGTACAAGAGAATTTTGAGTGCATGAAGCTCAAAAATGGGATAGTTAAATCCAAAAATAAAAATATGGATTGGGAGGATGATTTGATGGATAGATGAGCGATGAAAAGAAATAGGAGATTATAAAGATATGGGATAAAGGTAGGAGAGATGATACTGGGATAGAGGCATTGGATTGAATGCGAGTTATTGTATAAATAAATACCAATGACAATGGTTTATGAGATGGAATGAGGATAGGAATGAATGGATGGATAGATAAAGATGGGGAGATGGAAATATGATAGGATGGATGGATAGAGAGATAAGGATTTGTAGATGTAAGGGATTATTGGATGGATGGAGGGGGAGTTAAGGATTTGAAATATGGAAGGATGAGAAAATGAAGGGATATGAAGATAAGGATAATGAGATGGAAGGGATGATATGATGGATGAATGGTATGAAAATAAATCTCTAAGAACCACATAAAAAAGGGAAGAAGATGCTCCATTCTATATATGTCATGTGTGATGAGGCATGAGATATGGAAGATAGGCTGAGGAGAAGAGAAGGGAGGTAGATGGATGATAGAATGATGGATGGATAGGGAAAGTAGATGCATGATAGCATGATATGGAAGATAAGGAATATTATAGTGTATGGACAGAGGGAATGTATTCCAAGAGGGTTCCAAAGAATGTATATATCTACCCCTAACTATATCACAATCACAAGGAATATAGAAGGATTGGGGTAAATGGGGTATGATAAGTAGGAAGGATAAGATAGATTAGATGGAGGAGGTAAAGGATGGGAACACATAGAATGAAGTTTCCCACAAGTGTGGAGAGAAAATGGATGGGGGATTTATACATGATGCCTATTTTATAAGATTTCATCATGGTACTTGTTCAAGGAGCATGCTTTGCAAGTTTTCACCATTGGACAATTTTTTTTCCCTTTTCTGACTTTTTTGGATTTTTTGGATTTTTGGAAAGTGCATGGATGGAAATGGATGGGGATAGGAATATGGATAAGTGCATTTGGAAGATAAGGGATAAGGATATGGATGATGGACTCAACCATCAATTTCCACATCGAGTTAATAGAAGCCCATGCTTGAAGTGATTGTTGGATGTTGGTACAACCTTATTAGGATAGATGGATTATCAAAGGGTATGGATTAAATGGATTTTATGGGGGAGATATACGGGATAATGGATGGGATGTTGGAAAGTGAATGGATCAATTAATGGGAGAGTATTGTGATAGGGGGTGTTGTTAGGACCGATATTGACACATATTGTGATGGATGTGGAATGATGGAAGGAGAAATGGATGGAGAATGTGGGAATGATGGAGGAGTTAGGATAGTCAATTTTGGGACATAGGGACCCGAAATGGATTTAGGAGATGGAGAATGGGGAGATGAAGGATTCAAGATAGTGAATTTTGGACATAGGGGCCTAAAATAGATTAAGGAGATGAAGGATGTGGATGTGTAGCTTTTGGATTAGCGACTTTGGATGCCATTTTGGATTTTCATTTGAATGCATTGTATATTTTTTCTTTGAGATCCACATCATTTTGATTTTTTCTTTAGTGGGCCTTTGTGGAATTTTGGGTTTATTTGGATGTTGGATTGGATTTTTCTTTTCTTCATCATGTTTTTTTGGGGGTGCATAGGTATCTTTAGTTCCATGAAGATGTTTAATTGTATGTAGTTTTAATTTGGCATCCAAACTACTTCCAATAGAAATAGTGTGGGTAAGAGGACATGAATGATGTGGAGGGAATATGAATGGAGTGATAGAGGTAGGATTTTGGAGATGGTGGATAGATGGAGGATGTTGGATGAAGTTTATGGAGGTGTGCCTATGTTGATCCCAATTGGGGATTATGAGAGTGGGATGTTTATGATGGGTGAGAGGGATAGATGAGTGGTAGATGAATGGATGCATAGGATAAGATGGAAGATTGGATTTTGGGATATAAAAGCCCAAAATGGACTTAGTAGATGGATGATGTGTGATGGTAGATTGTGGAACATAAGGACTCAAAATGGATTTAGAGGATGAAGTAGGGATATGGATGGTTATGTTGAGTTTATATGATGGGGGAGGGGGGTGGCAACAAATGACTTGTGGGAATGATGGGAAGTGAATGTTATTATTTTGGAAGAGGCTCACTTAGGTTGTATGAAGGTTTTACCAAAACTTTTAGATTGTGATCCTTGAGATATGTAGCCAAGGCCTTGTGTACATGGATTTTCTTTGATATGATGGGCCCTAATATACCTTTCTGATGAAGGCCTAAGCATTTTCCTTGATAGTTCATGGTTTTGAGCATTTGGTTTATAGAAGGATGCTTATTATTTTGGAAGCATGATGCGAGCCCATTATTAGATGGAGAAGGATGGGTGGTGGATATGAGTTGTGTAGACACTGAAAAATTGTCCTAGGCCTACGAAAACTATTTTTTTTATTGATTCCCCTTCATCCCTAATAATTAAATATTTTTTAATTATTTAATTATTGTCTAATGTCACCTTTCTTCTATTAATTAAATAATTTTAACTATTTAATTAATTCATTTCTATCTTTTTATTTCTTCTTTCAATTAATTAATTAAATTTTATTTATTTATTTAATTACATCACTAATGTCTCTTTTCCTCCATAATTAAATAAATTTTATTTATTTAATTCTTATCATCTTTCTACTATAGTTAAATAATTATTTCAATTATTTAACTATTAATTAGACTTTTCTACCATAAATTAAATAAATTTCATTTGTTTAATTATTTACTAATTTTTCTTTTCTTCCCACATTTGAATTAAATTATTATTTAATGGAAAAGTCAACCTGTCACATGTCTTCTATAATTAAATAATGTTTACATTGTTTAATTATTCATTTTCCCTCTTCAAATAAATAATTTTATAATTATTTAAAAATTCCTCTAGCCACCTCTTTTTCTATGCCAACCTTGTTATCCATGTCAATATTATCTCTTCACATCTCATTCAACCTCCATCCTTGATTGAATTATTTTATAATTCAATCTTAGCAATTCATCCTTATCTTTTCCCTTACTTTTCCCTAACCCTATTTCATACTAAAAATTTCATTCTTGGCCATTGATTGACATATCTTATTGGATTTTAATCTCAACCCTTCATTCCAATTTGAATTTCTATAAAAGACATCTATCATTGTATTTTTGGCCATACACACTACACATTCAGTTCAAGCACACTTAAGGAGACAACTACTATCTTCAATATTTTTCTATCATTGCAACTAGGCTATTATTGCATACTCAAATTTGAGGGAAATCAAGCATATTCAACAAAATGGAGAAGGGAAATGGAGATGAATCAACCATGGAATAGGAAATATTTCTTTATGTTTGTGTTTCTATGTTGGATTGTTCTTCATTGTTGGTTTAGGGCTTAAGGGTTTGATTTTTACTATTTTATGAACTTAACAGGCTGATTTTACCCTATTTTACAAGTTATTCTTTTGCTACAAGAGAACCACTAGGGGTGAATATAAGAGGACTAAGGGGATATGGAGGTGGTATTAGGATAGTTTGGATAAAAGGTGATAAAGGATCATGAGGTAGAGGATATGGGATGGTAGAAACTTTATTTGGATGAGGGGATGACAAGGAGTCACTAGAGAGATTAGGTGGGATGGTATGCTCTTGATTTAGATGAGGGGATAGGTTGGTATGATTTTCAACAATATATTGGCATGTTTCAACCTATGTAGGTGGTGTGATGGTAGAGGAGTGTTGTATGGACTCCTCAGATGGGGTGGATGGAAGGATAGATGAATCATGAAGTTTATGGTAGTGGATTTGGTTAATAATAGGAGTAGAAGGGGACTGGATGGATTTGATGAATTCAATGGTTGTAATGATTTGGATGGTGTTAGGAGTGGGAAGATTAATGATAGGTGTAGGATGGAGAATAGCCCCATAGAGAATGACCGTTCATGGTGGAGTGGGTGAAATAACTTCACAACTTTGGGATGTGGATTTGGTGATGACATCTTTGCTAGGAGTCCTTGGATAACAACTAGAATGAGATACTTGTATATTTTAGGCTTAGGTGGAAGGTTGGGACTAGATGGATGATTACAAGTGGGTGGAGGATTAGGATTAGATGGAGGATTGAAGTATGATGACTTGGAGGGAGGATTAAGATATTATGGAGTGGAAGATGGGTTGAGATAAGAGGAAACAGATGGTGGATTGAGATAGGAAGCAGTATTAGGAGTAGATGGAGGATTGGAATCATGGATTGAAGAAATAGGATTATTGATTAGGAGATGGTTTGTAAGATAATGAGATGGTGGGTTTGGAATAGGGATGAAGATGATAGGGTTTTTGTGCAAATATGGAGGTTGAGATATGACTATGGAAGAATATGGAGGTATAGATATTGTATGAGAGAGATATGTGAGTGATAGATAAGTAGAAAATGTGTATGAGTGATAAGATGAAGATATGGATAGGGGAGCTAATAGATTTACCTTGTAAAAAGTAGCATAAGAAGTGATAATGGGTGTGGATAGAGGCATGATGTAATAGATTGAATGAGTGATTAGATTTTGGAAGATGCTTGGGGAAATATTGCTAGAAATGATAGCACCAAAGGGGTCTATTTCATACTTGTCTTGATGAAAAATACTTTCATCATCATCATCATCATCAATATAATTGGAATCTCCCTTGATTACTATTTTGGTCATGTTGAGGGAGAATAAGGATTCATGATGTTGGATTGGATGGGTATGGATGGAAGAGACTTGATTAGATGATTAGAGGGTAAACGTAATGGAATAGAAGAATATGGAAGGAGGTATCATAAGATTTTTTTGATATCAAAACATCCTAGATGTGGATGTACTAAAGCTCAAATTGGGATTTAGATTAAGCTTAGATTAGAATTTAATTTAAGCTCATGTATTAGAATGATTTGGATGGTATAGTTGGAGGGAATCTTAATTTTTAATGAGACAACTAAACTAATGGAGTGATTGTTGAATGGATGGTTGATAATATCCTCTCAACTATGGTCGAGATCTTATGTTAAAGTTTAATTGGATGAATTTCCTACTTGAGATAGGCTAAGTTGTCAAGAAAGAGAAGATATCAATGCAATCTATACCTCTGGTTTGAGGTGAAATAGTTTGAATGAGGGATTACTATCTTGGGATAGGCTAAATTCCTAAGAAAGTGTTATGATGGATGATTGGTTTAGGATTTAGGATCTCAATTAAGTATCCGAGGTTAGATTTTAGATTATTGATGATTTGTATGTCAATAGGATGATTTTAGATCACTCATTATACAAAAGGGGATGATGTTTGCGATAAGTTAATGGTAGTCAATGAGACAAAAGTGATCATTTTGGGCTAGATATGGAGTGGAAATATGACTAGATTTTAGTTTTGGACATGGGAGGACACTACCTATCTATGATAAGAATATTTAATTTGTCTATATTTTCTATGGGAAATGGATTCAACAAAGAATAGTGTAGATCCTCTATTTTGGATGCATAGAGAAGAACCACCATACAATAAGATCACCTAATTACATGACCACCCATTAATCCAAGAAAAGATCATATCCACCCAAAAGCATATCTGCCTAAGAATAGAGTGAATCCTCCCAAGTAGAGGTGAAATATCCTAAAAAGGAAGGACTAAATGGATGACTAGCTAGGCGGATCCATCCAAGAACAGAGCAAGATCACCCAAGAAGGAATGATAGGATGATGACCTAGGTGGATAAACCAAAGAATAGAGCAAGATTTCCCAAGAAAGAATGATGGGATGATGACCCTGATAGATCCACCTAAGAACAAAGTAGATTCACCTAAGAAAGAGTAGATCTACCCAAGGGCATAACAAAGTCACCCAAGAGTGATGACAAGTGGGATGACTACCTAGGTGGATCCACTTAAGAACAAAGTGGGATCACCAAAGGATGACTAGACAAAGACAAAAAAAAACCAAAGACTGTAATCACAAAGACAATATGGATGATGACAAGATGAACTAAAGATATGCATTAGTAATCACAATAAGATAGGCCAAATTAGACAAACCTAGATTAGTCAAGTGGTAGTGATAAGCTACCATAGGCCCACCAACCCATAGGCTAATATCCCAAGATTAGTGCAAGGCACCTCTCGATTAAGAGTTGATAGATAGGGATTCAATGGAATAAAGGCTTACCTTTTCCTTTTTTGGAGGTCTTGAGACCTTTCCCAAAGAGCTCTTATTTCTACTCAAGGACATACATGGTGAGTAGCTTCGAGCATGATACTATACCCTACACTACAATAGGAAATGATCGAAAGGTTTGAAACTAGGCTAAAATAGGTGATCTAGTAAGTCCTGTAAATATGAGGAGGGTATGTGAGGCACATTTGTGAACACTAGCCTTTCATAATCTTGTGGGTCAGGAATGTCAGTGAAACCGTTCAGACCAACCTTGTACTCCTAGTTTGGTATCACCCAAACATTGAAGCTTCACTAAACATGATGTGACTGGATTGGGGTACATATTTTGTTCTCCCCCTTTAAGTACCCTCCAATTCACATGGTTGAGGTCATCCCTTTGGGTTCCATCTCCTTCTCCATCTCCATCTCCATCTCCATCTCCATCTCTATATCTATCTTCATCTTTATCTTTATCCCCTATCTTTATATTTATCCCCTATCTCTATCTTTTTACCTCTCTCTCTCTCTCTCGCTCACTCTTCCTCCCCTTTATCTTCCCTTCCCTCTCTCTCTCTCTCCCTACTTCAAAAATAACATGAGCTTGTTGGTAATGGAGATTGATTGTCTTTATGATTCAAAGGTTTTGTTTCAGTTGTGTTTGGATCAATGTAAGTGGATATATAATTGATTTGAAGCTATTACTTCTTCATTGAGACCTTTGTTGCACAAACATCATTTGCTAAATGTTCTACCAATTGACCTCATGCACTCCACGAATGTATGCAATCAATAAACCATTTTTTTCCTAATTGACCTTCTACACCTCTTGAACATACCCGTTGTACACCAAGATGCAATTGCTAGTTTTATGTTCTATCTTCTCCTATCTTGCGGCTTTTGCCTCTTTTGTATTATTGACCTTTTTAGCTTTATATGAATACAAGATTTTTTAATTAAAAAAAAACATGATTTGTTCATGTAAATAATAGTAAATGTTATACAAGCACTTAACAAAAGGGATTGATGACACTTGTTGAAATATCTAAAATAAATTAATTTAATATAAAGTGAAAGTTGTGTCAAAACATTGCCTAATTAAATTGAACTTGCCTGTCATTTTCATTCTCAAAAGTCTTCATAACTCAAATCAGTGGGCAGAACTCTTTTACTTTTCTAGTGACATAAAAGAAGTCGTCAAAATTGTGATTCCGTTGATGTCTGTGTCGAACAGTAAATTAAAGCACCTAAAAATCATTCCGAACGAAATATTCGAGAGCAAATGTCATTAATCGAAGTGACAAAATAGAATGGTTGAACAGTCTAAAGATTATTACTGTCTGCCATAACAAAAAGTAATCTTAAAGTAGGCAAATGATTAAGACGGGAATTTTTTTTCCACTTTAAAGTAAGTAAATCTTAATAAAAAAATAATGGATTTCAAATTAAATCCCCCCACACCAACAAAATAATATACAAAATTTTATTTTATTTTTTAAAATTAATTAAAATTTTGATGGACAATTTGCTATTTTATTTTCTAATATTTATGAAAATAAAAAAATGTAAAATATCGTATACATTAAAAGTTTGTTAAAACATAGTTTTTAAAAATATTTGAAGGAAAGATTACTTAATAATATCACATATTTGTAGATTTTTCATTGTTATTAAAATTTAATAAAATAATATTTTAAATAAATACTTAATTAGATAAAGTGGTTATTAAAGAAATGATTTAAATGCATTTTAATAATTATTTTTAATATTCATAAATTATTTCTACTTTAACATTACAGTTTTAATATTTGTTAAAAGAATTCTATAAACTATAAAATTGCTAGAAGTTTCAGTTAATTAGTATAAAATGGAGCAATCGAAATCATTTCTATATAGAAATTAGGACAAGAAATTTTAGAGAGTACGGCAAGAGCAATACAAATGAAAGTTTAGAGGCAAAACTAGTTTTTATTTAGATTGAAGAGTAAGACAAATTAATAAAACAATACTAAAGAAAGTTGTGAATCCTTGAAGTGGTATTGGCATGCCCTAGTGTGACTTAAGAAAGCAACTAGGAAGATGGGGATGGAGATAGACATGTTAGTCATCCTCTAAGAAATGAAGATTGTCAATAACCACCTTGAATAATATGTGAGGTCACTTGCCAACAATTGATGAGGATGAAAGACCAAAGATTTTAAACTATCAATCATAGCCTTGGATATTAATAATAGGGAGAAAGAACGGTAGCAAGAAAAAAATTACTATGAAGAACATGAAAAACAAGGAATTTTTTGAGATTTTAGTTATCAAATGATGTTATGGATTATATAGCCAAATGCCAAGTACGCTCATGTATGTATTATTTCCCATCAAAATACGAGATAGAGTACAAGGCTCAAAATAAGACAATATAGACTATGAAGATGCCATATGATGAGATGCTCCTAAATCTAGAAGTCATCTCCCTGGTCCATGACCTAAAAGAGCACAAATAGCGTGTCCTTTAGTTCTTGACGTCGAAGCCAAACCAACATGAAATTTTTCCTTATTAGACTATTTTGAAGAAGAAAAAGAAGGTGACTTAGAAATTCTAGAAGGCAAATCAATTTGACTATTTCTAAGAAGATGTCTCAACTCATCAAGATCCTTCTTATAACAAGAATGTTCATCATGGCCAAGATGAACTTGCAATATGAGTTCAATTAGAATTATCCTTCTCAGATGATTTATGTATGGAAGAGGATTTATTCTTGGGTTGACCTAAATGTGGATTGTTCTATGATTTCTTATGTTTCTTACCAATATGTTTTGATTCTTTCACCTAACTAGCCAACAATGCCCAAGATTTAGATTGATTGATGAGACCCATTGAGATAAGATTTTTTTCTCATGTTATTAACATTTTAAAAAATGTAGTACTCATAGTCAACTTATGAGTATGAAAGAAATAAAAGTAGCATAATCAAGACCAAGTTTGTTCAATATATTATAGACCAAATGAATGTCCTTATCAATTCATCATGCTTTATATTTCTCTCTTAGATCATTAACCATAGTGATATAGTAGGCTAGATGTTGTCGTAGTTCTTAGGATCAAGGCTCACCAATTCATTATCAATTTGATAACATCTTCATTTGTAGAACCATATGTTATTTTTAGTTTGTCCCAAACCTCATGATAATTCTTGCATGATTCAATTTGTAACAATAAATCTTGAGATATTGGTTTACAAAGACATCTAAGAGCTTTTATATGTTTAATCATCCATTTTATCTTCTTATTTGTATTTGTAGGCTTTATTGAAAGAACACCAATACTCTAAGAGGTGGGTGAATTAGTGTATGTTAATTTTATCAAATTAAACCAATAGACAATAATTAAAATCACACATAAGATTTACACATATGGGAAGATACCATATATATGTAGAAAACCCTAAAAGGGAAACACCATGTGGTGATAAAAGTTGCTTTCAAGTCTACTACTCAAATCCAAACCCATAATTAAAATATATTAACAATGTTTTGTAAGCACTGACTTACTAACACCCAAGACAATGTTATGATGCACCAACATTTAAGTTCATTATACACCTAATTGAACACTAACCAAACATTTTTGAGGCACCGACCTCTAAATTATTAAAAATTCATATATACAGACACTGGTTCTTCTATAACCTAAAATGCACCTTTTCAAGTCATACACTTAAAATTTCTTTCTTTAGTTGTCTTCTCCCTTTCAATTTAGCATTGAAAACTATGTCCGCATTGTTACAGTCACTTTCTTACAGAATACTTGTTACACATGACTATGAATGTTTAATTCAATAACCTTTGTGTAATCGGATTTAGTATATGTATATTTCCTGTATACACATACAAACTAACTCAACAAGATCATGAGCATAATTTTTTCCATTGTTACACTAAACCCTAATTGCTATGTATTCTATTGCAGCCGTCAATTCAATGTTTTTTAAAAATTGCATTCAAATTGACTTCTACTATGTAACTACCTATCAAATTTTAACTCCAAAAAATAACCATTTTATCACTTTAAATAACAACCATTGATCCTACTTTCATGCAATTCAAAGTGGACACATGTTATAATCACACATGTTGTATTCTATAATTGAAGAGACATGCATCTTTGTGAATACTGTGATAGCTGTGCCAAATTAGGAGACACCTGTCATCATCACACATATATGTAGTTGATGATTACAGAAATAAGTACATTAATGTGATGCAACAATAGCCATCTGATCTCCTCCTTCAATGCACATCATTGATTCTAGATCCCATTGACTAGACTTTACCACTTACACACATCATCTAGGACACACATAAGCATTTTGTGTTCTTGTACAACCAATATTGGGACTCGCCATTACTTCCATGAAATAGTAGAAATGCATCACTTGTTTCCATTTTACACCACAAACTCTACTTTGTTAGAGTGGCTAGGAATGCATTGATGTGACAACCATCAATTTGATACAAGTTTTGCACTATTCGTTGGATCATCAATGAAACACTTGCGCTTTAGTCTTCTTTACAGACATAAGATAAAATACTACCTAAACTAGTAATCACTAGAGAGTGGGACCAGTAAAAATGATGACAACGATGGCTTAAGTTGTCACTTAAGTTACTTCTCATTGAGCATAGTAGGTCAACAATAAAGTATAACATAAAGTGCATGACCAGGAATAAACACTTAAGGGTTTAAAATAATTTGAACTAAAACCATAGAAGATCATGAAACTCTACCATTAATGTAGTCTAAAGAGAACCAAAAATCCAAACAACCTTGTATAGACACTCCTAAGCCATGAACAAACAAGAACAAACATGAATAGGAAAAAATATCCCATAAAATGTAAAACTTGAAAACACTGACAATAATTTGGTTTAATTTCACAGAGACAAAATCCCTTGATAGACACCATTCCTTTGACATCAATGAAAATAATGCCAATAATCTTCCCCTTATTCATTAATGGAAACACCAAAATAAATCTAAATATACATAAAAACACAACAAATTTGATGGAAAACAACATAACACACTTGATGGCAACGTGTTGTGACATCTTTCACAACATATTTCAATTTATCCCTCTTACATGTAGCATACCTCATCCCTTGTTCTCGTGTTCTCCTTTAAATTCTCCATTTTCATTTCTAATTCTCTCCCTTTGACATCAATTACAAAGGGAGTCACAAAAAAGCATAATAACCCCCCCTAAGGATTAGTATCCTATAGAGCAATTGTAGTAGCAAAGATAAAAAATATTCTGATATGCTTCCCCTGGATGAATATATTTTGTATTCAAGGAGAGATAGGAGAAGGAACAAATCCTAATCACTTCCTGAGCTATTCAAATGATTCCTTTGGAAGGGATTTTGTAAATATATTTGCTAGCTCATATTTTGTAGCAACATATTCTAATTTTAATTCTCATGCAATAACCTTTTCCCTAAGAAAAAGATACTTAATGGATATGTGATTGGTTCTAGAATGCATAACTAGATTATTTGAGATATTTATTACACTGGTATTATCATAACAAATGTTGACTAGTCCATAAAAAATCAGCTTAATATCTTGCAGTGTTTTCTTCATCCATAACAGGGTAAGTGCATAGATCCGTGACACAATTTTGGTGCCAAATTGCAAAAAAAACCCTAATAGGCCATATTGCCCTCACCAAATTTGGTGCTCTACAAACAAGCTTGGTAATACTGAGCCTATTTGGTGCTCTCCAAATGGATTGAATTTTGTAATGAATGAACTTGTTAACTCTTTATTTTTGCAATGACTTTTGGAATGAATTTTTCTAAACTCTTTCATTTTCTCTTTCTTTTCCAGGGAAACTATATACATGAAATAAACATTTAAGTATAAGTTGACATTTACATATGGACATTTATATAGTTTCAGGCTATTTGAGAGTGGTTTCATATCTCTAGGAGTTATAATTAATGTGAATTCTAGTTTTTTGGAAGATCATAAAAATTTCATACTTAGTCAAATTTTAGTAATCAAGAGGTCAAATTTTAGTAGTTGGCAAGTTGTATCATCTTTCTATCACTCTCTCCATCTCTCTACTCTCTATCTCTCTACTCCCTCTCTCTCTTTCCCTTCATATGGACCTCTCACCCCCTCTCTCTAACCCCTCTATCTCCTCCCTACATCTGCCTCCCACCCCCCTCTACTTCTCTCTATCTCTTCTCTCTCTACATCTCCTTCCCTCTCTACTTATCTTTATCTCCTCTCTCTCTCTCTCTCTTTACATACCTCTCCCTCCACCACTTTGTATCTCACCTATGTCTCCTTCCCTACCTCTTTCCCTCTCTACTCTCTATCTC
This sequence comes from Sequoia sempervirens, assembly GCA_007258455.2. NCBI lineage: Eukaryota > Viridiplantae > Streptophyta > Pinopsida > Cupressales > Cupressaceae > Sequoia > Sequoia sempervirens. The sequence continues at coordinate 40,261,963 of VDFB02000013.1, read as the reverse complement.
TCCTCTCCCTCCCTCTACCTACATCTCTCTCTCACTCTCTATCCCTCTCTTCCCCCTCTCTCTCTAACTCTTTCCTCTCTATCTCATAATTCGTCGGAGAAAGCACCCTTTGGATGGAATATTCTTTCGTCTTGCCGGTATGTGCTTTTGCCGCATCGGAATATTCTATTTTCTAGAATTTCCAATTTTCATTGCCGGTGGTTAAGGGTGGTCGCCAGCTGAAATGAATATGACTTCCTGATTTTAGTATGAGCTCATTCGATTTATAAAGGTAGGAGCCAGATATTTAAAGTGCCACCAGAGAAATGACAACTAGCAATGGCAGATGTGGAGGGCCCGTGGGGGCTAGGCCGTAGGCGACATGGCCTAGAACCTAGTACTTGGTACGCTGGTACAGAGTACTGCAGTGCTTTGTCCACAAAAAAATTTGCTTTTTTCTTTGATTTACAATAAAATCTTTTCAAAAAAGTTAATACCTAGATTTTTTAAAAAAATTTCTAAAAAATTTTCAAAAATATTTCGACGGGATTAAATAATTTTTTTTAACAAAAAATCATACTGTTGATAGTAATGATGACCTGAGGGGCTGTATGGCTCTTCGGGAAATTTTTTTTTGCCTCAGTGGATGACTTGATAGTCGATCGTAGGGTTTTTGGCCCTTCTGGATGTGATGAAATGGTTGGATTTGACCCAAAATGCTCCAAAAATGCAGCTACCTTCTAGATCTAGCAACCACTCTTCAGTGTCAAACCCTCCTAGATTTGGCTTCATATGTCTAATTTGGATGAAACAAAAGGAAAAATCAACTTTCTCAAACCTTCTGGACACAATGGTGAGCTTAGATTTGCACCAACAAGCTCTGATATGAACCTGCAACAAAGAGCCAAAAAATAGAACCTCCTCATATCTAGAATCTCTCTTCAGAAAAGGACTCTCTAATGGCACGCAAACTGCTTTGATACCATGTTAGAATTGGCTATGGCTGGGTGATCCCACAATAGTGGTTTACACTTTTTGGCCTAACTGGACACTGATATTTTTTTTTAACACAATTTCCACATTCGGGCACCTATAGCGATTAAACCGTAAGGAATTTGAAGATGATGTAAACTAGAGTCTTGTCACATTTTGTCTATAGATTCTAAAAATATTTTTTTCAATTTTTTTGGAATCAGATTGCACTTCTTTTTCCATCTCCCACAAAAATTGGTTTTTTTCAAAAAACAACATTTTTAAAAAGTGACACAATATAACACATAACTTTTTTCCATGAAGGATAAAATTCCAATTCTTTCAAATTTAGATTTCTAACTCTGATATCTAGTGCTTCCACTTGGTTAGATAGTTTTATTGAATATTTTTCTTTAATCAAGTTTCAAAGTCAATCAAATGACAATTCAGACCTAGCGCGACCGTATAACGCATAACTTTTACTATATGTGAAATTCTTTTTTTTTTGTTGGGTCAAGGACTTCAGTATCTGGTGCACTCATATTTTTAATTTTTTTTTTTATAATCTTCTATTTTTCCACTTGTGTAGAACAGAGATTTTTGTTTTCGATGAAAAACCTATATTTAATAAAACTTAAAAAACAGATAGATAATAAAACCAAAACATACTAAAATTATATTCATTGGATAGCTCGTTCTGAAGGCTACTCGATTCCAAGTTTGGTTTCTAAATATTCCCCCATTTTCATCCCCAACCGGAGCTTGAAAGTAAAATTTTAGGTTTTTTGTGTGTACAAATTAAAAAATTAGGGAAAAAGGGGGTTCGCTAGAACCAGGGGGGTTCTAGCGAACCCCCAGGGGTTCTAGCGAACCAGGGTTCATTCGAACCTGGTTCATGCGAACCCCCCCTAATATGCACATTTCCTTTGTTTTTTGGGCGGGAAATGTGGGCCCAATAGTTAATGGGTTCGCTCGAACCCTAGTTCGGTCGAACCCCTTTATGGTTCGGTCGAACATGTAGGTTCATGCGAACCCCTAAAACCAATTTTTTTGCCATGGGGTGATTTTTTCTCAAATTTCCTTCCTCTTCAAAAGTGTAAACCACTTATGTGGCTTCACCCGGCTACCAAGATCTATTGACCAAATAGAAAGCACAAGAAAAGAGAGAGAATAGAATATGACAAGAATAGACTGTATTCAATGTCAATGATAGGATTGTCTTACAATTAGAGAGACCCCTTGGTTATATAGCCAAGGTGAGAACATAGAAGGGAATAAGATTATGACAAGTGTCATAATCTTATGACATGAGACAACTAGGAAAAGCTATCACTCCACCTAAGGTGGAGAGATAATCACATGATGTCTCCACAAAAGGTGGAAGTGATAAAGTAATGACACGTTAAGTCCACCAAAAGTGGAAATTCTCCAACAACCTCCTATGTGGTCCCTAAGTAAACTTAACTAAGGTGTAATTATGACCTAGGACAAGGTACAACACATTTAATTACACCAACACTCTTTCTTTTGATGATTCATCATGTTGTGCCAACAATTCCCCTAGTACCACCAGAGTAGTAGAAATATACAATAGGAGTGGCTTACTAGGAGTTGGTGGCATAAGGATTGGTGGGTAATCCAAATATTCTTTAATCTTGTCAAAGTCGATTTGACACTATTGGTTCCACTTAAAAGTGGTATCCTTCTTCAAGAGACGAGTGAATGACTGACACTTGTCATCCAATTGAGCTATGAACTGCCGATTGGATTGTAGTTTACCCTGAAGGCTTCTTAATTGTTTGAAGTTATGTGATGGAGGAATATCCATGATTGCTTTAATTTTCACCAGATTGACTTCTATACCTCTTCTAGAGATAATGAATCCCAACAGTTTTATTGATGTGACCACAAGGACACATTTCTTAAGATTTAGCCTTAGCTTATAGTGCTCTAGATGCTCAAAGATCTTTTTGAGTACTACATGATGTTCTTCCCTTGTTCTTGATTTCCCTAGTAGGTCATCAACATAATCTTCTATTATTATGTGAATGAGATCATGGAAGATAATGGTCATAGCTCACTTGTAGTTTGGCCCCATATTTTTAAGATTGAAAGGCATGACATTATAGCAGAATGTGCCCCATGGTGTGGTGAAAGTTGTTTTATGTTGGTCTTCAGGTGCAATTCTGATCTGATTGTATCTAGAGAAGCCATCCATAAGGGAAAGCATCTCGTATCCCATAGTGAGGTCAACCAACATGTCAATGCTTGGAAAAGGAAAATCATCTTTGGGGCAGGCCTTGTTGTGGTCATGAAAGTTTGTTCATGCTCTGATAGTGACGTTTAGTTTGGCTACTGACACTATGTTTGAGATTCATTCCAAATAGTCAATGGGCCTTATAAATATGACTTCCAATAGCTTCTTCAATTCTTTCTTAACTAGTAGAGCCACTTGGGGTGCATTTCCAAAGCTTTTGCTTAACAAGTTTTGCATCAGGACATACATAGAGGTGATGTACTACTAAGGTGGGATCAAGGCTTGGCATGTCTAAATATTTCCATGCAAAATTGATGATGCCTTCTTTGAGAAGCTTGGCAATGGTAGAATTTTCTTCCTTTGATAGTGCTTTGGCTACATAAGTGATTTTGGGATCCTCTTTAGTTTCCAAATTTATTTCTTGAGTTTATTTTATCAGGATGGATGATCATTCAAAGAGATAAGTTCTTACAAGGGGGAGATCAACATCCCCATATTCTAGCACCCCATCAAGGTTTTCGCTATTAGATACACCCTTTTTTTTTACCTTTTGTAGGTCAAGAAGCACCTCGGGGAGGTTTTCACTAGGTGACCTTTTTTTTTTTTGTTTAAAATTTTTACTTTTTGGTTAGGGTGTTCATCTTTCCCCAATCCCATGAGATGTACATACTGATCCATTGAGGGAAAGGTGTCGATTGGTGTGCTACCATGTAGATCCCATTCTATGAGTTTAGGAAGTTTAAGGGATAAGATAATGGTGTAGATGTATAAGTAGTCAAACATCGAAGAGAGGTCAATGTGATGTACATCATCATATGATTGTATGAAGGATTCCTCCTCTAGTATGTCTTCAAGGTGACTGTTAGTCTCACTAACATTGTTAGAGGCACTAGATGATGCTATAGATCCCTTTTATTTTGTTTCATGAACCAAGCTTGAGTATCTGTCTTATTGTGGCCTCAATATGGTGTTCCCTTCCTTGCTCTTTGGTGCCAAGGCCTCCCCACTAATAATTGTACTTCTCAAAAAACTTAGAGGCCGAAGGATAGTTATCTTGGAAATATTCTTTCAAAGGAGGGGAGGGATTAGGTTCCTCATGGTAGACCCATTGGCTTATGTCATCTTCTAGTGCATCTTGTCTTAACCCAAGAGAGTGGTAAGTACTAGTTCCAACATTCTTGGAGCTCAAAGTGATAGCCTTGTCTTCTGGTTTTGGTATAGACTATTAAGGTTGGCCATATGTGTGTGGTGAGGGTGGCATGGTTTCCACATTCAAAGTTGTGCACATTTCATATTCACCACATCCCTAGTCAATGATTTGTACTTTGGTAAGGGTGGAATTAGATGTGGATGATGGAGTGGATGAAGTGGTGGCTAATGCAGTGGTAGATGATTGGGATGATGATGTCTGTGGTGGTCCCATTTCCACTATAGGATATTGAGAATGAGGAAAAGAAGCTTCTAATGCATGGAAATATTCTAATGGTTGGGGATCCATGTGTATCATAACTTCTACCCCATTTAATGGGAATTTTAGACATTGATGGTATGTGGATGGAACGAATTGCATGGCGTGAATCCATTAATGACCGAGGAGGAGGTTATAGGGGAGTTCCAAATCAAGGACATGAAAAGTAGTGTATTGCACAACTGGACCAACTTGATTAGATGACATGTTGTTCCTTCAAAATCATGCTTTTCATTATCATATGCCTTGATTGTGATGACTTTATTATTTAAATCAGCATGGGTGTATCCAACCTATTTTATGAATTTCAATGTACAAAGGTTTAGGGTAGAACCATTATCTACTAAACTTTGTGACAGTTTACCAAGACCTCTAGATGAAGGGGATGATTATGATTGGAGTTGATTAGGGCATGTTGTTTTGGCTAAAACCTAGTTGATAGGTGGTGGAGAGGTGCCCTACCGATGCTTGAAATTCTGCAGGGTCTATGTCATTAGGAACTTGGGTTCCATGTAAGGCCTTATTTAGAATTTCTTGGTGTGCAAGAGAAGACTTAAGCAAGTTTAGAATGGATATCTATGCCGAAGTCTTTTCTAAATGATCAAGAATGTTGTATTGAGAATTCATAGGCTATGGATGAGTGGATGTGCAGGCTCCAGGGACTATGATGTAGGTTTGGAGGGTGGTGACAACACATTGTGGATCCTTTCCCTTTACGTGTATCATAGGTATGCATGGTTTAATTTGTTCAATATGCATGACAATACCTCAGTAATTGAATTTCACATTTTTATAGCTGATATTGTTGGTGTTGTTATTTTGATCATTACTATTGCTATGCCATAGAGTTGGATTTGACATATTAAGCCCTTGGTTATGTTTAGCGAAGGCATTTTGATATATCTGCAATTGAACATTGGATGAGGGTGTATTGTTGTCATCCACATGTATGTCACCCTGATCTATAAGATCTTGGATGTATGTTTTTAGACCTTGACACTTGTTCAATGTATGGCCTTTAATCTTGTGGAACTCACAATATTCATTTTCTTTGAACCAATTTGGTTTGGGATTGGATTCATCGAGTGGTTTGGTCATAGGATATGTAAGATCGAGTAATTATCTTGTAGAAGCCTATTAAACACAACACTTAGGGGTTCTCCTAATTGAGTGAATTGTTGCTTGTTACCCACTTGATTATTTTGATTGGATTGTTGGGATGGACAAAGTGCCCCTTGAGGCACTTGTATGGAATTAGGCATTGGTTGTTGAGGAGGAGCATATTGTTGCTTCTAGGAGAATTGCCCACTTGAATGTGTTTAGCATTAGTGACACCATCATTGGAAACATTTTTTTTTTTGTTCCAATAATGAGGCTTGTATCCAGATGATTTCTCTCTATCAGAGTTAAAGATTTTGAATAGCCCTTTGGTGATGAGGGCTCTCTCAAGGATAGGACCTTTCTCCACGATTTTAGAAAAGGTCATGACACAATGGAGTCTAAAGTTGTGGGCCATGTTCAGATGGGAGTTTTTGATAAACAAGGTGACCATGTTCTTTTCCCTTAGCAGGTATTTCATGCGATTGGCTAGGTCTTTCCATATTTGAAGATAGCTCACAAAGGTTTCTCCCTCATGTTGCTTTTCCTTTAGGAGATCTAAGGTATCGATGTCCTTATCCAAATTGAAGAAGTGGGAGACAAGCTCTTTTGAAAGTTGTGCAAAGGACTTGATAGATCCTTTCTTAAGATGGTCCATAAACCAATCAAGTGTTGTTCCCTATAAAATTCTAGGGTAAAATTGCATGAGGTAATTGTCATTATGCATGAATTCTTGACAGTGGGCATAGAACTCTTGAAGGTGAGCCTTGGGGTCTTTGGTTCCTTTGTATTTATCAAATTTTGACATTTCAAAATGCTTTGGGAAATGAACTAATGAAATAGAGGGATTGAATAGATAGGGAAAAATGTCCTCAAACTTGAATGATTGTTTGTTGGTCCTAGCTTGTAAGTCCTTTAACATAGCTTTGACTTCTTCTAGATCTTTATTGATGGGCATTGTGGGAGTCAAATTGGATGAACTAGGAAGATTGTATGGAGGATACTGTTGATATGATGAGGATGGTACTAAAGTAGCTGGATCATAAGCAGGTTGAGGTGTATATGGGGGTGTTTGTTGGTACCAATTTGTGTAAGCGTAAGGAAGATAGGAGGATGACAGATTTTGATGGTAAGAGGTGGAAGCCATTTTTTGGTATGGTGGTTGTTGTTGATAGTATGAAACAAATGGAGTTCCCTACTGATATTACATAGCAACTTGATATTATGATGACGTGGAAGCCCCTTGCAGGTAAGGTGGCAGTTGCTAATAGTAAGAGGTGAATTGAGGACCCTGTTGATAAGGTGGTTGTTGCTGTGTATAGGATATGGATGAAGCACCTTGTTGGTATGAAGGCTACTGTTGAGCATAGTATAGATTGGACTAGTACTTGTATGCAACATTGGGTTGTTGTGTGATGTATGGAGGTTGTTGTGGATTAGATTGTTGTTGGTATGGATTTGTGTGTGATTGCAGAGGATTAGTGTACGAAAGTGGTTGAGTCCACAGGGGGTTTTGAGCAGTCACATGAATTTTTTGATTAGGATTGAATGTAACAAAATAAGTGGTGTATGTACTAGATGGGTGGTAAAGATATTGCGTGCGAGGATTCCATTGTGTTTGCATGAGAACATGTGTATGATGGGGTAGTTGTTGCTACTATTAGGGCTACTAATAAAGTGGGTGAGATGGGATATGTTATTGTTGTGGGACTACTACAGAAGCATTATGGGGTGGTTGTGATGGCTGTGACAAAGTTTACATGACCTGATGTGGGGGCTATGTAAGAATGATTGTGTGTTTTTGAGGAATTGAATCGTTTTGTTATGGAACAATGAATTTTTGTTGTGGAGGTTGTGGATGGGGTGGTTGAGATGAAAGAGTAGCAATAAAAACATGTTGTGTAAGTTCTTGCAAAGGGATAATGGTGTGTTGTAGTGGTACTTGCATCATAGTGGATTGATGAGGATTAACAGGAGGCTGCTGAAATGTAGGGATATTGCCTTGAGGTGGTGGTAGTAGATTACTAGTAGGTGCAAGTCCTAGAGGTTGCATCAATGGAAGGAGTGGAGTGCCCCTAGTATTGACAGGTGGTTAAGTAGGATGTTGAGGTGGAAGTGGTGGAGAAAGTGGAATATTCTACAGCATGCCATAGGCATAAGGATCATTAGGATCAAGTGGTGTTGTAGAGGTAGTGGATGGGAGGCGAGGATAAGTGGCAACTTGGTGTATCATGGAATTTTTGTACTCAAGATGATACCAATTCTCTATAGGTGGACTTTCAAGAACATACAAATTTCTAGGAACATTTTGTGAGGTCTGCGGATCTTGAGGTGCAAGAAGAATCTAGGTGTTGGTATATTGTGACATATTAAAGTTGGGTGGTGGTTTAAATCCTTTCATGATCAGAGTAGCAAGAATCTTATCCCCATGCTCATTGAGGAGGTGACCCATCATCTAAAAATTAATAGGATTGCTTAGGTATTTATCAATAGTAACTTTAGGTTGATTGACCATGTTTTCATCTCTAGGAGACAAGATGTTTTGGATGTTAGTATTAGATTGCATGACGATGCACTATTATGGGGATCTTGAGGGATATTTGTACCATTGATGGGATCTTGTGGGATGTTTGTAGTGTTGTTGTGATCTTGATGGATATTTAGATCGAAACCTTGACCTTGTTGTTTTTCCATTTGTCTCTTGGCTTGTGATCAAGTCTGAATAGTCATGAAAATATAAAACTACTATGTGACTAAGATGTGGTTAAATTCTAGGATACAATGCCTAAATGATGATTGAAGGATTGATTTGGTTGGATAGTGGATCAACTGATTGGATGATTTAATAAGGATGAGATTGGATTGGATTGATAGATTGGATCATTGGATAAGGATTAGATTAGATTATATTGGATAAGGTTGGTTGATAAATCAATTAATAAGTTTGAGTGATTGGATAATGTGGGATGATGAATGGATTCTAAATTAGGTTCATAGATCACCTTAGGTGACTTAAGGTGCTGATTGATCAAATTAAGGATAGGTAGATGATTGTGGCACTGAATCAAACATGAGATGGAAGTGGATTGATAGGGCCAAATGATGATGACTGACTCAGGATGGATGGTGATTCTAAGCAAACTTTGTAGGATGATGATCGATTTCAGACACTTGGGTCAATTTGGATAATGAAGGTGCTGTCAAAATAGTGGTTTACAATTCCTGAGAGGAACGAATTTTAGCTGAAATCACATATTTTTAGAAAATATAATGATTTAAGCCTTAAAAAGTTCCATTTTAAGGATTCCAATTGAAGATGGTTTGATCAAATCACCTTAGATCAAACCCCTTGGATAGAACCTAGCTAGTTTTAAACCATACCTATAAATGCATCTCCTTTACACCTATCAAAATCGATAAAAATCACTTTTGATTTAGCTTTTGGGGATCAAATGAATTCATTTAAAATTTATTTGAAATGATTATGGTATTCCTCAGAATGAGCTATCCAATGAATATAATTTTAATATGTTTTGGTTTGTTATGTATTTGTTTTTAAGTTTTATTAAACATAGGTTTTCATCAAAATGAATTTCTTTGTTCTTCACATGTGGAAAAATAGAAGATTATCAAAAAATTTGAAAATATGAGTGCACCAGATATTGAAGTCCTTGATCCAACAAAAAATTAAATTAAATTTTGACATATACAAAAAAGTTACGCTATCTGGTTTGTAATTGTAATTAGTTTGACTTTGAAACTTGATTAAGGAAAAATATTCAATAAAAATATCTAACCAAGTGGAAGCACTAGATATCAGAGTTACAAATCTAAATTTGAAAGAATTAGAATTTTATCCTTCATGGAAAAATGTTATGTTATACGTGGCCACTTTTTAAAAATGTTGTTTTCTGAAAAATCAATTTTCGTGGGAGATGGAAAAAGAAGTGCAATTTGATTCCAAAAATTTTGAAAAAAATATTTTTAGAATCTACAAACAAAATTTGATGAGACTCTAGTTTGCACCATCTTCAAATTCCTCATGGTTTAGCCGCTATAGGTGCCTGAATGTGAAGATTTAGTTAAAAATAATAATTTCAGTGTCCAGTTTGGCCAAAAATTGTAAACCACTATTATGGGAGCACGAAACAAAGTTCAAATGATTTTGCTTGCAAAAATGATGATGGATATGCAACCTAGACATGAATTATGATGTACTTACATGATTTAGATGATGCAAATGCAAATTATGAAAGATGTAGGATGACTAGATAAAGATCAGACTTGTCTAACCAAGGTGTAGGATTGCCCAACTAGGGGGTAAGGTCACCCAACTAGAGGTTAGGTTCACCTATCTAGAGGTCAGGTTCACCCAACTAGAGGTCAGGTTTGCTTATTTGGAGGTCAGGTTTTCCCAACTAGTGGTCAGCCTATTCATCTAACTAGAAATTAGGTTCGCCTATTTGGAGGTGAGGTTCGCCCAACTAGAGGTCATGTTTTCCTATCTAGAGGTCAGGTTCACCCAACTAGAGGTTAGGTTCACTCAACTGGAGGTTAGGTTTTCCTATTTGGAGGTCATGTTCACTCAACTAGAGGCCAGGTTTGCTTATTTAGAGGTTAGGTTCACCCAACTAGAGGTCAAGTTTACCAAAGTTTAGGTTAGGGTCACCTAAGTTAACTTTAGAACTTGTCTAAATTAGAAAAGAGGATCAAACAGACTATTAGAATAGGGAAACAAAGGCTCAAAATGAGAAATGGATGCTGGGAATAGGAAAATGGATGCTCGAAATGGGGAAACAGATGCTCGAAACGGGTAAATGGGTATTCAAAATGAGAAAATGATTACTTAGGATGAGCAAACAGATGGTTAGAATGGGTAAATTGATGTTTGGAATGGGAAGCAGACATTTGACACAGGGAAATGGATGCTCTAAATGGGGAAACAAAGGCTCAAAATGGGAAACAGATGCTTGAAATGGGAAAACGAACGTTCAAAACAAGGAAAATGATGCTCATAATCGGTAAAAAAGTACTTAGAGGGAAAAAAAGATTCAAAATGAGGAAAAAAATGCTTAGAATGGCTAAATGTGTACTCAGAATGATTGAATGGATGGTGAAACTAGCTTTTCAAGGTGCAAATTTGCCCAAATTGGGGCAGGGTCACCTAACTTAGGGTAGGGTCACCCAACTTTGGGTAGGTTTGTCCAACTTAAGGTAGGTTCACCCCTTTTTAGGGAAAGTTCACCTATTTGGTAAAAAGATAGACAATTATGACAAAAACAAGTTGAGAAATGACTGAGACAAAGTGCAGGTTTTCCCCTGTTCAGGGTAGGTTCGCATCTGTGTAGAAACTTGAACTTGACTTAGGTGAAAACGGCTATGGAAAATGACCAAAAACACAATAAAAAACAAGTAGAAGGTTAGGCTGACTTGACCCAATAGAAATTCACTAGTTTGCACAAAAATGATGTTTCAAACAACACAATCCTAAGATTAGTATGAAGGGTATGGCCAACACAATCCTCTAACTAGGCTAAATAAGACAACTAGGGGGTCCTTGATATGCACTCGCTACGTGAACTATGAACACTAACCTATCACAAGCGTGAGTTGGGAACCCCAATGAGGTACTGGAGGTTCAGACCAACTCTTCACATCTATTTAGGTATAACCCTAGCTTCGATGGTTCGCTAGACACAATGTGCTTGGATTAGGGTACAACTTTGGCTATCCCCCCTTTGTATACCTTATTGGTATGCATAATTGGGATTGTCCCTTGGGGTGATGAAATCCCCAAGTAGGTCCCACTAAAAAGAGAACACTAACCATTTTTGTCTACTCCCCAAGCTCACACGAAGTGCAAGGGGAAAGCTTTAAATGATATAGTTCCCCTTGGAAAATGCAAAGGACAAAGTAAGCTATAATTTCTCATCACCTAGGATTTCCAAATGGTGCAAGGTGATTGGATATGTCAATAGCTTACTTTACAAACATATCACACAATATATTTGACTCCCCTACTTAAAACTATGTGCCTAGGGGTTCGCCCCGCAGCTCGAAGGGTTGGTATGGTTGGGCTAAGGCTTTGGGTTCATCCCATGTAGGTCCAAGGTTTGACTCACATTGGCCAGATTTAATTGGAGGAGTCCTGTTGCAGGCTCGGGGCTTCTCCCCAGGGGGACTAGTTTCGCCTTGGCTCGCCCCACCAATACCCCAACTCGGCAAAAAATAAGCCCGAGGCAAGGTTTGGTGGGAATCGCTGGGCCTTGGTTGGAGATACCTCCTGAGCAACCAAAAAAAAAAACTATGTGCCTAGATTAATAAGAAAAAATGATAAACAAACTAAACAAACAACATTGAGATGAATCATTCTATAAGAAAAGTGTTAGTAGTTTATGCTCTGATCATCAATAAGCGTGAGACAGTTGCACAAAATATTAGTAAAATCTAGCACAGACACCAATAGGACAAGTTAGGGGGTTAGTATCAACCAAAAGAACAAAAATAATAATTTGGAAATGAATTTTATACCTCTATTTTACCTCACAGATGCCTCTGTGGGTCAAGTTCACCCCCGTTAGGGTAGGTTCGCCCTTGTTTAGGGTGGGTTCACCTCTATGTAGAAAATAGTGAGTAAATTTTTATGTTGTCTATCAGATGAGTAACTCTGCAAGGTAGGGTCACCTCTATTTAGGTCAAGGTCATCTATCTTAGCGCAGGTTCGCCTATCCTAGGGTAGGTTCACCCCTATTCAGAGTAGGTTTGCCTATGTGTAACCTAAACTTGCAAAATATCAAAAAATAGCAAACATAAAAGCAAAAAAGACCCTTCTATGGGTCCTACTGGGTGTGCCAGAAATGTGATCAATGCTTTTTACCTTGCCTAAGTGATACAAAACAAAATGCAAAAGAAGGAAATAACACTCAACACCTCAAAATTGAGCTACATTAAACTCAAACAAAATAAAGATAAGGAAAGCAATAGATTTATACCTTGTGTGAGTTGCTCCTTGGTTGGCTCTTTGATAGTTGATGTTTTGTATGCTCCTTAATGGTAAAATGTGATGAAAATGGATGCAAAATACTCTAAATGAGATGAGGAATGCAATGATCCATTTGGGTGTTTTGATAGATGAGCATAAGTGCAAATGATGAAAGCTTAAAAGCATGAAAAAATGGAGGTTTGTGAGTGCAAAATGCAAGTGTGAGAGCTAGAGCTTGAATGCTTGAATGTAATGAATGCCTAATGAGAGAATTGAAAGAAAATATTTTATTTTAAGGGAGATTTCTCTAGAGAACTGAATGGTTGAGATTTTTCTAACATGGGCAAGATGAAGGGTTGTGGTGAGTTGATGACTCACAAGCCCTCACATTTTTCCATGTGGAGGATGAAGTGTCACAATGACAAATGAGTTGGAAAAGGGACATGTGAGGTTGAGGTACTTGCAAGTCCTTGGGATTGGGAGAAGATTTCCTTAAAAGGGAATTTCTTGTTTCCATATGGGAAGAAAGTGATAAATGAGGAATTTTAGTATTACTCAAAAACCTCCATGGGGAAAAGAGAAGTGGTTGGGAAAATAATTGTGAATTTTAAATTCACATGATTGAGAATACCTTGGGGATAAAACAAGGTTCTCAAAAAGGTAAGTACTTGTCTTCACGTGAGTGATGTGACAACAACTTGCATGTGGAAGAGGGTCTAGGCTAAATGTGGAAATTGTGAAGGTTGACCAAAAAATTATGCTAAATGTAGCAAGGGGATTAGATTAAGGTTTTGCAACAAGTGATTAAGAAGATTAATGGAATATTAGAAGCAAGTTGGAAGATGTAGAGGATGTGACAAGGAGAGAGAAAAAAAGAATTTAAAATTGATTTAAATTCCAAAAGGCTAAATGACCAAATTAAATAAATTGATGTATTTATTTGATTTCGAGAAATGATGAAAGGTAAAGTATTTAATTATAAAATTAAATACTTAGGAAGTTTAGGGAAAGGGGAAATATTAATTAAATAAGTAACTTAATTAATATTGATGAAATAAACGAATAAAAGAGGCAGATTTGACCATATGGGAATGGTCAAATTTGGATGTCTACAGAGTCAGACCCCCGTTTTGGTTTTCCTACCTCCACAGACAACCAGATAGGAAATGAGTGTAAACAAAATAGACAAAGTGTGTGGTTAAAGAAAAACCCGCTTCCAATTGTTTTTGTCATGAAATGACTACTCCTTTGACTTGAATGATTTTTTTTCTCAAAAATATGCCTCCAAACTTGGTAAAAGCAAAGATTTAATATCTTTTTTCCCTTCAATAAATATTTTCACATGTAGGCCTTGTAAAATGTAGGATATGATCATTTTAACCTAGAAGGTGAAAATAGGTAACAACACCCTCAATGGAAAATTTAGTGAAACAAATAATTATGATTTATTTATTTTTTTAATTAAAATAATAAAAATATTATTTGGAAAACCCACAACAAACTCAAAGAGATACAAACAAAAAAGAATCTATTTGTAATAATACAATTTACAATACTAAAATTTTACATGTTTGAATTTACTAAAAGGAACATAACTATTGTTAATGAATAGACAACATACAATTTTACACTTAAATACAAATGCAAAATATAGACATTTAATTGATGATTTTTATTTATAAATGTTATTGTATCTTATTACCCAAAATATCTATCTATATTAAAACATAAAATTAAAATATAGGTGATTGATTATTAAAATATCCCAAAGAAACTAATATAATCCAGAGTAAAAGCTGTGTCAAATCATTGCCTAATTACATTGCACTTGTCTCTCATTTTTGCTCCCAAATGTCTCCATAACTCTTTTACTTTTCCACCGACATAAAAGAAGTCGAACAATAATTAAAGCAGTGAAAAATCATTCCTTCACATTTCTTCAATTGCACTCAATTCATGTTCCGTGAATGCCTACCAAAAGAAAAAAAACAATTCCAAACGGAATATTCGAGAGCAAATGTCGTCAGTCAAAGCGACGAATTTGAAAGGTTGAACAGTCTAAAGATTGATACTCTCCGCCATAACAAAAAGGTAACCTTAAAGTAGGAAAATGAATAAGAATGGAATTATTTTTTCACCTTAAAGTAAGTAAATTTAAATAAACTAAAAGATTTCAAATTAAAGCCCCCCACCCTACAAAATAATATACAAAATTTTATTTTCTTTTTTAAAATCAAATTAATTTTTTAATAAACAATTTACTATTTTATTTTTTAATATTATGAAAATTAGAAAAGTTTAAAATATGTATATGTAAAAAAGTTTGTTAAAACATAGTTTTTAAAAATATTTGAAGGAAAGATTACTTAATAATATTTGTATATTTGTAGATTTTTTCATTATTATTAAAATTTTATAAAATAATATTTTATATAAATATTTAATTAGATAAAATGTTTATTAAAGAAATGATTTAAAAATATTTTAATAGTTATTTTTAATGTTCATAAATTATCTCTACTTTAATATTATAGTTTTAATATTTGTTAAAATAATTCTATAAACAATAAAATTGTTACAATTTTCAATTAATTAGTATAAAATAAATCAATCAAAATCATTTTTATATAAAAATTAGGACAAGAAATTTTAGAGAGTAAGGCAAGAGCAATACAAATGAAATTTTAGAGACAAATATAATTTTGTTTTAGATTAAAGAGAAAGATAAATGAGCAAAACAATATTGAAGAAAGGTTTGAATCCTTGAAGTGGTATTGGCATTCCTTAGTGCGACTTAAGGAAGCAACTAGGAAGGTGGGGATGGAGATAGACATGTTAGTCATCCTATAAAAAATGAAGATTTTAAACAACCACCTTGAATTATTAAATAATAATATGTGAGGTCACTTTCCAATAATGGATGAAGATGAAGGACCAATTTTTTAAAAACTATCAATCATAGCCTTGGAGATTAATAATAGGGAGAAAGAATAGTAGCAAGCAAAAAAAAATACTAATGAACAACATGAAAAACAATGAATTTTTTGAAATTTTAGTTATCAAATGATATGGATTTTATAGCCAAATGGCATGTACACTCATGTATGTATTGTTCCCATCAAAATATGAGACATAGTACAAGGCTCAAAAAAAGAAAACATAGACTATGAAGATGCCATATGATGAGATGCTCCTAAATCTAGAAGCCATCTCCTTGCTCCATGACCTGAAAGAGAAAAAAGAGCATGTCCTTTATTTCTTAATGTAGAAGAGAAACCAGGATGACCTTTGTCCTTATTAAAATGTTTTGAAGAAGAAAAAGAATGCGACTTAGAAATTCTAGAGTGAAAATCAATCTGATTATTTTTTAGAAGATGTTTCAACTCATCAAGATCCTTCTTATAACAAGAATGCTCATGATGCTCAAGATTCTTACATAATGAACAGGTAGACTTATCCTTCTTAGATGATTTATCTATGGAAGAGGATTTATTCTTTGGTTGATCTAAATGTGGATTCTTCTTTGATTTCTTATGTTTCTTATTAGTATATTTTGATTCTTTCACCTGACTAGCCAATAATGCCTAATATTTAGATGACTTGATGAGACCCATCAATGTAAGGTTTTTTTCTCATGTATTAACATATCATAAAATGATGCAGAACCCATAGTCAACTTATGAGTATGAAAGATAGAAAGAAAAGTAGCATAATCGAGACCGAATTTGTCCAATGTATTATAGACCAACTAAAATTCCTTCTTATCAATTCAACATGCTTTAAATTTCTCTATGTAGTCCTAGATGTTGTCAAAGTTCTTAGGATCAAGGCTCATCAGCTCGTTATCAATTTGATAGCCTCTTACTTCATTTGTAGAACCATATGTTTTTTTCAATTTGTCCCAAGCCTCATGAGACTTCTTACATGATTCAATTTGAAACAATAAATATTTAGAAACTGGTTTAGAAAGACATCCAAGAGCTCTGGTATGTTCAATCATCCATTTTATCTTCATATTTGTACCTGTAGGTTATGTTGAAAGAACACCAATACACTAAGAGGGGGTGAATCAATGTATGTTAATTTTATCAAATTAATGTAGCATATAAGAATTAAAATTGCACATAAGATTTACACACATGAGAAGACACCATATATATGTGGAAATCCCTAAAAGGGAAAAACCACGGTAAGAAAAGTTTCTTAAGTCTAATTCTCAAATCCAACCTCACAATTAAAAGATATTAAAAATGTTTTGTAAGCACCAACTTATAGGTACATTGACACCCAATACAATGTTATGAGGCACCAACCTCTAGGTACATTGTATAGCTAATTGAGCACCAGCCCAATTTTTCTGAGACACCAACCTTTGAATTATTACAAATTTATATATGTAGACATCAGTTCTTCTATAATTTGAAATGCACCTTTTCAAATCATACATTTAAACTTTATTTATCTTCCCAACTTCTTCTCCCTTTCAATTTACCTTTGGAAACTATGTCCTCATTGATATAGTTCCCCTTTTTACTAAATACTTGCTACACATGACTATGAATGCTCAATTCAATAACCTTTGTGTTTTCAATTTCAATAAATGTATATTTACTTTATACACATACAAAATAACTCAACAAGATCATGAGAATATTTTTTCCATCATTACACTTAACCCTAACTACTACACATTCCATTAAACCACCACTTGATTGGTTTTTTAAAAATTGCAATCAAGAGTCATCTTCTACTCTATAACTTCCCATCAAATTTTAACTCTAGAAAATAGCCATTTGCTTACTTAAAATATCAACCATTGATCCTACTTTCCTATAAGTCAGTGTGGACACTGTTGGCATATGGCTTCTAGTTTTTTCATTGATGGAAACCTAATTCATTGATCTGGTTCACACTTTAGTATTTGATAGAGTAAAGAATAGGGTATCCGGCTAAAGTTGAATCTGTCAAGTGGTTTGCATTACTAGTTTATCAATTTTGGTTGTGGATCTCAGGGAAGTTTTTTGGGTATCTGGAATGTATTATTCTCAAGTATTGTGTTGTCACATCAAGTGGTGTACGAGTTAGGAGATCCAGTCATTCAATTTTCTGTTCAACAGTGTTAGAAGGCCAACTCAGTGAATGTTGGGTGTTGCAGATGTTTAAGGAGAAATTGTTTGGAGTATTTTATGTGTTGGAGATTTTGTTTTGGGTCCTCACGATGTTGTGGCCAACTTTGGTGGATGAACATTAAATTTTATTCATGATTTGAGCCAACAGTTGGAGAATATTTTCTATTTCATTAAATCCAACATATATCGATCAAATCCCTGGTAGCAGATATACATAAGAGACCGGTTAATTCATTTTGATATGTGTGTGTGTGTGTGGTGTTTGATATGTATTGATGTGTGTTGAAAATATCAAAAGAGTAGTTGAGCAATTATGCAGAAGAGTTTTTTGTGAAGCGAATTGAGGTAGAACAGAGCAAAGTGCATAATCATACAGAAGGTCCAAAAATTGATCTATGAGCCTAACCAGAACTGTAATCAGGCATTTGTAGATACTATTTTCTCAGTTCAAACTTTTGATGTAATCCAAATTTTTGTAAGGCAGTAAGCCTTCCTGATTTTGAGCAGTGAGCTCTAGGTAGTGTGCCTGAATGCAAGTGCATTCCCCATTTTGTAAAACACTTATATTTGAGTACTCAAATTGTGGATTGTCCTTCACCATGGTTTTTCCCCTAATAAGGTTTCCTCATAAAAATACTTGTGCTATGGTGTTACATGGCTTGTTGGTCTATGTTCATGCATCTTTCTCTTGATTGAATGTTTTAGGCACTTGAAAGAACAATTTAATAAAGTTAAAAATTACACAAGACTGATTCACCCCCCTCTTAGTGTTGCTTTATTCCAACAATTGGTATCAGAGATAAGTTGCTCAAAACAAGTCTAACAGCTTGAGGTAGATCTTGGAATGTAATGAACTCTGATAGTCTTCAACAACAACTTTTGGTGGCACTTGATGATCTTGATTAGTCTAAAGTAGAAGTTTGGGAATTGAAAGAAAATCTTAAGGATGCTAAGAAATTTATTCAGAAGTTGAAGGATTAGATTATTAAGTCCAAGGAGAAAAGAAAGGATCTTTGTGACCAGATTAAGTAAAAAGAGAGAAAAAGAATGGATGATGTTCACCTAAATCAAACCTTGAAGGAAATAACTGAAGAATGTGAAAAGCTTTCCAGAGACAATGCTACCCTAAACCATGAGATGGAATCTATGGTGATGAAGTTGACTAAGGAGATTGAAGAAAGAAAGAAGAATGAAGAAAATCTTGCCCAGTCTCTAAAAGAAAGATCTGATGAATGCAGGAGAATTAATGGAGAATTCATTCAGTTAGAGATGGAACTGCAACAATCTTGAAACAATGAAGAAGAGCTTGAAAAATAGATTCTTATTCTTGGGGATGAACTTTCTATTGCAAATGAATACAAGGAGAAGTTAAAAATTAGCTTAGTTAAGCTTGATGAGCTAACTCAAGGACAAAAGAATGGAAATGACAAGCGAGGCCTTGGATTTGAGAAAGGAGAAAGTTCCAGATTTGGATAAAGGAATTTCAGGCAAGAAAATTAGATGAACCAAACAAAAAGGCATCCGATAAGACAACCTAATGCTCAAAATTTTAATGGATACTATTTTTCTTGCAATAAATTTGGTCATACAGCTGCTCAATGTACAAGTAAAATGAAATCAAGTAATCCACCATTTTCCGGTTAGTGTTTCAATTGGAATAAGTTTGGTCATAAGTCAATTGAATGTAGAAATATGTCAAAAAACTTTGTTAATAGAAAGAATGCAAAATTTTATACTTGTGGAAGATTTGGGCATATTTCTAACTAGTGTAGACCAAGAAGAAATCAATGGAATGAATGGTCTGGACAAAGATATGTTGTGTGTTTCAATTGCAACAAGTACAGTCATATTGCAAGATTCTGCAGAAACAAAAATATGGATAGAAGAGGTTTGACATAAAAAGGTAGAAATATGTAGAAAGATGATAAAGGAAAAGTGACTATGGATGAAATAAAAGATCAATGAAGAAGACATGGGTGAAAAAGAGTTCATCTATTGCAAAAAATGAGCCAGCACCAGAACCTACTTCTTGTAATTCCTTCGAGAATTAGTTTTGGGCCTCTGGTGTAGGGGGAGCTGTCAAGAAAATCCTTCAAACCCCCTGTCGGTAATTGACACTAGGATTTGGATGAGTACAATGGTTGCACTAATGATATAAAAATGCTATTAAAATAATTGAAAAGAGTATTATGTTGAGTTGAAGGTTCACATAATTTTTTGTTTGATAATTGAGAAAACAAGGTATCCAAATAAGTTAGGGAAAAAGCATTTATTACAAGAAAAGTTAGGTGTGAAAGTTATAAAAAGCAAGTTGAAACCCTTATTTTCCACTTTGTATCAAAGAAAAGGAGAGAAATTTGCATCAAAATTTTGAAAGCATGGAGAGAATTCAGCAGCAGAACCCTAATCCATCAAGTACTTCAGTTGTATTGAGAAATCTTAGTCTTATTTGGTGTGCGGTTGAAAACCTTTTTTCAAGACATGAGTACAAAAGGTAAAATGGAACAAATCAAAGGAATGATAAAACTAGATGAGTATAGCAGTTAGAAGATTAGAGCTGAATAAAACATGTTGTTGCACGATGAATTGAAATGGCTAAAAGAAGCAAAACACAAAAGCTTGGATATTTGGAGTGAATTCCCTTATTCTGTAAATGTGGAAATTGTTGAGTTTATTTTGGATTGCTTGAATGATGATATTCTAACTTTGGATAAACCCTACCATATCTCAAAAGAAGTGATTGTAGTTTTAACTGGGTTATGCAAAGTTGGGGATGTGCCAAGGAAGAAATCAATCCAAAATAAAGAAGTTGAAAGCCTAACTGGAGTAATTTGAGATCAAAGGGCATTGATAATTTCCACAATTAAAGATTCAATGACAAGATATATTATGCATGGAATATCCTAAAAAATATTTTTCAGAAACAAAGAAGGTGCAACTTTGGTAGGTGTTGTTTACATTTCACACAAGATGATAATGGAAGATAAGGATTTTGATCTTTGCGGATTACTAAGAGATCAACTGATGGAGAATGTGCAATTGAAAAAGAAGATAGATTACCCTTTGAGGTTTGGTACTTTTATTATATGCCTAGTGTGATGTATTTTTTGAATTGCTTACCCTTGAACAACAACGTAATATGGGAAGAGAGTGAACTAGTTTGCAAGTAGATTTACATATACTCTAACAATTTGGAAAACTGTGATCAAGCATATGGAAGTTTCTTTAACGGTTTCCTAAAGAAGTTTGGTTCAGTTAGTATTCCAATTCCGGTAAGGGCACATGAGTTGGTTCCTCCTCTAGTGAGATGGAGAGAAAGAAGAAAAGAGAAAAATAAATTGTTGTCTGAACTCCACCAGCATGCAAGATTCCAAAATTTGAAGGGAAAGGAAAAGAACAGGTGATTGTGGACATACCAGATGAGGAATCTAATAAGGAAACTGAGGACACCCTAGGAAAAAAATAGGAAATAGATGAATCAGAACAAGAAAAGGAAATGACATAAGGAAGTGAAGAAGAAGGTGATTTAACCAAAGAAGAGTTATTGTAGCTTATTCATGAGGAAGATGGGATGCAGAAAATTGCAAACATATGGTCTATCAGACCTTCATATGAGCAGGACATGATCTTAAGCATACTAAGTTATCATCTTGTACACAACCATATCAAATTGGAGAGTTTGTAGAATACGTTGCTAGAAGAGATGATTGAATGCATCAAGGAAATCATGGACTCTTAGTCTCAGAACAAGGAAGAAGAAGTCATCCTACACTCGAAGAAGCAGTACAAATTGTCACTCTCTAAGCTAAAAAGGAACATGAATCAACTAAGGCAATGCATAAGCAAAACAAAGAACATTTATAACTACTTTCTTCGATGGCCTCATGCAATCAAAAAGTACAAAGAAAAACTAGAATAAATTGAAACAAAGCTGAACGGTATTGGACAAAATTTTAACATGTCTCAAGATCATGATGGTGCAATCAAGAAAAGTATCTAGTAATTACAGATAGAGCATACAAATGTTCAGAACACCAGGAACAAGATTTTTGACACCTTTTGGAAAGTGAAAGACATAACTGAATGCAGGTTGGAACAATTAATTGAGATAGTAAGGAAAGGAGAAGTATTAGAAGAAGCCTTCACCATTCCAGAATCCCTTATCAAAATTATCAACCAGACATCTAAAAACACCAACATGATCATAATCACTGGGATTGTAGTGGAAGCATGGAAGAATTTTCTTCTGGAGATGAAGGAAAAGTACAAAATAATCTTCAAATAGCAATTGTATTTCTTCAAATTTTTGAATCAGTTTTTGAATAAGTTTTTGGTTACACTTCATAAGGGGAGAGAGAAAAATATTTTATTATGTTTTTTTCATTGATGTCAAAGGCGGAGAGAGAGCAGTGAAAAATTCCTTATCAAACTCAGGGGGAGTTTTTGTTGAAAAATAAGGTGTTTTCTTAGCTTAATACTCTGTAAAACTTTAATATTGCTGATATAATTAAGTCTTTTCTTTGTTACATATATTCTTTGTGGGTGATTATCTTGATTAATCCATTTTACTGCTGTAGAATGTAGAGAGAAGTTGATAGAAGAACTAGACAGGATATTAGAAAGATCACACAAGATATACCATGGAGAAACCCTTTCGGGAAAAAACTCCACCAAGAATTATTCTATTATTCAACCTCTGAATTAAAATAGCTCCAATTCTTGCTTGAGAATGCTTCTTCTATCTTTACCAATCTTCTTCACACCTGCAATAACAATTACAAAAGCTCTATTCAATTTGAATGAGATATAGAGACAATATGCAACGTTGTAATCTCCAAATGGTGATAATTACAATGCACAAGCTCAAGCCTTAAGAAAGGTACACCATATTACTTCAAGTTGAGTTCTTTAGTGAAGACTAAAGCTTACAACATGTGCTTCATGCATTTGGGCGTCCCAAACTGAAGCTACAACTCATCCTTCACTTTTGGTGATAATTCCAAAGCTCTTCCTTAAAGTTGGCACCCATAAATAATCCTACTTAACCGAGCCTTCAGAAATATCTCAACATGCATAAGAGGTAAATCCAATAAAGCATCTTGGATGCCCAAGTTGGATCCAAGTGATTTATAGTTAACTGAAACATTTACTCAACACCATTCATGCAAGAATGGCCATCCCCTATTAATTGGAGGAAGTCCCTGTTATGTGTCATACAACTCAAGTTATTAGCCATGCATTCCAAGTTAACTTAAGCTAACTACATGCAACTCAAAATAACCAACATGCATGCAACATGCACTTGCATGCAACTGAAGATAACTGAACCATAACTGAACTGAACTAAACTGAACTAAACTGAACTGAACTGAACTGAACTGATCTAGATTGAACTAAACTGAACTTCAAACATGCAAACATCAAATCCTAACTCCTAGGATCTTTACATGCATTCAAAAGTGTTATCTCTTACTTCGAATAGTTAACTGAACTCAAGGTGAGTGTCACCTTACCATGTGTGCACCTACATGCTCCTATTATTTGGGATTAACTACAAATTTCAATTTCATGATTTATTTCATCCAAATAATAATCTCATCCTAATCTTAGTGTTGTTGAACACATTCCAAGAACCTAGGAGATACATGAAATAATTAATGTTTAGGATTTGCAATTAAATGGCATCCTATTTCCAACATTCTCCCACTTGACATTATATATTGCAATTATTCTAAATAAGGAATAATAAAACAAGTACAAGACTCAAGGCCAAGGGCCTTCTTGCACAAACTAATCAAACCATGCTAACTTCAAATGCAACCTGCATAATCATGAAGCTTCCAAGCAAATGATTAAAACCAAGAGAACTTATTTGTATGGTTTCATAAGATAATCTGTAACATTAATTAAAGTGTTAACTTTCTCAATTAATAACTTCCCACTATCAACCAAACCAATACCTTTCCAAAGTATTTGTAACCAAACCACCTCTTTAGAGGCATGCTTCACCACTGAGTGTGTTGAATTCACATTCAACCAAGGTGTAGACTCCTCGGTCTCTTCTGTTGAAATTTTTTTCTCACAAGTAACCATTCCAACAAATGTCTCTTACCATAAGAGAACTCCAGCCTCACCTATTTCTCTAAGTATCCACGAGGACCTGTAACCAACCAATCCATGCCAAAATCCAAATGCAACACAACACTTTCATGAAGTAATCAAGCAAATGATTAATGTACCCAAAACTTAAGAGAACTACACAAGATCATTGTCAAAGCACCAATTATGAATCAAGAACATAAACATGACATCCATGATCTTTAACCATCTCCTTTTAGGAGATCACACGCATCATAACATACTTATACATCCTAGTCTCAAGAGAACCATGTAATATGCCAAACTATAAATGCATATCAATAGTAAACCATGCCATCCATAACAAATATAATCTAAACCAAGAAACTATATATCCAAAGACATGGAGATAACCTTACCAATGATGCATTCAAGTCACTGCCAACAACTCCCACTGATCCGTGGTATCAAGTTACACATGGCATCGTGACTACCATCCTCTTCATGAAGATCACTATATCCTACCAAAGCTCCCACTGAATTGTGATACCGAGCTAGATACATGGCAACAAGATAAACATCAAACCATTACTATCAAAAGCATATGGAATTTCAGACATTTCCTCATGATCATAATTATCATAACATGTATTATGCCACAACTCTAAATTTCTAATCAAGAGTATACTATGACATAATAACAAAATCATCCTACAACCAAGAATCCACTTCATTGCCAAATGTTCCCACTGAACCGTGATACTGAGCAATCCCATGGCATCATGATGCACATAATCAAAACCACATTTCTGTCATAAGCTCACACCAAACCTGTGAATCCAAGCTCTCAGTGACCTCTGTAACAAACTTATTTTTTTCAAATTCAGCAATAGCAAAAATAATAAAAGCTCCCACTAAGCCCCAAAAAAAAAACCTCCAATCTTTTAAGAGAAAGGCATCCCAATACTCTACCCAACCTCAGCTCTGATACCAAATGTTGAAAAATAAGGTGTTTTCTTAGCTTAATACTCTGTAAAAATTTAATATTGCTGATATAAGTAAGTCTTTTCTTTGTTACATATATTCTTTGTAGGTGATTATCTTGATTAATCCATTTTACTATTGTAGAATGTAGAGATAAGTTGATAGAAGAACTAGATAGGATATTAGAAAGATCACACAAGATATACCATGGAGAAACACTTTTGGGAAAAAAACTCCACCAAGAATTATTCTATTATTCAATCTCTGAATTAGAATAGCTCCAATTCTTGCTTGATAATGATTCTTCTATCTTTACCAATCTTCTTCACACCTGTAATAACAATTATGAAAACTCTATTCAACTTGAATGAGATATAGAGACAATATGCACCTTGTAATCTCCAAATGGTGATAATTACAATGCACAAGCTCAAGCCTTAAGAAAGGTATGCCATATTACTTCAAGTTGAGTTTTTCAGTGAATACTAAAGCTTACAACATGTGCTTCATGCATTTGGGCATCCCAAACTGAAACTACAACTCATCCTTCACTTTTGGTGATAATTCCAAAGCTCTTCCTCAAAGTTGGAACCCATAAATAATCCTACTTAACTAAGCCTTCAAAAATATCTCAACATGCATAAGAGGTAAATCCAATAAAGTATCTTGGATTCCCAAGTTGGATCCAAGTGATTTATAGTTAACTGAAACATTTACTCAACACCATTCATGCAAGAATGGCCATCCCCTGTTAACTGGAGGTAGTCCCTGTTATGTGTCATACAACTCAAGTTATTAGCCATGCATTCCAAGTTAAATAAAGCTAACTACAAGCAACTCAAAATAACCAACATGCATGCAACATGCACTTGCATGTAACTAAAGATAACTGAACCATAACTGAACTAAACTGAACTAAATTGATTCTGAACTAAACTGAACTAAACTGAATTGATCTGGACTAAACTGAACTAAACTTCAAACATGCAAACATCAAATCCTAACTCATAGGATCTTTACATGGATTCAGAAGTGTTATCTCTTACTCTAAATAGTTAACTGAACTCAAGGTGAGTGTCACCTTACCATGTGTGCACCTACATGCTCCTATTATTTAGGAATAACTACAAATGTCAATTTAATGATTTATTTCATCCAAATAATAATCTCATCCTAATCTTACTGTTGTTGAAAAAATTCCAAGAACTTAGGAGATACATACATGAAATAATTAATGTTTAGGATTTGCAATTAAATGGCATCCTATTTCCAACAGTTTTGTGAAGTTTTGTTAGCTATGGCGTTTTGAAGTTTTGAAGTTTTTGACACTTAGTAATTTTTCACTAAGTGTTTCCATCAATGCCAAAGGGGGAGATTGTTGGTATATGGCTTCTAGTGTTGTCATTGATGGCAACCTAAGTTATTGATCCAGTTCACACTTCAGTATTTGACCATACCAGAAGACAGAGTAAAGAATAGGGTATCTGGATGAAGTTGAATCTGTCAAGTGGTTTTCATTACCAGTTTATTAGTTTTGGTTGTGGATCTCAGGGAAGGTCGTTGGGTATCTGGAATGTCCTATTCTCAAGTTTTGCATCATCACATCAAGTGGTGTACGAGTTAGGAGATCTAGTCGTTCAATTTTCTATTCAACAGTGTTAGAAGGCCAGCTAAGTGAATGATGGGTGATGCAGATGTTTAAGGTGAAATTTTTTGGAGTATTTTTGTGTTGGAGATTTTTTTTTGGGTCCTCACTATGTTGTGGCTAACTTTGGTGGATGCACAATAAATGTTATTCATGATTTGAGCCGATATTTGGAGAATATTTTCTATTTCATCAAAGTTGACATATAGTGATCAAATCCTTGGTAGCAGATATATAAGAGATCAATTAATTCATTTTGATATGTGTTTGTGTGTGGTGTTCGATATGTATTGATGTGTGTTGCAAATATCAGAAGAGTATTTGAGTGATTATGCAAAAGAGGATTTTGTGAAGCGAATTGAGGCAGAACATAGTGAAGTGCAGAATTAGACAGAAGGTTTAGAATTTGATCTATGAGCCTAACCAGAACTATAATTAGGAATTTTTAGATGCTACTTTCTCAGTTCAACCTTTTGATGTAATCCAAATCTTTTGTAAGGTAGTGAGCCTTCCTGATTTTGAGTAATGAGCTCTAGGCAGTGTGCCTGAATGCAAGTGCATTCCCCATTTTGTAAAACACTTATATTTGAGTACTCAAATTGTGGATTGACCTCCATCGTGTTTTTTTCCCTAACAGGGTTTCCAAGTAAAAAACCTTTTGTTATGGTGTTGTGGCTTGTTGTTCTATGTTCATGCATCTTTCTTTTGATTGAATGTTTTAGGCACTTGAGAGAATAGTTTAATAAAGTTAAAAATTGCACAACATTGATTCACCCCCTGCTCTCAGTGTTGCTTGATTTGAACAAACACATGTTATAATCATGCATTATTTTAGTCTATGATTGAAGGGACATGCATCTTTGTGCAATACTATGATAGTCATCTGATGACGAGACATCTAGCATCATCATACATCTTCACAGTTGATGATTACAAAAATAAGTACATTTATGTGATGCAACGATAGCCATCTAATCTCCTCCTTCAATGCACATCGTTGATTTGAAATCCCATTGAATAGCCTTTACCACTTATAAACATCATCTAGGACATGCATAATCATTTTTCATTGTCACAAAACCAATACTAGGTCCTATAATTACTTCCATGAGATAGCGAAAGTACAACATCTATCTCCATTTCACATCATCACAAATTTTACCATGTTAGAGCAAGCCAGGAATGCATCAAAATGACAATTGTCGATCTAATACAAGTTTTACACTAGTCATTGAATCATCATTGAAACACTTACACTTTAGTCTTCTTCATGGACATAAGATAAGATACTATCTAAACCAGTAATCACTAGAGAGAGGGATAGGTAAAACTGATGATGACAATGTCTTAAGCTATCACTTAAGTGACTTCTAACTGAGGATAGTAGTGAAACAACAAAATATGACATAAAGTGTATGACCAGGAAGAAAAACTTAGGGATCAAATAATTGGAACTAAAACCATAGAAAGGAATGAAACCTTATTATTAATGTAGTCTAGAGAGAACCAAAAAGCCAAACAATCTTGTAAAGACACTCTCAAGCTATGAACAAGAAAAAATCTCCCATAACACATAGCCCTTGACAACATTGACAATAATTTGGTTCAGTTTTGTAGAGACAACATCCTTTTGACATCAATAACAATAATTCCTACAATATCCCCCTTTTTTATTGATGGCAACAGCAAAAAGAAATCTAAATATGCATAACAACATAAAAAAATTTATGGAAAATAACACAACACACTTGATGGCAACATGTGACATCTGTCACAAGATATTTGTAGCATATCTCTCCCCTTTATCTCTTTTTCCCCTTTCAATTATCCATTGCCATTTCCAATTCTTCCCCTTTGACATCAATTACAAAGGGACTCACAAAAAATATAATAACTCCCCTTAAAGTATAGGATCTTATAGATAAAGTGTAGTACCAAGGATAAAAGAATACTCTTATATGCTTCGCTTGGATTAATATATTTTGTATTCAAGGAGAGCTAGGAGAAGGAATGAATCCTAATTGCTTCTTGAGCTATTCAAATTAATCCTTTAGAAGGGGTTTTGTAAATATATCCACCAGTTGATCTTTTGTAGCAAAATATTCCAATTTTACTTCTTGTGCAACAAATTTTTCCCTAAGAAAATGATACTTAATGGATCATATGTGCTTGGTTCTAGAATGCATAACAAGATTCTTTGAGATATTTATTACACTAGTATTATCATAATAAATGTTGAATGGTCCATCAAAAATCACATTAATCTCTTGCACTATTTTCTTCATCCATAACACTTGAGTACAACAAGATGCCACAACAATATATTCAACTTCAACTATTGATAAAAAAAAACCATTTTTTTTTTTAACTTAACCATGCTACCACTCTATCTCCTAGAAAAAATGCAACACCACTAGTGTTATTTTTTTCATCCACACAACTGGCCCAATCTGCATCAGTGTATGCAGTTAAAGTGAAGTCATCACAAATACAATACCATAGACCATATTCTAATGTACGCTTCAAGTATCTAAAATTTATTTTCATAACATTGACATGTGTCTCCTTAGGAGCAACTTGAAATCTAGGAAGCATGCAAACAACTTGCATGATATGAGGCCTTGTAGCTGTAAGATATAAGAGACTTCCAATCATGGATTTGTATAGAGTTTGATCAACTAAAATAGATTTATCATCCTTGCTAAGCTTACATCCAATGACCATTTATGTACTAGCTGACTTGTAATCTTCCATATTGATTTTCTTTAGAATTTCCTTCACATACTTAGTCTAAGAAATGGAAATCCCTATATCTAACTAATTGAATTGTAAACCAAGAAAAAATGTTAATTATCTTGCAATGGACATCTCAAATTCTTTATGCATTTTAGTAGCAAAATATTTGCACATTTTATCATAATTACTGCAAAAAATGATATCATCAACATAAACAATTACAACCAATATATGTTTACCTTAAAATTTGAAATATAAACTATTGTCAACAATACCTTTCTTATACCCTTGTCAGAGATACTTTTCCAACCTAGAATACCATGTCTTATAGGAATTTTTTTAAACCATATAGAGTCTTTTTCAATCTATACACACAATCATTATTTTCAGTCACCTTAAATCCCTCAGGTTACTCCATATAAACTTTGTCATCCAGATAGCCATTAAGAAACATTGAATACATAAGAAAATTAAAAGGAGGGGTGAATTGGTTGTACATTAAAATATCAAAACTCTCATTAACATTCAGATCCACATCAACTTAGAGTAACCTTTACATTGTTAGAATGCTTTAGCATGAAAGAAAATAATAGAAACTGAAACACATCAACACCATGCATAATAGAACACCAAATTTACGTGGAAAACCAAAGAAGGGAAAAACCATAGTGAGGATTAGCTCGCAATATAAAGTAATTGCAACATCAAATATAATAGGTTCACTACCGTAGGGATCACTACTAAGAAGAAAGAAGGGCTCATTGCTAATGTATCACTACCATATTACAAAAAAGAAGAAAAGAAGAATGTTATGTAGTGATAAATCTATCTCAATGTAACAAAAAGGTCTACCAAAACATGACACACACATTCACAACCTTTCTAAAGATTGTAAACACTTTCTGCTCACTACTTCTAGTAGTATAACTCATTAAATCTCACACTGCACTTCACAAATTTCTAATTTACATCATACACTCTACACACAAATCCTTCATCAACATAACATTTATTTATACCTTCTTCAATCTTGAAAACATTCTCCAAGTTCGGCTATGCACCTCAACTGTGTGAATTTGAATTAGGTCAGAACCAAAACATCTGTGGTGAAAAGGAATGAAGGTAGACCACATCACACCTCAACTTGGACCTAAATCCACTCATACATGTTATACCATACTTCCATAATTATCGAAGCAAATCCATAATTAGTGGAAACACCCATGGTAGACCGAACCTATGTAAACATAATTAAACAATTAAGTACATGCTTCCTTTGATCCAAATATGACTTGTGGAAAAAAAATATAACTTCAACAAAATCTAGAATATTTCACAAAAACCTTGAAATCCAATAAATTCCTTCGCAACAGCTTACACTTGAAGAAAAAACACATCTTGTTCACCTAGATAATCTTCTATACACTGTAACTCAAGAAATCATCCTGTGAAACACCAAACCATGAAAAAATTAATTGAAGGTAGATACGTAACTAATCAAAAACATTCCAAAATTGCAAGACCAAAAACCAAACTACAAAGAAATGTGGAGAAAAATAATTTCTCCCAAACAACGCTGTAACACAATTCACACACTAGTGAACACAACTTCTTCTGCACAATGATCTAGACCAAGAAATTCTAGATATAACATCTATGAACAACTCTGATCAACATATCCAAATTTCACAAGAATATATTAAACACAAAAGAAATATAGAGAAAAACCATAACACTAGTATGTATACCAAAGCACCTCTGCAACACACTGTTTCCTCTTTTATTAAAATTTTCCCAAAAGAACTTGGAAATCAAGCACCAAAAGCACATTCTCATCATTTTCACCACTTCCTCATCATCACCAAACCAAATACAACACATTAACTCAATCAAACAACATCCACAAATTGAAGCTTATCAAAGCAACACTAGAGGTTGACATCAATAGCACTTACTAATGACAACATAATGAAACTAAACTTGTGATATGCTCAAGGAACCAAACCTGTAGAAGTGTATAGTGTACCATGCTATCCACCTCTTGAAAAAAAAACCATTTGAGATCATAGTATAAATGTGATAGGATATAATTCCCCTAGGTGTATATTGTCCTATGCTCTGCCATCCCTCATATTAGGTGTACCATTCCTCCCTCTAGGTGTGCTTCCCACCCGTTAGGGACAAGTAGTAGTGCAACTACATGCATCATAATACATCTCACCACTAGATCTCATGAATATAGTAGCATCGGTAGATCAATCCATGCTCTCACTTGCTCGTCCTGTATTGGTCCATCAAGGAAATACTACATGTAGGCCTTCTTCTTGTGGAATATATGATCTCCCCAGAAGAATACCCACTCTTCCTGAATAGGAACTCAGAGTATGCGGTGGATGTCCTCTAGTGTGATCCTCATCTCACTAGTAGGAAGGTGGAATGTACACATGTCAAAATCCTACTGCTCAGCTAGAGCCATCAACATCGCATCATGGTACCTCATGGGGGGCATGAGGTATGCCGAATATATCCCTACCTCCTATAATAACTCTATTTCCACCACTGAAAGTGTGGGGGGTAGGTATCTAAGAAAGCTAAGCTATCTGCCACCCAGACACTAACGCGAATGGGTGGGTACCTATCAATAAAGCAAAATATGCCCTATAAGCCATCTTGAATCTTCAAATTTTACATTAATCATCATAAAAGTGTACTAAAGCTACTCTAGTGTGCTTTCCTAAAGGCCCTAGATACCTTAGAACCCTTTTGAGACACTTCACAAAGAAACATGACACTTTGTGAACAAAAGGGACACTTTGCGAAAAAATGGGACACTTTGCTAAAAAAACGGACACTTTGCAAAAAATTTCCAAGGCCCTCAATTAACCTATAGATGCATAAAAATCATCAAATAACTATATAAAGACAAAGCAAAGGTAGTAGAATCATCTCATCTCATGATGATGTTTGCCGCGCACCACCTGGTCCCATAGCACGTCCAGTCTCGCAAGCCTATAGTCTTGTTTGCTCAGCATATTCAACTATTCTCTACTCACTCTCAACATACAAAAAGGAAAACTATAAAATAGGTTTGAACTTACTTCACTTTTTTCTCTTATGTAGGTTAAAACCAGGGTTTTTACTATATTAGGGTTAAAAAGTGCTTCTCATTTAGATACACATAATGGGCACTAGAGAGCATTGTTTTTGATGCCATTTGTTGAGTTGGAATCATAATTCCACTCCCAAAATCATCAACTATCTATCATTATGTGGTATGGTATATGGAAATACCCTATGATATTGACTTACCCTATTTGATGTGGCTAGATTGCTACCTTGATTCCACCTCCATGAAGCAAGCATAATCAAGGGGGGGCATACATCTACCCTCAAATTCAATTTCTAGTTAGATAAGAGGATTTTTGGAACAACTAATGAATTCATTTTGTAGGATGCAGTTCCTAATGTTGTGGTTTTGTAGATAACTACACTCGGGGCTTCATTCTCCCATTTTTTGAATGAGTATCCTTTTATGAGATAAAGAGTACTATTTAGATTCCTTTAGCTTACATATACACATAGAGTCATATGGGCACTAAAGTGGGGGCTAATTGTGAACACTAAAATTGTACTCCCTTCTTGGAGATAGTACAATCCTTGTTCTAATTTGCACCTATCTTGGGCACCTGTGAATTAATTATCCTCTAAATCATCATTATAGGCCCCTAGGACCCATTATTTTGGATCTTGAGGCTCATTCCACACAAAAATCATATAAAATCACTTAAATCTTTACAAAAAGCATTCAAAACATTAAAATCCTTAAAACCTATCTCAAAAAACTTAGGTGGGACTCATTCATCATCTTGGGCAAATGAGTCCCCTCTGGTGGGACCCATTCGCCAAGGGTGGTGAATGAGTCCCATTTGGGGCATTTTTCAAATTTGAGCTAGAAATTCACCAACTTAATTCAAAATTATGATGAATGTCAACCTCTAAGGTCTAAATAATGGTCAATTAGGTGTTAATTCCAATAAAAATAAGTTTCTAAGTCATTTTTATCAACCTAAGCAATTTTGAGCAAGCATTTTCAAGATAAAATTCAAGAGCCAAGTGTTGAGAATCTTTCAAAAGAGCATTCAAGTTTCAAGAACAAGTAAAGTTGAAGCTTTGGAGCAATATTAAGGCATTTTTGTAGGTCTTCATGCTCACTTTTATTCAAGATCTAGAATTTTCAAGGGTTGATCATGGATGTCTATGGTGAATCATGAAGAATTCTAGGTTGGGGAGATGCAACTAGCCATCAAGCTAACCCTAAGGACATGTTTCCTAAGTGATTCCATCTTCCATTGTCACTCTACTTTCAGCCTAGGGAAGGTTTTCATATTATTGAGATTCATTTGAGGTTATTTGGGATCTCCTAAAGTGATTCTTCCATCGTTCAAGTTTCATTCATGCATCTTGTTCTTACATCTTAGAATAGGATTGCATCATGTTTTAGATTTCTTAGTCTTAGACCCACTTAAGACTAGGGTTTGTATGCACATTCCATTGTCTCTTTCAAGGTTTAATTACAAAACTAGGGGTTTGACCAAGGAAAATCCCCCATTAGTAAATCAAATTATTATTCTATTAAATTGTAGGTGTTTTTATAGATCTGGATCTGAAATTTAGTGTGAAAGGAAAGTGCAAGTGTTGGAGTACAAACCAGAGCTTGAAATTTTTGGTAAAGTAGAATGAGACTGATTCTCAATTAATGGAGAATGAGTCCCACTTAAGGTTCTCATCAGATTTGTTTGCATATTCTTGCACCCTTTCTTCAAAACAGCTCCCTGGGTAGAAACCTAGATCTGTGGCTGATTCGTCTAGGTTGGCGAATGAGTCCCAGTTGGTCAAAAATTCAAAGTTTCCAAAATTTTAGAGTCATTTCCAATCTTCTTTCTAGCCTCCACAAGTTTCCAAGTGCAGGATTTTTGTCTAGCTTTACTATTCTATTTTACTTGCATTCAATTCATCTTTCTAGGCCTTTTTGCACATCACACAAACATTTTGTGTTCTCCAAGGTTGTACTTGGTGGTGAACCCCTTTCCTTTTCTCAGTCCTATCTTATGATACTTTATTTTTAGATCTCCCATATCCTTCATTAGGTTGGGATCTCTAAGGTGTCCTTGAGTGTGAATATTAGGAAATTGAATCTCTCTCTCTTTGTACCTCATTTGGTCAAGGAAGTGCAACAATCCACATTTCTAAGTGTTCACAATACATTATATATTTTAGTTTGACGTATGAGATTCAATGAAATTATTATTCAAGTTTTAAATATCTTGTTCCAATTTTATAGATTATACATTTCATATCTTATATTTACCACATTTTATATAATTGTTCAATTGTATAGATTATACATTTTATATATACAAGGAGATATATTTTTGTTTAGTGATTCAGATATTTACTAGAATTGGAAAATAGTTAAAATTACCTACCCTTAATTTATTATGAATATGATCTAAACTATTTAAGGAATGTTTTAATTTGTCACCTAACCATCTGATAAATTTTATTTATATATATATATATATATGAAATTTTATTCTAGATAATAATTTATATAGTGCAAAATATATCAAAAATAAAAAAGATAGAGAAGCAGAGTGAAAGGAGCAAAAAATAGTAGAGGGTTGGCTAGCGATCTAATCATGGTGTGGCGAAGGATGGAGACACTCTCTCAGCCCGATAGACTAAGGGAAACAAGAAGAAGGGGAAGGAGACCTCATGGGGTGTCGAGATGGAGCATGTCCATCCTAAAAGGGATCTTCGGAATAGGGAAAGATCGGCATAAAGGAACCACTTTGAAAGGGGGAAAATATACCTCTTCACATGAATAAGGATCAGTATGGGCGGCAACGATAGAATAGTAGTCGAGAAAAAAGTAGGAAACCCTAGTTTGACCTCCGTAGTAGAAAATGGTGGGAAAGAGATTCAAATTTCAATGCAACCTTTATGAATTGTGGAAGAAAGGAACAAAGATCTAGATCCAATTCTGGCGGCGACAACGAATTGGGAAAGGTAGACCGAAGAACCTTTATTTTGGGATCTAAATCATTGGGCCTGTCAATTAAAAGGTTGAAGGAGCTGGATATCATTATGAAGTGGTTCGGCTCCAATTTGAATTGGGATGCTTTGATTTGTTGGTGGCATGGGAGGTTAAAAGATCTAAGATGCCCTAATCTACCTCTGAGATGCCCTTTCAAATTCAAAAATATGTGGTTAAAAGATCCAAATCTGTTGCCTCTCATCTCTCAGTGGCGGGGAGAAGTTGAGGTGGTCAGATCTAAGATGTTTATTTTGTAAGCAAAATTGAAACAGATTAAATATCGGTTGAAGGAATGGAATATTTTAATTTTCAAGAACATCTTTGAAGAAAAGAAATGAATTGAAGGGGAGATTTCAGCCTTAAATGAGGAAGTAATTTAGTGGGGAATGGATAATGTAAGATTCCTTCAGGAAAAGGATCTCCTTAGTAGTTGGAATGACTTATTGTCAAGAGAACAAGTGTACTGGCAACAAAATTTTGGGAGCTTTGGTTAAATGATGGGGACAAAAACATAAAGTTTTTTCACAACTCAACAAAATTGAGGCATGAATTTAATAGAATATCAAGTTTGCATCTAGCAGATGGTAGCTTGGTGGAGTAGCTTGGCCCAATTCTTGAAGCAGTGGTTCTTTTATTTAAAAATATTTTGAATGATTGGGATGGTTCCAACCTTCAGACGCAGTATGAGCTTTTGAAAAATATCCCCAAGTTTGTGTTGGTAGAGCATAATCAAATTTTGAATAGGCCCTTCTTGGTAGAAGAGATCAAAGCAACACTATTCCAACTACACCCAGATAAATCACTAGGACCAAAAGAGTTCTTCCCTACTTCTTTTCAACATAGTTGAGAGATTGTGGGAATTGATGTGGTGGAAGCTATTGAAGAATTAAGAGCCATGGGTAGAGTCCTAAAAGAACTAAATAATATGTTTATTGCCCTCATTCTAGAAGAAGAAAAACTGGACAAATTGGAGAATTTTAGGCCTATCTCTTTATGCAACACAACCTATAAAATATTGGTAAAGGCTACAATAAATAGGCTGAGGGTGTTACTACCAGGTTTGATATCAGAAGAACAAATGAGATTCATGCCAGGCCGCTTGGTCTTTGATGGAGTAATCATAGCTCAAGTGGCCATTCATTCAGTTCTCAATACATAGAATCCCTCAATGATTCTTAAATTAGACATTGATAAAGAATATGACAAAGTCAATTGGAGGTTTTTATTCAAAATTGTGGAAGCCTTTGGATTCTCCAAATCTTGGATTGATTGTATTTTTGGTTGGATAGCATGTCCAAGGTATTCATTACTAAACAATGGCTCACCTCATGGTTTTTTTGAAGCCTCTCGAGGGCTTTGACAAGGGGACCCTTTGTACCCCTTTCTGTTCATTTTAATGGTGGAGGCCTTGGGGAGGGCCTTCACTCAAGCGACCTCTTTAGGGAAACTTAAAGGTGTGCAAATTACTAGTTCCTTGCCATTGACCACTCATCAACAATTTGCAGATGATGATTTTCTCTTGGGGAGAGTAGAAGTGTCGGAAGCAAGATCCTTCAAAATAATGGGTATGTGCAGGATCATGATGGGCCAAAAAGTGGTAATATGATGGGTATGTGGCTGACAACAATTTTTTAACCCAAAATTGATGAAATGAAAAGAGTTTTTAAAGGAGATTCTCAGCTTTCCACTGATATAAATTATGCTTTATTTTGAATTTAATAAGTAATTATTATTCATTTTTTATTCAAATTACGACTAAAGTCCTAATTGATAGGCTGATTGAAAAAAATCTATAGCTTTCAAATGATATCACATTTTTTGAATCCAAAACATGTATCACATTCTATGCTTCACATACTATAGGATTAAAATATGAAAAATTGAATTTCATGAAGTTTTGACCAAGTTAAGGTGGTCAGATATATGAGCTTTCTTATATTGTTTAAATGCTGTAATAAAAAAATCATAATTAATTATTTACTTGGAAAATAATTACAAAAAAATATACATCACATCGGGGCATGAGTCCTCTACTTATATCTAGAATATTATTAAAAAATATTATCATTTTATTGTGGTTAGGGTTGTCAGACAAACACCTACTTCTTAGTTTTCCCCTGAAATTTAAGTACCACTGCATTGAAAATTCATATTTTCACCAAATAGATTTTTTTCTTTTAAAAAACCCTAGTAGTTTAGAAACTACATTCAATTTGCTACAAATTCTATTCTTACATATTTTTGAAATAATATAGATAACTTATTCAAAATTTTATGTCAAGTTACCTAACTCTGATTTGTTTGAACTTTTTTCCACTTAAGGGCCTATTTTTTCCATGATGATCCTACACATACCCTAATCCTATCAAAATACTCAGTAGCTTTGGGCTAAGAGGTGAGGGCTGAAAAGTTTGATTTTTTTTTTCTTTTTTGTAAACCCACATTTGGAAAATCAAATCTTTCAGGTTCTAAAGTTCAAAAAAGGGAAATTTCCCTACAAGTACCTTGGTCTTCCTCTAGCACTAGGACAACAATTTGGGAAATTATGGGACCCCCTATTGTCGAAGATTGATCATAGATGGCTATGTGTAGGATCATCATGGAAAAAAAAGGCACTTAAGTGGCAAAAAATTCAGAAAAATCAGAGTTAGGCAACTTGACTTAAAAATTAGAATAAGTTATCTATATTATTTCAAAAATATGTAAGAATAGAATCTGTAGAAAATTGAATTTAGTTTCTAAACTACTAGGTTTGTTTAAAAAAATAAAAATCTATTGGGTGAAAATTTAAAATTTCAATGTAGTTGTACTTACATTTCAAGGAAAAAAAAGTAGGTGTTTGTCTGACCACCCTAACCACAATAGAATGACAATATATTTTTATAAGAATTTAGCTATAAGTAGAGGACTCATGTCTTGATGTGATGCATATTTTTTTGTAATTTTTTTCCAAGTAAATAATTAATTATGATTTTTTTATTATAACATTTAAACAATATAAAAAAGCTCATATGTCTGACCACCTGAACTTGGTCAAAACTTCATGAAATTCAATTTTTCATATTTTAATCCTACAATATGTGAAGCATAGAATGTGATGCATGTTTTGGATTCAAAAAATGTGATACCGTTTGAAAGCTATAGATGTTTTTCAATCAACTTATCAATCAAGACTTTAGTCATAATTTGAATAGAAAATAAATAATAATTACATATTGTAGGACCCTAAATCTATATTGGATCAAAAACAAAAACCATTAGTATTGTTAGTAAACCAAAGCAAACCAAAATATCCCCTATAAGATTCATCTAATCACAAGAATGATACCAAAGAAACAAGCAAAACATAGAGAGGCATCATTCTAATGATCAAACTAGCATCTTATAGTGGATTGGTGTCACATGTGCTAGTGACCCTTTCCCAATCCTTGATTAATAGCTAAAATGATGAAATTGCTATAGATGATGGAGATGATGGAGTGAAATGGACAAGATCAAATCTCAAATGAAGAGAGTGACCTTGCAAGATTGTGGAGGATTTGCTCGAGGATGAAGTCTTTATTTAAAGATTTTCAAAATGCTACGTGTTGAAGAGAGACCAATGTGGGACTAAGATCAAGCCAATAAGATAAGGCCACTTGTCAAGTGGTGATTGGTTGATGTATGTGCAAGATTTGGGAAGAGTTCCCATGAGAGGGAAAATTTGAATTCAAATTTGCAATAAATTTTGAGAGGGGGACAAGAAAAAAGAGAAATAAATGCCATGTTTGACTTGTCATGTTGAGGGAAAATGAGGTTTTTTAATAAATCAATAAAATTGATTTATTGTGCAAGTGGAGATATCTAGAGAATGCAAGTGGGTGAGTATTTAATCAGGGTTAGATTAAGTAGATGATGATTATGCTGATTTAATGCTGATTAGATGATTTTGACTTTTAAGACTTAAATATTTGTTTTATTTAAATCAGAAAAGGATGGAAGATGCATGTTTGAGATTTTAATTAAATAAAGCTTGATTTATTTAATTAAACTATGATTGAGCTTTTGATGATAAGAACCTGATTTACTAGGTGAATGGATGTGATGCATTTGATTTATTTATTGAGCAGATGAATATGCATAATGCTAATTTGACGTGTCTACATTTTGCCCCTCTTTGAAGCAATGTAATTGTTGCGTTGGTTCAAAGAATAAACTTGTCGCGATCGAAATTAAAAAATTTCTAATTTTTCGGATGCCCCAGCGGAAAGAAGTACACTGGTACATTTCCCCCTCAAGGGATCGAGCGAAAAGATTCGATTTGAGGGTTGATCTCGCGATAAAGAGGTTCAAAATGGGTGGTTATGGATGATGATGCAAATGAGATGATTTTAAGATGCTTAGAATAACAAATCTATATTATCCTAAATAACTTAAATGATGATATGATATGAGATGGATGAGATTGATGATGCGATATGCTATGGATGATTTATGATATGCTTAGACTAACAGATCTATATTATGATGATGATATGCATGTGAGATGATATGCAAAATATCGATGATTTATGGATGCAAGATGGATGCATGATGGATGCATGATGGATGTATTGGTGATGATGATGTTAGTACGGAAATGAGATGATGACAAGAGGATCCAACAAGTCCATGATTGGTCAAGACTTTATTAGAGATGATGATGATGATAAATGATGATGATGATAAATGATGATGATTTGCTTATCAAGGATTGGGATTTTCAAAGGGTCACTTACTTTATGTTTGATTACACGCCTAAGTATGATGCATCAAGGTATGAAGGACTAGGATGGCATTGTACTTAGTGTGATGGACTTTGACTTGACAAACAGATAGGAGTATTCTTGTTCACACTTGACATATGGAAACCTTGCTAGGGCGTACCTAACAAAGCAAGTATTTGCTAAGTTATTTTACAAGAACATCCAACAAGCACAGCAGACAAAAGATAATGATCGTTGCCCCATTCCTATCTCTCTAAATACTTCGCTTGGATATCATCGAGAGGTCCTTGGAATGAGCGCAATAAGATAAATCAAAAGAAAAGACCAAGTATGCAAATAAGCCAATGTTCTTCATACCTTCAGCCAAAGGGATTTGTTTTGATAGGATAAGGATCTAGGGTGATATCCAAAATGATGCCCATTGTCAGAACGATATATCCTAGGACATGCATTCTATAGGATGATGATGGTTTGATAAGTTGATTGATAGGCTATTGATATAAGGTTGACTGACATGTTTGTGACTGATCAAGAGTTTGATTTTGTGTTCAATGGTTCATTGTTTCGATTTTGATTTTACGATTGAAGCTTGATTTTGTTGCTTGCTATGATTGTTTCTGTTTGTGTTGCCAAAGGATGAAGGTGATGATCAGTTTATTATGGATGATTGATTATTTCGAGTGAAAGCAAAACGGGATGGGTGGATTTTTTCAAATATTTGGATGTTTTTGGAGTTTTGCAATGTTTTGAGGCTGTTTTGATTTTTAATTTTTCAAATGTTTTGATTTTCAATTTTTCAATGTTTTTGGATTTTGATGTTTTTCGAATTTTTGGATTTTGATGTCTTGGGGGCTGAACGAAGATTAGCCTTGCCTACGTTTAAGCTTAGAGACAACGTAGTTCGGATTTCAATGTTTTTGATGTTTTCGCTTTTGACTTGTTTTTGGATTTTGATATTATTTGGATGTTTTGGGATTTTTCGCACGATTTGGACGATTTCGATATGGATGTGTGTGACGATATCAGTGCTTTTTTTTTTGGTTGGGATTTTGTTGAAAACCAAGCTAAGTTTGATAGATCAAGTCGATGGATTGATGATGATGATAACATTGTTGAGGATACACAACAATGCAAGGATTTGATTGATGATGATTTGATGGTGATAACATTGTTGAGGATGCACAACAATGCAAGGATTGATTGATTAGGATTGATGATGATAACATTGTTGAGGATACACAACAATGCAAGGATAGTGTTAAGCAACACAAGGATATCCCAAGATGATGATTTTTTTGATTGGATTTGATTGATCAGGATTGATAAAGCTTGGTTTGGAACAAAAGTTGTTCGAATGATTTGAGGTGACGTTTGAAGGGTGTGTTTGATGCAACTGATATTGATTGTTTGGATCGATGTTCGATTGAAGATGAAGCTTTTATAAGGAATGTTTGTTTGTCAAAATATGCCATGGGCTAGTGATTTGGATTTTTGCTCACAAGTGCTTTGACCAGTTTGATTTCAACGTTTTCCAATGTTCGGATCGCCACATGAGTAGGAGGGTATAGATCAAGATTTATTCCTGAAGCATGATGTAAATACCTGCCCCCAATGTCTAGCAATGTAAGGAATGTCATGGATGGATGCTCAGATAAGTGTATGGATGGAGGGACATGGATTATCTTGTGATAAGATAAGGTGTTCGGATAATGAATGCTCATTTGGATAATGCTTTGTGGCTCAGATAAAGCTGGGTAGGATAGGATTAATGAAAACAGCCCATGCCAAGATGTTTACCATAAGCAAGCATAAAGTGTGCTCCAAAATCTTATCAAGATCAAGATAACTAAGATGACAGATGCAGATAGATGCGAATGGATTGGATAAATGGTTCATGGATGGATGGATTTATTATGGATAAGATGGATGGAATGCTCAATTTATTATGAATGGGATGAGATGCTTTCACCTGAAGTGGCACACGTAGATGCTCGATTCCACACATGATGCCTGTTTGCCAGGTTTTCATCATGGTCTTGCCCAAAGCACCGCCCATGCGGTTTTCACTAGAGGACGATTTTTATCTTTACTATTTTCAATCCTTTTTTTGATTTTTTTTTATTTTCATATTTTTTGATTTTTTTGTATTTTTTCAAAAGATTCATGTTGAATCACAAGGTGTTGCTGATGTAGATGCCTCTATCATAATGTGCCATTGATATCCTGCCAGAAGGAGCTGCTTTGCTAAGATACATGCACTTGAATGCAACTTTTGGGATTCTTGATCTGCTTCATCGATACTAGGGTTAACTCTGTCTCTGTGTGTACATCGTGATAAAGTGCCTTCTGAATTCTTATGATGAAGGGTCGTTGCCAATACATGGTCAATATGAGAATTGGATATCATGCGTGGAGGCGTGGATGGAGTGCGTTTAGGGATAAGAGATGGATTGGTTGATAGTTTGGAACCTTTGACTCTCCAAACTTGGGAAGATGGGCAATGATGGGTGGATACGGAAGTGTGTGTGGAATTAGGACCAACTGCTTGATATACTTTGTACGTTGCTTGAAAATCCTGCTTTTGATTTTGTGGACTTCTTTGATGGATACCTTTCCCTCTTTTAGTTTGCCCCATAGTTTCTTTGACTGATGGAGTTTGATAGGGATGATCTTTCTTTGTATGTTTTGGTATCCATGCGTATTTGATTTGTCCATTATGCTTCTCAGCTTCTTTTGATTTGATAACATTCTTCGTACTTTGATTTAACACTTTCCTTTGGTGTTGGTCCCAATTCGTGGATGGGGTAATGGGTGGATGAAGATTCATGGCATTATTGGTTGTAGTATTGGCATCGATTTCATCATAAGGATTCTTCATGCTCCCTATGTTGACATTTGCTTGAGATGAAGTTGCCCCCAATATGGTGGTGGTAGTACCTTCATGCTTTGATTCCGCCTATTTTGAGAGCCCTCATTTAGAATGCATTCTCTGATAAATGACCACCGTAGGTGATGTTGTTTCAATTTGCTGCTCCGCTAACTCTGGATGTTCTATTTGACTTGTTTCCTTGGGTGGATAATGATGGATATCTTTATTCATGATGTCCTTAATCTGAGTTTGGGACATATTTGATCCTGATGTTGACAACTCCATTTGATTGTAGGTTTAAGAATCTTCTTTTTGTGTGTAACATAATCTTGTTCTAGATGAAGATCATCTACGTGTCTATCCATAGAAAGCATCTCATGGGTAGATGGAGGAGTATGGATATGATCATCTTGCATAGATAGGAGAGTGTCCATTAGATGATTGTAGTATCTTGAAGATACAAATTCTTGATCTTGAATGATTTCGGAGTTGCTTTCGACATGCTTTGGATCAAGTTCTTGACATGGGTCAGTTTCAAAGGATGGATTGCTTACAAATGGCTCTTGGATATCTTCATTATGCATGGGAAGTGGCTTAATATCTTCATGATCTTTGAGTGGACTTGGATCAGGTGTCGAGTTGAAGATTCCTTCAAATCGGCAATCATGAGGTTGAAGGATGTCAATATGTCTTGGAAAGGGCCATTGCTATACTTTGGTGAAAGACATTGATCAGACTTTAGAATAAATTCTTGAGATATGCCCTCTACCTCATTAGGTGATGTAGATACATTTTCAACATGATCATTGGTCGATGCCTCATCAGATGAAGTGAAAATATCTTTATTTATGGATAGATTTTGAACATTGTTTTCAACAATTGCGGTAGAGAGATTTCTAAGGTCTTCAACCATATGGTCAAATGATGTTGACATTTGTTGACTTGGATCATTGTTGGGTATTGTTGGTGTATTTTGATCATGATTGAGAAGTGACTCTTGAAATATATTCATTTGATCATTGGATGGAGTAGACACAACTTCAAGGTGTTCAATGATGGAGTGATCTTGATCTTTGTTCTCAATAGTTGTTGTTTGTTGGGTAGCTTGAGAGGATTGGGCAGCTTGAGAGGCTTGTTGAGTTTTTCTTGCTTGTTGTGTGGCTAGATATTGTCGGATAGCCTTTTGGTAGGCTTGGTGAGCCTTTAGTGCAATGTCATATTGTCTCGTTGCGTTTGGTTTTGGTGGTAGTGGTGGCGGATTTGGAATCGTGTTGGATGCAATGATGGGTGTGATAGGGGTGGGTGAGATTGATGGAAATGATGTCTCCACTATGGTACTCACATCAAAATCCTAAGGCAACTTGGCCCCTTGTTTTGCTAATTCAAGCATATATAACTAAGGGTTAAGTCTCATCATGATGTTGATGATTCGATGATTATGCGGATTTTGGAGCATTTCTATCATTTCCTCGCGAGACATTCCAAAGGTGAGGTCCTCCCCTTGATTTTCTTCTTGTGGGTTTTGTGATGATGAGGGGATCAATGGATTGCTTGATTCTGTGAGATTCATTTCTGCGTTTGTTTGTCTAAGGTCACTTGAAGCAGGAGTTTCTTTGTGGGCTTCCATACTCTTCTAGTATTGAGATCTAGTTAGAACCATAAAATGGGGATCAATCTTCGAGAATATGGGAGATGAATCTCTTGATTCTTTGGATTAATCTCTATTTTATGTCCCAAAGTGAAAGTTTT
Organism: Sequoia sempervirens; assembly: GCA_007258455.2. Taxonomy (NCBI): domain Eukaryota; kingdom Viridiplantae; phylum Streptophyta; class Pinopsida; order Cupressales; family Cupressaceae; genus Sequoia; species Sequoia sempervirens. Next base: position 40,217,175 of record VDFB02000013.1, on the reverse strand, counting down.
AGGATGATTTTTAGGATCAAATGTGATGATGATATGATGGTGATGTTTAAAGATGGATGTTATGGATGTTTTTGGCTTTTAATAAATCTTGAATGAAATGCTAGGACTTTGGATTTTTGATTGGTTTGATTTTTTGGATTTTGAGATTTTGTCCTTGATCTTGATTTGGATTTTGATTTTGAGCAAAAAAGACCCTAAGATGTTTGATAATGATCTAAAGGATAGTTGTGTTCAAAGGATGATGATTTGGATATGTGTGAGGAGAAGGATGTATCTACCCACACCTACCTAAACAAGATAATTGTTTCACTAAGTATATGGAGAAGGATTCATCTACATACACTAAGCTAGACAAGATGATTTGGATGACTTTGACTAAGGATATGCAAAAGGATGCATTTACACATTCCTAGCCAAAGGTGTGTTTTGATAAATGTTTTCAAGGACTTGGTCTCAATAATTTTGGTGTTTGCTTGATTTTGTCATAAAGCCTAGTACTTCAAGGATGATTTCAAGGTTTTTCAAAAGATGATTTTTGAGATGGATTTTGATGTTTTTGAAAGATGGATGAAAGAGGTTTGATTTGTTTTGATCTCTAGATGAACCTAAAAAGACCACTTTGTATTTTCCTAGACCTAGGTATTGAAGAGCATGCATATACTTCCTAAAGACCTTTGTAACCAAGGAATGATTTGAACATTTTGGATTTCCAATCAATGATTTGTGCTTTTGGGATTTGGAGTCTTCAACACACATGAAAGTTCATTTTGCTTAGCTTTGCTTAATGACTTTATTTTACTAAAAACACTCTCTTTGATTAAAGTTTCAAACTAAGATGTCCAATGTCTTAATTTCTTTAAACCCCACAAGATATTTTATGTGGAAATTCAATGAACTTAAGGCAAGGGTTTTCCTATTGTTTACTCAAGAAGACAAATTGAGGTATAATCCAATGCTTAGGAACCTCTAAGGACATGAATCCCCAGGGAAAGCAGTAACATATGGATTGAGTCAATGATATTTGTCTTCAAGAGGGTTTGAAATTTTGAGAATCATGTTGAATGTTTGTTTGCAAAATGTTTTCGAATACAACACTGTGTTTTCAAACAAGCAATGTAACATCCTAGCCTAATGGGTACGTTTTTCTTAGTGGGCTTGCCTCATGCCCTTCATAGAAGAGATGATTTTACATGCAACCAAGGAAAAATATAGAGGTATGATGAAATCCTAACCTCTATATTTCAACCAAGATCGAACATGGCAAGTAACTTCTTGGAATCTAAGTTCCAATGCACCACCTTGATAAACTCGCTCAATGGATAAATATGCCACTACAAAACAAGGGTTCTAGTTCAGACTTTCTGTTCATGGAGATTGACCCATACGACAAGAGTCCCCTTTCGGATCCATCTTGTCAGAGCCAACCGTGTGATAATGGCATTTAACCAAAACCCACATTTATATCCCAGCTGGAAATACTCTTGGCTTTATAGTGTTACCGGTTGAGTCGTTCCCTTGGGTGAGTACTTTTTCCCCAAGGCAGGCCCTCTAAGATAAACAAAAGCAAGCAAAGACACAATCTGTAACTCGATCGATCTTTGATGGCACAAAGAAAGAGAATATATGCAAAAATGCCCCTACTCACACTTGCACAAGATGTTCAATTTTTAAGCCCAAATTGAAGTGTTTCAAAGCAATAAAATGTATTTTGAGTGTTTCTCTTGCACCCTAGATCGTATGAAGCACAAGGGGAGAGGATACGCACTCAAAAGACAAAATCAAACAATTCAAGCACTTGTTTGTTTTATAGCCTTCAAAGCAATTGTGGGTTTGTTTTAAGCACCAAAATGAAGTGTGAGTTTTGATTGTTCAATTCTTAACCTCAAACAAAATCTAGTGAGTTTGTCCTAAAATTCATTTTAAGCCTTTGCAATGAAAAGTCAAATTGTTCATTTTAGACCCAAATGAAAATTAGTGTTCTAAAACTAAAAGATAAACAACTTCGTGAAGTAGTGTTGATCAAACACTTAAAGTGTTTAAAAACACATTGGGTTTTCAAAAAAATTCTCCTCCTTTCGTTTTCATTTGCTAGCCTCCTCCTTCGCTTTGTAACTTTTCGTCTTCGTTGTTCGTTTGTACCTCCTTTGCTTTTCCTATTCCATAGTGGATTGGTGTCACATGTGCTAGTGACCCTTTCCCAATCCTTGATCAAAGCTCAAGATGATAAAATGCAAATGGATGATGGAGATGATGGAGTGAAATGGACAAGATCAAATCTCAAATGAAGAGAGTGACCTTGCAAGATTGTGGAGGATTTGCTTGAGGATGAAGTCTTTATTTAAAGATTTTCAAAATGCTAAGTGTTGAAGAGAGACCAATGTGGGACTAAGATCAAGCCAATAAGATAAGGCCACTTGTCAAGTGGTGATTGGTTGATGTATGTGCAAGATTTGGGAAGAGTGCCCATGAGAGGGAAAATTTGAATTCAAATTTTCAATAAATTTTGAGAGGGGGACAAGAAAAAAGAGCAATAAATGCCATGTTTGACTTGTCATGTTGAGGGAAAATGAGGTTTTTTAATAAATCAATAAAATTGATTTATTGTGCAAGTGGAGATATCTAGAGAATGCAAGTGGGTGAGTATTTAATCAGGGTTAGATTAAGTAGATGATGATTATGCTGATTTAATGCTGATTAGATGATTTTGACTTTTAAGACTTAAATATTTGTTTTATTTAAATTAGAAAAGGATGGAAGATGCATGTTTGAGATTTTAATTAAATAAAGCTTGATTTATTTAATTAAACTATGATGTGAGCTTTTGATGATAAGAACCTAATTTACTAGGTGAATGGATGTGATGCATTTGATTTATTTATTGAGTAGATGAATATGCATAATGCTAATTTGACGTGTCTACACATATTAAATTCAAAGTAAAGCATAATTTATATTGGTGGAAAGCTGAAAATATTCATTAAAAACCTTTTTCGTTTCATCAATTTTGGGTAAAAATAAGTCATTAGCCACATACCCATCATATTGCCACTTTTTGGCCCATCATGATCCTGTACATACCTATATTGTCTTCCTAGAAAGGGCACTGGCTATCTTGGGTTGGCCAATTAATGTTAATAAAATTGGTATTGGCGGTGCTTCCAGTTTATATGCTCTCATGCCTCCCTCTTCTTGTGACAAACTCAACCAAAAGCTAAGAAATTTCTTCTAGAAAGGAAGGTCGTAATAGAGGAAGTTCCCTTTAATAAAATGGGAAAATGTGTGTAGCTCGAGAGAGGCAACAAAGGTAGGTATAAAAAAATTGGCACTTAAAACAAAGCTTTGGGTGGAAAACTAGCGTGGCTACTGTATGCTCGGCAAGATCTGAAGTGGGTCATAATTCTAAAAGAAAGATATTTACAAGATGATCCAATAAGCTTCTTCATGAACCGAGCACTTATCAAAGGCTCCCAGGTGTGGAACTTTATCTATAGTTGCAGGGATTTAATAGCAGACTACCTATCATGGGACTTGGACGATGGCAGACAAACTTTATTCTAGGAAAATTCTTGGGGCAGTTACAGTAAAATGTTGAATCTGGAAATGCTAAGGAATGTGAAAGAAGCTGCAAAGTAGGCCAGGGGCTCCTATGTTAGAGACTTCATGGATGTAGAAGTTTCAAATGGGGTACTAGCTTGGCACTGGAAGGTTCCTATGCAGTTGGGTCTGAGTGAAGGAGAAATTCAATCCTTCAATGACATCCTTAGTAAAAGGCCCATTTTTCTGAGAGCTGGCAAGGATGTCCTACATTGGTGTGGCTCTACAATAGGCTCTTATCGAGCCAAGGAAGGCTATAACATCCTCTCTAAACAATTTGAGACACCATCTGACATTCCTAGTGATTTATGCTGGAACAAATTCTGCCTTCCTAAGGCTGGGATTTTTGCATGGGCTGCGGTTTAGGGAAGAGTTCTAACCGTGGAAAGGCTTAAATTTTTTGTCATTAATGGTCCCTCAAGATGCGTTCTTTGTAAAGCAGGGGAGGAGTCAAGTGATTATCTATTCCTTAATTGTCCTTTTACCAAAAAATGATGGGAATGGCTTTGGGTGAAGCTATGTCTAACTATAGTCTCCCCAAGAAATTTATTAGGTTGGCTCAATGGATGGAAAAGATTTGGAAGTGGTGTGATTTTTTCTAGCTTTTTGAAATTGAGTCCCTCCTTATTAATGTGGGAAGTTTGGAAAGAAATAAATCGAAGGATCTTTAGGGACAATGCCATGTCTATTCCTTCATTTCTGAATAAGGTAGAAGCTTGCATGATGGAATTGATGAATTCAAGAGTAGAGGAAAGCTCCAAGTTGTACTCTTCCTTCTCAAGTTGGGATGTGAGAGTACTCAAGTAATGGAAAGGCCTAAAAGTTCCCACCTAATTTGGGATTGGGGGAAAGAAGGTGAGAGAGAAGAACAAAAAATAGTTAAATGGTCTCCTTCGGGTAGCAAATGGTATAAGCTAAATTTTGACAGGGTGGCAAGAGGCAATCCGGGGAAGTTGGGAGTAGGGTGTATTATCAAGGATTGGAAGGGTAAGACTGTGGGGTGGCTGGCATTACCGCACTTGCTCGGAACAAAAAATTGGGCTGAACTTTAGGTAGTTTCACATGGGATTAAATTTTTTCTGGAGTTAAATATAAAGAATTTAATCATTGAAGGGGATTCTTTGTTGGTTGTCAATGCCCTGCAATCTGTTAAATTTTTGAATTGGAAGCTAAATTCTCTTTTGGAGACCACAAAGCAACATTTCAATTCATTTGAGAACTATGAAATCTCCCATATTCTAAGAGAAGGGAACTAGGAGGTGGATGTATTATCAAATCTGGGAGCCAACGTGATTTCACTAAAGGAGGCAAGTAAGGAAGCCCTAGTGAAGGGTAATTGATGTGGGTGGTTGGGTGGGTGCCACTTCACCATGGTGAAGTGGTAAACACATTGGAAGGGGTTGGTTGAAAGGGTTGGTTTGTCCACTTTGGTCAAAAGTTGGACGGGTGGCATCCTTTAGCTACGTGGCGATTTTAGCATGCAGGACAACACATGTTAATGGACAACTCTGTTAGAGTAATAAGTTATTATGCTTAATTAATTACATCACATTGATTAATTAATTAAGTCACTTATTCCTCTTTATTACTTAAGCTAAACTTAGGCACATTTATTAATTAATTATTAATTATTAAGTGTGCACACTAGGGTTTCATTTAGGGTTTCTTGATCTCCTTCATAAGGATTGATCTCGTTTGTAATAATCGATTCTCTTAATGCATTTTTACTGAGAGGTTTTACAGAACATTGTTTTGGTTCTTCATATCTTTTGCATGTGACAAGTATTCATCTTGCATGCAGGTGATCTTGGATTCTAACATGGTATCAGAGCTCCAGACCTGCAGCTGCCTGTTCGTGATCTGAAGATATGGCCTCTTCGTGAGTTTCGGGTGCAAGGGTTTCCACAGGGATCTTTTCTGCAAGATCTGGGGGTAGCCATCATTTTGGGACACAATGGGCTCAAATGGACGTCGCCATTGCGTTCGCAGCGCCCCAAAACCCTAGAAACGCCTGTCAAATCGTCGATTTCGGTGAAGTTGGTCCGGGAGACAAATTTTTTTTGTCTGAGGGGCCGTACGGCCTCCCCAGCACGCATTCTGAGGCTCGAAAATTGAAAAAAATGTCGAAAAATGGGCCTTTTTGAAATTCCCGCCGGCGCTTCCAGTATAAAAGCAGATCGGCCGCCCGGCGGCCGGGCGGCCACCCATTCCCCGCCGCCGCCTCTCTTCACCGCCGGTCCGCCGGGCCCATCCGCCAGCCCCTGAGGGCTCAAGACCCAGCAGCCGCGGCCATATGGAGAAACGGGAGCTGAGATCCAGCCCCCGGTCGGTCCGAGCCCCCAGCCCCGGTCATATGGAGGACCAGGGGCCAGCGCCTAATCCAACTCCCAGCAGCGGAATATTCCGCGGAGGGAAGAATATACCGGCAACAGAATATTCCGGCAGTTGCAAAGCATATTCCAGTGGCCGAATTTTTTTTGCAGGGGGGGATTTTTTCCGCCGACGGCCCCCAGGCCGTCAAATTTAAGCTCGTGAAATGACGACGTCAGCATGACGTCAGCGTACGGCCGGCCCTCATATGCCCCTCCTAACCCTAGTTTGCCCTAAAGAAGCAGTTTTTTTCTTTTGGCCATAACTTGGGCATACGGTATCAAAATCGGGCAAACGAGATATCGCCGGAAAGCTGATTCCGAGCTCTTTCCTGTAGTGTAGTTTATTTTACAGTATTTTTCTGTTTTACTGTATTTATTTCTGTTTGAAGTCAGATGTACGTTTTATGCTTCCAAGCTCATAACTTTTTGCCACGATCTCCGTTTTTCGCCTCGTTTGAAGCGTCAGAAAGGTATTGAGGAGCTCTAGGTTGCTGTCCATGCACTTTTTCTATATCTGTCCTAGATTTATCAGTTGGTCCAGATTTGGCCCGATGGGTTGTTTGGCGATTACTTGGATGTTTTGGCAGTTGGGAGAGTGCATCTTGCATCTTTGCACTTCGTTTTCAGTAATGCATCATTTAATAATCACTTGCTGCATCATAGATTCCAGAGTTGTTCCAGTTTGGAGTTTTCGAGTGTTCCGTGGCATCGGGGTTTCTGTTGCTTTAATCATGATTCCTTGAGTCAATCAGTGACTCTCATCCGGTTTCAGTAGTATACAGAAGAATATTTCCTTGCTTGCCTATATCAAGTTCCAGTGTTACTCTACAGAGTTCTTCCAGTGCTTCTTTGCAGCATGTAATCTCATTGTAGGGGGGTTTTGTCCCACTGGGTTTTTCCTTCTCTACTCCTTTTTTGTGTTGTATTGGGTTTCTTGCACATCACTTTGTGCCATATTTTGTACTCGCACTGTATTATAAAGTGCCATGGGGGGTTGTGTAGTGCCTTTGTTTTGCCATCACACCTTTGTCCGGTGAGTGTCCCTCCACGACAACAGTGAATCCAGATGATTCCAGTCTCATGTATGTGTGCTTTATTTTGCACACCACTTTTTCAGTTGCAGGTGCTTTCTTGTGCACTTTCAGATGTTCTTGGTTCCTTTTCCTGCACTCCATTCTTGCATTGTAAATGGGTACCTGATCAGGCCTCGTTGCCGGGACCCATCTTTGCTTTCATGCATCCTATTCTAGTGTTTTAGCTTCTTCCTAAGTTCATCTTAAGGGGGGGTGTTAGAGTAATAAGTTATTATGCTTAATTAATTACATCACATTGATTAATTAATTAAGTCACTTATTCCTCTTTATTACTTAAGCTAAACTTAGGCACATTTATTAATTAATTATTAATTATTAAGTGTGCACACTAGGGTTTCATTTAGGGTTTCTTGATCTCCTTCATAAGGATTGATCTCGTTTGTAATAATCGATTCTCTTAATGCATTTTTACTGAGAGGTTTTACAGAACATTGTTTTGGTTCTTCATATCTTTTGCATGTGACAAGTATTCATCTTGCATGCAGGTGATCTTGGATTCTAACAAACTCTAGAGGAGGTTTTTATCATTATTGAATGCCAACATAGTGAATGTGTGACATCCTTTCGAACGCTTCACCAGTTTTCTCAGAGTAATGATAGGGATGGGTTGCAACCTTATTAATTTATGATCTTCTCGGCTGCAGTATCGCATTTTGCAAGAAACATGAGAAGATTCATTTTACTGGTCTTAGGAAAAGAGTTAGAAATGAAGGGAGTGACGACCCTAGTAGAGCTCAAGGGCTCAAAGAGGAATATTTCTTTTCAAGGTGAGATCTCCATGGTCTGCCTGCAGTACCTCATTTGACACCCAGATTATTTGGTCTTTGCAGCCATTAAATGCATCACAGGGAAGAAGTTTATAGTAGGTGTCAAAGGCTACGTGGAAGATTTTGATATCTCTTCTCAGGTTTTGGATAGTTTTCTAGATGTGGGCATCGCTAAAGGAGAGGCTAGGATTATCATGTGGAAGTTGTTTAGAATGGATATGTTGGTTGAGCTTGACCGGACTTTGGCTACAACACATCTCAGGAAGGGAATCCCATGCCCTTGGGACCTTCACTTGCTCAAATTCCTAGATGCTCTAGTTAACTACTATCCATTCTTGCTAGATGTGTCTGGGCTTGAGCTAATGGAGCATAGGAAATTAGCAAACACGAGCGTGGATTTCTTGAAGAAAAAGTTTCGTCTAGTCCAAGTTGAGGACTCATCCTGGAAACGAGAGTTTTGGTGTTTCGCACAAAAAAATTTATGGTGAAATCTTTTGCTAGCATCTCTATTCTTTGAATTTTTGCAAATTTATGCTGCCTCTGGGTATGTGCAGGATCATGATGGGCCAAAAAGTGGCAATATAATGGCTATTTGTAGGGTATGTGGCTCATGACTTTTTTTTAACCCAAAATTGATGAAATGAAAAGGGTTTTTAAAGGAGATTCTCAACTTTCCACCAATATAAATTATGATTTACTTTGAATTTAATAAATAATTATTATTCATTTTCTATTTGAATTACGACTAAAGTCCTAATTGATAGGCTGATTGAAAAACATCTATAGCTTTCAAACAATATCACATTTTTGAAATCCAAAACATGCATCACATTCTATGCATACTATAGGATTAAAAAATAAAAATTGAATTTCATGAAGTTTTGACCAAGTTAAGGTGGTCAAACATACAAGTTTTATATTTTTTAAAATTTGTAATAAAAATTCATAATTAATTATTTACTTGGAAAAAATTATAAAAATATGTATATCCGGACATGAATCGTCTACTTATGTCTAAAATCTTATAATTTTTTATCATTTTATTGTGGTTAGGGTGGTCAGACAGACACCTACTTATTTTTTCCCTTAAATTTAAGTACTACTACATTGAAATTTCAAATTTTCACCAAATAGATTTTTTTATTTTTTAAATAAACCTATTAGTTTAGAAACTACATTCAATTTGCTATAGATTCTATTCTTACATATTTTTGAAATAATATAGATAACTAATTCAAATTTTTATGTCATGTTGCCTAACTCTGATTTTTCTGAATTTTTTGCCACTTAAGGGCTTGCTTTTTCCATGATGATCCTGCGCATACCCCTCTGGTTGGGTCTCAGCTAGCAATGGGTCTGGTTAAAAAGTAAGGTCATAGTGGTCTATTAGACATCTAGCAGCTATAGCCTGGACAAGGTGTATGAAGTTTTTGTAAATGGTGGCTGGTTGCCCTAGGTCTGGCTAAAATGCAAAGTGATAGTTTTATTTTGGGTTGGTAGCGGGTTAAGTTTTTCCAAGGCATTTGTAGTTCTCTATAGATGGTGTCTGCGGTTACCCTAGTTGGGCCAAAAATTGTATCTTTTGATTATGTTAATAGAAACTTACCTTCTTACTGATCAAAATAAAAAATAAAAAATAATATAGTGCCTGCATTACTTGAAAATTAGATAAAATATCTATACATACATGAGAGCATATAATCATCAAAATGAACATAACATGATCATAATTAAATATATAATCATCATATTAAAGTCAATTGATATAAATAAACACAAACATGATCATATTAATTGATATAATGTATATGAAATGGTCCATGAAATAACATGTTCAAAATGTATATGTCAAGTCCAACACATATATTTAAATAAAACTAGAGATCTATAGTCCATAAAATTTAAAACCATCTAACTATTAGGGTGATTTAAGTCAAATCAAGTTGCCAGTATTAGCATGGTGTGATGGTTTATAGGTGACAATGTTGTTCTTTCCACCAAGGTTCAAACCCCACGGGGGTGATATTGTTCAATGGTTGTATTCTGGTTCATAGCTCCAGTCAAAAGTGTTTACCCCTTGAAAAAAAAGAAGTCAAATCAAGTCTCCTCTTTGTTCCACGTCGACTAGATGTACCCATATCATGCTGTAAAAAAGTATAAGAAGCTTGAAATTAGATTTAAAGTTATTTAGTTCTAGATTTTGATATAATTTAAAATATAAACTTGAAAATATAAACTCAAGATAAAAATAAATTTAATTAAATATCTAGTAAATATAGTAAAAATTATTTTTAGTATGCATAAATTACCATATGATCATGTGAATCTAGTGGCACATTTTTTTCAATGAGTAGCATAACTATCACTTGAGAAGGTCCCAATTCTTGATCTACTATATCCTGCATATTCATATAAAGCAAACAATATGTTAAAACCTCGAATATATATATTTAAAATGTCCATAAAAATTGTATAGGATATTTAGTAAAGTTTACAAACTCGAATGATATGACCTCATGATCACGCACCTGACATTGCCCATGCATAAATTTTGATGATGTCTCAGGTGCCCCCACCATGGGTATCACATGAAATCCTTGCATATAGATACAACAATGTATAGATCATTCACACATGTGTACAAATTCAAATTAAATTAGATCTATGATGTGTATTTATTTAAACTTAACAAATTTTTGAAAGCACACACTTGAGTTGATGATGATTGAGGCGTGCTCACCACAACTTGTGGTTGGTCAGTACTCGGTATCGCATGACCTCCCTGCATCTAGACATAATATATCATTTCACACATGTGTACAAATTCAAATTAAATTAGATATATCTACATAAATTAAAATATAAATTGATTTGTACTTGACCAAAAGGTGAGCCCAAATCTATGACACTCAAAATATAGACATGATAATATTGAGATTTAGGCATTGTCTAATCATGCATCCACACTGAATACTTCTTGAATTAATATTATATTATATATAATTTGATGTTATTATTTACATGAATTTTAAACATTTCAAACAAATTATTTAAGTTCAAAAGATGAACATACCTATGTAGGATGATCTTGAGAATATAGTAAAATAATATATGAATCCATCCTAGATGCATGTGGGTCACCTGAAGCGGATGCCTGAGTATTTCCATAGCCTGAGCCTCCATCCTCTATATTTCCCACTTCAACCACTATGTGTGTAGTCTGAAGAGTGAGATGTTCTGAAAGAGAACTCTATGCTCCTAATGTCAACAACATCATCTATTGCTGAAATATAGTAGGAACACCAGGAGAAGGAGGAGGAATAATAGGAGAAATTGGAGCATCTCACTGAGGATCGACACGTGCTCCTAATCTATGTTGGGGCATGCCATGCCCAACTCCCTGAAATGACCTCATATCAAAATAGTTGGGTTTTAAACCCAAATCAAACTCAACCCATAACTTTCTCAAAAAGTATAGGGGCACCTCACAATTTCCATGTGGTGGAGTATCAAGCACCATCCACCATCTATCCCAAAAATTTGTAGGTATCTATGGGTGCCTACACCATAAAATTGAATTTTTTTTTTGGTGGGTGGAATTAGTTTGTTTATTTAGGGGCTAAAAAAATGTTGGCAAATGGCCTGTTTGGTAATTTTAAGGTCACTAATTTCTTTTTAGGACAATCCATCTGCATATAATTGTCTCCTCTCTTCTCTCCATTAATGGAACCTATCTAGGTTCACATCAATAGATCAAACATAATAGATAATAGTTTTCATCGAAGATGCAAACCGTGCGAGATGGGGGGTATGTACAGGATCATGATGGGCCAAAAAGTGACAATATGATGGGTATGTGTAGGGTATGTGGTCGATGACATTTTTTTTACCCAAAATTGATGAAATAAAAAGGGTTTTTAAAGGATATTCTCAGCTTTCTACCAATATAAATTATGCTTTACTTTGAAAATATGCATCACATTGGGACATGAGTCTTCTACTTATATCTAAAATATTATAAAAAAATATTATCAGTTTATTATGGTTAGGGTGGTCAGACAGATACCTACTTATTTTTTCCCTGAAATTTAAGTACTACTGCATTGAAATTTTAAATTTTCACCAAATAGATTTTTTTTTAAATAAACCTAGTAGTTTATAAACTACATTCAATTTGGTATAGATTCTATTCTTACGTATTTTTGAAATAATATAAATAACTTATTCAATTTTTTACATCAAGTTGCCTAACTCTGATTTTTTTGAATTTTTTGCCACTTAAGGGCCTGTTTGTTCCATGATGATCTTGCACATACCCAAGGATTCTAGGCTCATTTTTTATCAAATATATATTTCCTCAAATCACATTAAGGTTTTCTCTAATGATCTCTCTTAACTGAGCCTAATCTACTATAGGGGTGGGGGGTTATGAGGTGGAGAGTGTGGAGGTGTGGAGTTATTATGTGGTGGCAACTCTAGATGTATGGGATCTTCAGGTTGTGCATTAGGTATAAAATCCTCTATGTTAAGTTCAGGATCCATGTGAACAATGAAATGGAAAGTGCATGTTAAACAATTAAAAATTATATATCAAAAAACTAATTAAATAATGCACACAATTTGAAAGATATTTAAAAATCACATTGAATGCGAACAAATTCAAAATACATTTCATTAGAAGAAACATCCAATTTATAGCATTAAAAAGTCTATAACATAAAAATCCATACCATGTACACATTAAATTGAGTCTAGTGTGTAGTTGTTAATTTCAAATTATTGTATCATTCTATCTTGGACTAATGAATATCATGCCTTAGTGATGCTTTTTAGATGATTCTATGTATGTCCTAACCTATGCATTTATTGCCAATGAAAGATGCCTCCTAGGCATCATGTCACTCGTCAAAGTGGGAATGAGGGGAAGGCTAAGAACCCACCTATGAATCCTATTGGTGGTCCTCGAGTTATTGATCTCCTTCAAGATATAATAGTAAGGGACCCTCATCAAGAGGCATCTATGTGTGAGAATTTATAAATTCATGTAATAAAGAAGGTGGATGTGAATCTATGTGTAGATCAAGAATGCATTTTTAAAGGTTTTGTAATGGTAGAAATTGAGAGATGAACTTAACATGTATTTGTGGGTAACTACAAAGTATCATATTTTCTAGCAAAGATGTACTATATGACACTTGTAATAAATTGGCAGTATTACTACAAATCACTTGCAACCTAAAGATAACAATAAATCTTGTAAAAAAAGGGAAACTAGAACAATAGGTGACTTATATCATAGAGAGGTTAGAGGCACTTACAATTTTATTTGAGATTTAGATATTTATTAACTTAGATTTATTATGAGATGTAGATAGTAGGAGGTCAACTAGTGTTTGCGTTTAGTTTGTTTAGTGGTACAATAAATTGGATGAGTGAGTAGCACATCATGGTTTCTATATCTACTACAATGAAAAAGGATGTTGTAGCTACTCTTGTCTTTAAGGATTTTAGTTATATTTATAGCTTGTGTTTAGATGTTGGGTTGGGTCTTTTTGTAGTTAGAAATTAATATGATATTTAGTGTGCCATTAGCTTGGAAAAAAACATAAAATTTCATATATAAATGAAGCATGTTGATGTAAAGTATCATTTTTTTATGATGTGGTGGGGATGAGAGAGCGATGTTAGATAAATTTGATAATATGAAGAATATTGCAAATATGTTAAAAAAAACAATAGTGTGATGAAACTATTAGTGTCACATCCCCTAGTAAATAGTTCACAAAAATGATTGTCAATGATATTACTGTGTCAAAGACCTATAATATGAAGGGTTCATTGTTACTACCAACTCTAATACAACTTAAAATCGAGATAATTGTCACACCAAGTTCATGAAATTTTAATAAAATCCTACCCTCATTACCTAAAACTAATTATTGAACACCTTTTAGTACTTTTACAACCCTTCCAAGAAGAATCATCAAGTATATCTAAAATATTTTCACTGTAATTTAGATCAATATGTATACTATAATTAAGATACCTAAAATATCTAAGGATGCACTATTACATTTTGTGTACATGGAAAGGGTTCATATGTTGAGTTGTATAAGTGATTCTACATCAAAAATTTCTAGAGGATGACATATTTGTCATAATTCATTTAGGTATTTTATGTTAAACCTTTAATAAATGGGATCAAAGTTATAAATAGTTTTGAGTTAGATCTATATGTGGGAATTTCCCTTGGTTGATAGTGTGGAAATATTAAAGGGATATAAGAACTAAACTAGAAAATAGGTACATAGGATACCTCTTAGTGAAAATAGGGAGGTGCTCTAACTATAAGTTTGATGCGTAGAAATGAAATTAGGGGGTTTTATTAGAACCCTATGAATGCATGCACTATGTCATTGGTTTACTAAGTGAATCCCCTGAAAGAAGTCCATAAACTTATTTTTTAGCTCTATCACTTGATAATTAAACTATAGCCAAATTTGATGATATACATTAATTAAAACATGATCAATCCTAAAGGGAAAAACAACAAGATTCAAGATAGCCACTCTTACCTTTTACTATTTAACCAAGAAGAATAATATACATATATGCAACTACATGTGGCTGATGCATGAAACAAAAATACCCATGCCCAATCATTGAATAAAGAAAACATAAATAATTAAGTCATGTTCAAATATTGATAGCAAGTCCAGGAACAAATAGAATAAAACCACATGGATTAGGGTAAAGACTTTTGATTTATAAATAAATCACCATCAACATAAACTAGGAGTTGGATAAGACATCAAGAATTGAGAGCTCACAAAAGGCTATGATATCAACAATGAGGCTTCTTTGAATTGTTATTGGAAAAATTAAATAAGAAGATTAGTAAATAGAGATTGTGAACATGAGGTAAGGAACCAAATTTCTATAGGTAAATGACTAAAGAATGAAAGATAAGACACATAGATATATAACTTTTATTTCTCAAATTGGGTTTTAATAGGAGGTTAGGGGTTGTTTAGAGTGTCTTCAATTACATATAAAGGTGGAAAAAGAGAAGGAAACCCCACTAATTTAGGTTATTCAACTCAAGAATGAGTGTCAAAATGGGTAAATGATGAAAACCATGTAGTTTAATTTGTAAAAATTATACTAGATTCTATCAACCTCATAAATTTATGCTATGATTTGTCACTAGTTAAGAAACATCTCCTCATTTCTCAACACAAATGATTGTTGAAAGTATTGATTACTTTGAAGTTGCACTATATAAAAGGTGAAAATATTATGGATGTGATGAACAAAGAAAATGTAATCAAAGGTGTGTAGTTTTATGGGCTTAAGTACATGCCAACAAGTGATGATGAGGTTAAGGTTATAAGGTAGTGGTTTTGTATGGTAATTTCTTTGGCACTCGAATAAGAAAGATAAGTATAATAAAAAGACAAAAAATATAGACATTATAAATCTAATTTAGATTAAGGTTTTAGGGTTTAGGGTTCTGATTTCTACGTTAAATGTGTCTAATTTAGGTTTAGTTTTTATGGTTTTCAATTTACAATTTAACATTTTATGTTTCATTGATGTTTTTTGGTTTTTTAAATGTAATTGAAAAACTATAAAATATTGAACAAAAAAAAAACTAAACAAAAAAACTAAATAACAATTACAAAACATAAATGAAAGATATAAAGTAAAAAAAGTGGAATTCAACCAACCTGGAGGTCACTAAGGTCGGTTGTGTCGACGGGAGGAGGTGGCAATGGAAAATTGGTTAAATTTAGCCCTTTGGAACACGCATGTGATTTGTGCCCTCCCTCAAGCCCGCAGCTAAAATGAACTATGAAAATTAAATAGCTTTGTGAAATGCGTACATGTTTAAAAATGCGTAGGAATTATGAAGACGTACGCATTTTGTAACATGTACGCGTTTTGTAACATGTAGGAATTATGAACACGTACGCATTTTGTGACATGTATGCATTTTGTAACGCGTACATGTTTTAGGTTGCGTACACAAATCTAAATGCATACGCATTCAGATTTAGGCTCGAGTACCCGATCCAAAACACATACGCATTTTTAAAAAATGTGAATGCATTTCTTGCAATTTTTTTTGTTTTGGCTGAAACTTCCCCCTTCATGGACCTAACTTCCAAGTTTTACCCTTTTGAAGAGAAAAGTTGGAGGGTTCTAGGACTATTTTGTTGTTTGCAAATTCTCAAGCATGTGAAGTGGCTTCCTATTCCGACTGATATTTCACAACTGGATGATTGTCATGGAAAATGGATTGGTGCACTGCATTCCCCTCATATTCATATGTTCCCTAGTCAAGTTTTAGAGCCACGGGATCAAGTTTGATATTTTTACCAGGTCGAAAGCAAATGCAATTTGTTCTATTTTACATCTGCGTTTCTAGAATGTTTCGAGGTCAAGTTTGACCCTTAATATCTAGTGAAGACTGTGGATTGAAGGAAAGCCCTCTTGCACACATACTCAATGGACCTAAATGACCTAGTGTATCTAGTGGTAGCTTCCCAAGAGGTGATTTGGTTTTTTATCGAAGTGGTGACTTGGTGAGCCCTAATTGGTTTTTGACAGGTGCCATTGTAGAAAAGTTTGACTGAGCCACTTTGGATATTAATATTTTGCACTTCAAGTTGAATTTTTCTAAGCCGTTTGTTGCACTGATCAGTTTTCAATTCAAATGGTAACATTCATGCTCAGTCTCAAGGCTTGAGGATGAGTTTTGATGGGTAATTTAATTGTCTTCTGACTACAACCAGACCAAAATAGGTGTTTTGGAAACTTTCAAAATTTGCAATTCTAAAGGTGGCCCATTTCTCATTTTGGTCCAAAACATCTCCAACTCGATTCTCGTGAAAATTAGACATTATATGATGCATTATTTTAATGCATTTCACTCACAGAAAAGGCATCTGGCATGCCAGCTTACAAAGGAGGTCCTAGAAATATTTTGAAGATGCAAGTTTTGAGGAAATGAGTTTTCTCTAAATAATTGATAATGTCCTTATGCAAATTTTTTCAGCTCCAGGTGTCCCAGTTTACATGCAATGAATTTTCCCTATTTGGATCATAGCCGAAATTAAATTTTCACTCACTTCCTAAAGTTTTAAATATAAATATTTAAAACATTTGCATTGTTTTAAAAATAAATTGCAAGCAGTGAAAAAGGGAAATTTTAGGGCAACATCATATTTGACAAACATTATAAAGAACTTTATATTTCCTTCCATGCTTGCTCATGAGAAGTAATGCTGATGGGAGCACAAATTGGTGGGGAATCGGGGAGAGGATAAGGAGAGGTGCAGGAACCATGAAGATAAACTAAATACACTTTAATGACTTCTTTCAAGCTTTGGAAGGGAGAAAATTATTTTATATGATTTTTTTATTGTTTCCTGCCAACTCGGGAGAGTATGAGCTAACGTCATAGGAACTTCAAGGGGAAGTGGGGAAGTAAGTTGAGAGGCAATATTTGGGGGAGAATTTGGTTGGGCACTCCTTTGTTGTTGTTTCCATGTGTTTTGCAATGTATTTTTCATTGTGAAGAGGTGGTTTTAAGTTTATGGAATGAGTAGAAAGAATTTAATCACGTTTTTTTGCATTTGGGGCAAATTTTTAGAGTGACTACAAGCTCAATATGAGTGTTTCTTCATCTAAAAGCTTTCCCAATCCATTTCTCATGTCCAAGAGGCAATTTGGGCAAAGTTTTGTGCATTTTTTCACTCCCAGCAAGCTTAAAAATTCCCTACAAGTTTTAATGGTAATATTTAGTCTTATCCATAAAATTGAATGTGAGAGGGAGACAGTTTTGTTGGCTACTATACATTTTTGCTTGTTACCACCATTGTCCATCAAAATGCAACACAATGTGACGCTGTAGAACAACAAGAAGGTTTTCCCACCAACCCATGGGTCTCCATAGTATCATGACAAGCAAGTAGTGAGGGTGTGGAGAAGGCCAAGGTGGGCTCATGAAACAATCAAAAGGCATGGGTAAGTTCTTAAGTTGCCCAATAAAATGATTAAATGGTTTCATTTTTAAGGTGCACGGGTAAGTATTTCTAAAAGACCAATATGTTTTAAAGCCTTCACAAAGATTAAAGTAAAATATTTAAGTTAGATGGTAAAATGAAAGGCTCATGGGTGAATCGAGCAATTTTTTTTTGTTATAGCCTAAAAAAATGATTTTAAACCCTCATGTGCAAAAGCCATAAAAGATGAGGTGAAAATATTTAAAATATAATGGCTCAAGGAAAAAGTAAAAGTTTTATGCATCCAGTGAAAATGCAGTTAGAAACTTTCACTTTACGACTGAATATTTTCAACTTCATATAATTAAATATAAGGAGAGTGAGAAGGCTTTCATGAGCAAAATGAAAGGGCTTTGAGTTGCAGGGCATCAAGTGGTAAGTGCACTAGTAAGAGGGCTTTTTACAACTTGATTTACACAAATGTGGAGGTAGGAAATATCGAAGGGGCCTTCATTTTAAAATAAAATTTCTTTTAGCTATCAAAAAATAAAAGTGAGCAGATTTAAAAAGTTGCCAAATTGTTTTTAGCTATGGAAAAATACAAGTGACCAAATTAAAAAGAATTCACAGGAAAAGAGTTTTCACAATAAAATTTATTTTCAGTTGTTGTGTAAAGGGCTTTCACAATGTAGGGTAAAATGGAGGAGTAAATTTTTCACTTTAGGGAAAAAAAAATGGGTGAATATTTTTCATGATCAAAGTAAATTTGAGAGTGAAGGGATTTGATGGTGGCAAACAATATTTTCAACAGCAGTGCATAGATGAATGATGGTGCATCATGATGGGAATAATTTTTTGTTTGAGGGAAAGTGGATGCTAGAGGCATGAATCAAAGTGTAGGTTGAAGATCTTTCAAGTGTTGGAGGCAGTTACTAATAAATGGAGAAGAATGTTGCCAGATGTCAACTACAAATAGATTTTAGGGCTCTTCTTCCTTCTATATCTTCTTTCTTCTTCTCTTTTGTAAGGGTTCTAAATTTTTCTATGAGGTAGGGTAGATAGAAAAATGTTGAATATGAGTCACAGACAGAAGATGTGATTGTAATGTTTTGATTTCATGATTAAATATCAATTAGTTTGTACAAATAGAGCATGACTATCATCAAATTGTTTCCATATTTGTATACTTTAAATCGTATGAATTAAATATATAAGGTTTTTTTGAGCTTTTCATCTCAATTTCCCTAAGATTGTGTTGTTTGTTCATAGTTTTATCTCAAGCAAATAGTTAAATCACTTTGAGTAGATAATTGTGATTTCAAGTGTGCAAGGTGGATCTATAAGAAGAATTTTGATGACAACAAGAGTTGATATGTTAGAGCAAGGCATTAAATTTTTTGAATCCACTAGTTAAAGTTTATTTGCTGATGATATTTTCTTTATGATTTTGTATTTGACTCTATGGCCTAGAATTAGGCACTGATTTGTCATTTAGCTAAATGCATTTTTAGAAGCATATCATTAATTTAAAATCATTTTAATTTATGTTGTTAAGTTTATTTTTAGTGTAGAATTCAACTTCCTACGAGTGAGTGTTGAGATACCAAAAGTATAGCCAGATTTGAAGTTGTCAAGACTTTCCTTGGTATACTTTAGTTGGGAAGTATCTACCATAAATGCAATGTTTGTGCATAATTGAAATAAGTCTTTAGGCATTGTGAAGGGAGACCCACCTAGGTCCTACAGAGCCAAAAGTGTAGGAGATTTTAGTCTTTTTGACTGAATCTTGTTCATTGGCTAAATTGATCTTTGAGTATGAGCATTATAAAGTGGCTATTCTTTAGTACTCATTGGATTTGTTGATTTGGGAACCAATAGATAGATTGGGGCCTTATTTATAATCCCAAAGATTAGTGGTGGTTAGTTATTTTTTAGTAGTTCTTTTCTTGTCTTGGGTTGGTTTCCCCATGTTTCTCTATTGGGTAAAAGCACAAAGCTGTGTCACACTTTATAAAGGAAGCAACCAATGTTGATCCAATTTTTAAACTTGAATCACTAAAAAGTGGCATATATGTTTTGAATTTTGAAATGATGTAAACTAGTAAAATATGTATTTTTTATTATATTTTATATTTGCATTTTTTATAAAAAATTAAAAAATTATTTTAAACTAGTTTTTAATAAATTAAAACTATAATTTAGTTGCTAATAAAATGCTGAAAAATGAAGTTGCATGGGACGTCAAACTTTTTATAGTAATTTTTTTTTTCTTTCAAATTTTTGTGTGTATTTATAACTTGAAATTTTAGTGCCTGGATATATTTTTTTCCAATTTGATAAATATATATTTTTAAATAAATATTATAACGTGCGTGAATCAAAAATCAACTATTTTCATCGGATGTCAAGTTTCATATTAAATATTTATCTAAAATGGAAAAAAACATTATACCATCTTGAAATAGATTCTTTTATCTAGTGCATCATATTTTTTTCAATTTTTTTAATAAGTTTTAGTATTTTTCCTTGGCATAGTAATCAACCTAATATTTTGTGCTGATAACCTACTTTTAGTAAAAATAAAAAATAAAATATAAAAAATAATTAAACTATTAAAATAATTATATATATGAAACCTACACTTATGGATCTACAAAAGGGTATTTTTATATTTAAGAAAAAAATGTTATTTACATTAGCAGGAGTTATTGAAACTTCAAGTTTTTCAAATAATTTTATTTTTTTGGTAAATTGGAGTCAAAGTTGTGCTCAATATATTTTTAGCCAATAATTTTAGTTGAAAAAGTTGTGGAAGTATCTAACTTACCTAGAATGAATCTTACTAGATCATATGTTTGACCAAAATTGATTTTTAGTTAGAAATACTTAAATTCAATTGTGCTGATAAGTTGGTTGAAAGTGTGACACATCTTTGTGTTTTTACCCTATTATCTTTGGTTTTGTTCTTGTCTCTTTGAGGCCTTCATGCCTCTATTTTTTTGGTTGGTTGGTTGAGGCATGTAGTCCTCTATTTTATTGTCTATTGTTTTTTTGATCTCA
Organism: Sequoia sempervirens; assembly: GCA_007258455.2. Taxonomy (NCBI): domain Eukaryota; kingdom Viridiplantae; phylum Streptophyta; class Pinopsida; order Cupressales; family Cupressaceae; genus Sequoia; species Sequoia sempervirens. The sequence continues at coordinate 40,196,278 of VDFB02000013.1, read as the reverse complement.
TTGGATCAAGGGCCCTTCCCCTACTTTAATATTAAAAAAAGGGATAGAGGGAGAGGTAGACATGGAGGGAGTGAGAGTCCTAGGGAAGGAGGAAAGAGAGGAGATGGAGATAGAGGAGGAGAGAGATTAGAACAAAGGGAAAGAGAGGGATAAGTAGGGATGGAGAGGTAGATAAGGAGTGATTGAGAGACCTAGAGAGGGGGGAGGTAGAGAGGTGAGGGGAGAGAAGAAAATGGAGAAATTACACATAGAGGGAAATAGGGTTAAGGAGGGAGGGAGAGAGGTGGAAAGGGAGGGGAATAACTAGAGAGAGGAGATACAGAGGTGATAGACCAATAGCCCAAGGAGAGATGGGTGAGACATAGGGGGAGAGATAAAGGTGAGAGAGATAGAGGTGGGTAATGAGATAAGGAGGGAGAGGTAGAAAGGTAAAGAGGGAAGGAGGGACATACCTAGTGATGGGGAGAGAGACAGGGTGGGAGGGAGTAGTAGTGATTGAGAGAATGGAGAGAGATGGGAGAGAAACAACAATAGAGGGAGAGAGAAGAAGAGAGAGGTAGGGAGGCAAGGATAGATATGGGGTAAGGAGGGAAGGAAAGGTAGAGAGGGAGAGAGGGTGGGAGAAACCTCAAGAGGGGAGAGAGAGGTGAGAGAGAAGAGAGGGAGAGAGAAAGGGAAGTATTGATAGAGAGGGAAGGAGACAAAGAGGGAGTGAAGGGTAAATTTTTTTTTATCCATCATCAATCATAAACCCTAAACTCTAAGCCTTAATGAAAGTGGAGAGAGAGAGAGAGAGAGAGAGAGAGAGAGAGAGAGAGAGAGAGAGAGAGAGAGAGTTTGGCTCTAACATTCTAAAAATGCATTTTAATTTGACTAGCGCCAAATGGTTTGCATTGAGAAATACCAACCCTTTGGGTTAGATTTACCTTGGGAATCCAACCCAAATGGTTAGATAAACATTTCATGCCAAAAACATTTTTTTAAAAGATAAAAAAATCACACATTTTGGGTTGTGCTCTCCATCAAGCTTGCACATGTTTCAATGCACATTTATAAAAATACGATGATGAATTTAAGCTCTCTCTTAGCTATCTAACCATATAATTTTTTTTCATGTTTTGATTATGTTAAGGTTTTCATCTATAATATTTTTTGTTAGCATGTCCATTTTTTGTCATAAACCAACATGTGGCATTTTGAGTATAGTTTTTTACTTGTTCATCAAATTTTGAAACAAATTACATTTTTAGAAACTAAACTCCACTCCATTCTACACATATTGAAAAAAATAAATTGATTTTTTATTAGTTTTCCAAAAGATTAGGGGGGAGCATGCTCAAATTTCAAATTTTCAAGATGTGTCCACTTCAAAAATTAGTAAAAAAAATATATTCATTAAAAAATTAGCCAAAAAATTAGGCATAAACTGCATGGTGTTTGCTAATTTCTCACTGAAATGATTTTTGAAGTTCTAAAAAAAATATATTTTAGGGGATGCACAGCAAACACTATGTTATGTTTTTTTTTTAAAAAAACAAGACCACTTTGTGTGCTTCTCCTTTTTAAAACCCTTAATATTCATCATTTAAAAAAGAAATTAGTAGTTTAGAAAATAGATTTGGAACACTACAACTCTTGTTTTCGTTCCATTTTCAAATTTTGAGCATAACTATCCTCATTTTCTTGCCGAATATCAAACTTTGTTGATTTTATTAAAAAAATGGCATCTTAAGACACCCTTTTTTTAACACATCTTTGTGTACACTTACCCTCAAATATTTTATGGAAACAATTAAAATGAGAGTTTTTGAAAGGTTGAAATGAAAAAAATAATGTAGTGCTTATTGAAGTTACTATGAATAATGTGAAATTTTTTAATTAAAATACATCTTTAATCAAAATATATCAATTAATCTTCTTTTGTCATATTTATGTACTTATTGTAAAGTTTCTCAAAACTTATACAAAAGTATTTGAAAATCATCACCATTGAAATATGAAGATAGATCTCTGCCATGATTTGAAAAACTTTTCGATTACTAAATATGAAGTTTTAATGATTATAAAACCTCTCCAAAATTTTGAGATATATTATTAATTCAAAGTTTTCAACTTCACTCTCTAAAATACATTATGTCGGCACCTTGTAATAGTTATTAAACCTTTTAAGCTAACATACACGAAGTTAGATGTTCCAAACCTCTTTCCGAGCTCGATGGTTATGAAAGCACAATAAAGTGCCAGAAAATTATAAGAAAACATGTTTCGGATATATAGGAGGGTTTTATAACCGTTATCAAGGGTCCAAAGTGGTTATAAGAACCACTCCAAAACTCAACAATCATTTGACAACCATTATTTCTTTTTTCAGACCATGTGAGAGCTCTGGAACATGCTTGAAGACATCCATCAAAACATAAAAAACCGGGAATTTTCGTCAGTTGCTGTGGAAGCATAGGTAGGGCAAGTGAACAGTTTGACACCATGCCTCAAAGAAATGTTGTCTCCTACAATATAATGATTGCTAGAATAGGAACAAAATGGATATAATTGAAAAGGCTTTAAAAACTCTTAGGCAAATTGTAGTTGTAAATCCTAATACCGTGCCTTTTTACTGCGTATGCATATGTGGAGGCATTGATAGAATGATTAACAGTTTGGGAACAGTTTTATTGCAGGAAATAGAAGCTTTCAGGCGATTGCAACAGGCAAGTATAACGCTAGAATTCCACAACCTTTGCTAGCATCCTCCTTACCTGTACAAAATTGGGAGCTTTGGAATGTATTCGTTTCCAGTTAGGCATAATGGACTTAGTGGTTTTGTCTGTCACAAATGCTTGTAGAAAGTTTATGAAAATTGCAGAAACATAGAGTAAGTGTGTAAACTATTTGACAAGATGTCTGAAAGAGATTTCGACGCCATGGAATACCATGATTGGATGATATATTAATGCGGGTCTATTGAAAGGCTCAGAAACTTTCAAATAAGCATACCATAAAGAATGTATTTGTTGAAAACGCTTTAGAAAATCCTAAGAAAATACAATTGGTGAGTGGAAAATTGGATTCCATAACTGTTTCTAGAATTCTCACAGCCCACACCAAACCAGGGGCTTTCAAACAATTTAGGGTTTTCTGTTGAAGCATAACACAAGAGGATTTACAACAATACCAGTTTTCCAAGAACCAGTTTTTACATTCAAAAAATGGGAAACATCTATGAAATCTTTGATAAATGAGTGGTTCTATGAGATTATTTGTTGTGGGAAAATGGACTCTTGTGAAAGTAAAATGGAATGAGAGCTTCGATCAGCTGATATTTCTTCAAGCGGACGAAGGGCCTTATCTACAAATGGATATATCAAAGCTCTCTCATTTAACTTACGTAGACTATAGTCTGGAGGACAACATAAAGTTGAGTGAGCTGAAGGATATGCAAACTTCGAAAGTGGTTGATGTTTCAAATCCGCTTGATAGCTAGAACTGGAACAAAATCTCAAAAATCAGTTATTCTAATAAACTGTAGAAGTTGTCTTTAAGGAAATTTTGTGGTTCAGAGATCTCAAAATTAGTCAACTTATGTGCTTTTACAACTATCCTACTGTGACAATCTTATGGAATCACCAAAATCGCTCGGGAAGATCCCATTATTAAAAGAATTATACTTGGATGGTTGTGATAGATTGAAGCAGTTACCAGTAGGATTTGGAAAATTGAAGGCCCTTGCTATTCTTAGTTTGCTTCAATGTAGCAATTTACAAGAGTTTCTAAGTAATTTTGGGAAACTTTGCCTCATTGTAGTATTTAAATTTGAGGTGTTGTTCTAAGCTGGTCAATATTCTAGAGTGGTTAGGAAATTTTCTATGCTTGACTAAGATATATTTTACATATTTTGAGAAGCTCAGTAGTCTTTCCCATAGCCTGGGAAGGCTGACCTCTCTATTGATGTCTGAGATGTCTTTGAGAGATGCTTAAGTTTGGAAGAACTACTAGAAGAAACCTCATGGCTTTTAGGGATGACAATAATTTCATTTGTATATCATTCCAGCTTAAAGAGTATCCCCACCCAATTTAGTAAGCTCACTTGTTTAGAGGAATTTATTTTAGATGGTGGCATGTTCATTTATGCACACATGTATGAAAGGGCATAAACAAAGTGCGATAATTTTTTATTTAATTAAGTTAATAGAGTGGGTTTTGCACACAAAATCCATAGTGAGACAAGAGCCTAACCCACAAGATAGTGATACCACTGTTTAAGACGGTTCTAGGAAAATTCACCATCCAACAATTCATCGTCATGAAAAATTCAGCTCATGGAAAATTCATGGTCAACAATTCACCATCAACAATTCGTCACCACAAATGTTAATGCAATGAATTATTTGTGGCAGTGAATTGCTAGTGGTGAATTTTCCACAAGATGAATTTTTTATGACAGTAAATTTTCCTGAAGCTGTCTAAGACATCAACACACTAGTGGATGTTTTTATTGTCTATGTTTCTCTATGTTTAAATCTAGATTGACGTCCAAGATAGTATACTTGCTTATCCTTCTAAATTAGAGTTGTGTGAACTTCTCCATTAGATCTGTAAGGCTTGATGGCGAAGGTGGTTGATGATGCTTTAATATCAACTCAAAGTTACAAGATTTTTTTTGCAATAAGTTATGTTACTAATTCAATGTTGTTTATTTGATCACATTTTCTTATAGATCTTCTAGGTTGAGGTGTCTTACAAAGTTGCAAATTTTATTTTGTGTGAATAAATTTATGAGACCCATGAAAAAATTAAAAGATTGAAATACTTAATTTAATCTAACTAATCATCTCAAAATAATATATTAACGAACTTGGCTATCCATTAAATTTTCTCATGACATAATTTAAAATAACTATAACTATGATTGGAAAATTAAAGTAAATGTAAAGATAAAATCCTACTAATCTTATTTTAAAGGGCATCTTATTTATCCTTTGTAAACCTAATAATAGGCATTTTTTTATTGTTTCAATTTTTTTAAAATAAAATATAATAATGTAACAAACAATGCATGAAATTTGTTTATTATATCATTCCTATCCTCTAACCTTCTATGTTTTTAATTATCCCTGGATTAAAATAAATTAATAATCATATTTTCATCATGCACAATGTCATTAATGTATAGTCAATTTCCATTTTCAAAATTTAACTCCTCTTAAATAGCATGGAATATGCGACTCATTATAATATAAATATTAAAGTGTATTTTAATAAGAAAATGAGAAAGGTGATTTTCAAATCACATTGCACTAAGTTTATGCTTTAAAATTAATGATTATTTTAAATTTAATTTAATTAAGGAATAAGCTTGTATATAATTGCAGTAGTTCCCTAGACCACTCACTTTCATTTTGTTGTGTTTTATTTGTAAGAAGAAGGGAGATGCAAATAATTTGTTCAAGAATATCTTTGTAGACCTCCATTATATTTCTATAAGTTTACAAATTTTAGATCTATTTTATATATTTTTTAAATTTTTTTTGTGTTAATATTTTTTGTTTTCTTTTTCAGATATGATTTCCTTCTATAGAGTTGTGAAAATGAGTGTTTTACATCATTGCTCATTACTTAGTAATAGTACTAATGATGAAAGATCCATTTTCCGTTTTAGTGTTTAGCTTCTAGATCCCTACAATGACTGGAAGAATGATCTTTAGAGGGTTATGAGTTTACTTGTTATTCTATAAACTTGAGCTTATAATCCATTATTTTTGTATCATTATAGGCCCAAGTAAAATTTAAAATCTCTTACCCAAAGGCAACATCTCTTTAAAATTCTTGATTTTCCTATTAAAATATGAATCTAATGGAAATTTCATTTTGTTTTGTTGAAAATGTCTACTTATTTCAATACTTGGGTGTGTTTGTTTCCTATGTAGCTAATGGACAAGAAATATTAAATAAAAAAAATATTTCAAGAAAAAATTATATGGAGATCAGTGGATGTGTTAACAAAAATCCATATTTAATATTACTATTATGAAAGAAAACAAAGAGAATAAAATAAAGTTTTGTTTAGATCTGATTGTGAGAAATAACAATTTTGTTTGATGTTATTTTATTTTTGTCAAATATGATTGAAAAATTATAGTTTTTTCTTACCACAAATTTAATTGCAAATATTTAAATATGAGGTGGGTGACATGGTTGTTCTTTTTTCCCCTCCCATAAAGGAGGGAGACATGACTATATAGGTTGTGCCCCTCTTAGAGGGGGTGACCATGTTTTATTTTATTTTATTTTTTATGGATTAAAATCTAAATAAACACACAAATAGATATTATAGTTTTGATAAGAAAAAAATAAACTATGAAGATCAATGGAGTATACCAAAACTCATGAAAAAATAGAAAATATATTTCTTATTTAATCTTCAATAAAATTTACAAAGCTTTAAAATTCATATTCAATACATTATAAATAGTTTAAAAATAATTTTCCTTCAACTATTTTGAGTTGTGTGTATTGAAAAATATATTTAGAGTTCAAGGAAATACAAAGAAATCCCAAAAAAATACAAAGATCAAGCAAAACTCAAGATTAGGGCCTAAAAGCTCAAACCTACTAGAAATTAAATGAAAATTCGGTATGTCAAAGAGCTTGGTATGTAGATTTCCATTGTGCAATTGATTTTGGTGTGTGATCTAAAACTTTTTGTAGCATAATGGTATCAATTTGCTCAAAGATTGTCGATTTGGAAAAATGGATGTGTTTAGTCTTTGATGAGAGGGTGAATGGGATGGATGGCTAGGATTGCAAGATGAGAGATCAAGGTTGTTGGTGGGAATAAATGTCTTGTACCTAGCTAATTCACTCACTAGGTAATTAGGGGTAATATTCACATGATTAAGTTTACTTAGAATAAAAAATTCCTTCTAGAAGTATTAGTTGTCATGTCTAGACATTATCTTATCCTAGGTTGTTATGAGTTAATTGTGACATGTTATAGGATTAAGACACTTGTCATGATCTTGTCTAATCCTATCTCTCTACCTTTCTTCTATAAGCAAGGCATCTCATGTACATTTGCATATTCAACCAATATTCAATCTTGCAATGTTGAAGCAAGCTTTCTTTCAATTTTCTCTCTTATGGAAGTTGTTTTGGTCTAGAAACTGTTCCTAGGGTTGTTGGGAGAGTCACCATTAACTCCCACATACCTAGCTAATTCACTCACTAGGGAATTAGGGGAAATAATTCACATTTTAAGTTTACTTAGGATATAAGATTCCTTCTAGAAGTCTTAGTTGTCATTTCTAGAACTTATCTTATATAGCTTTATTATTTGATTCCTAGAACTTAGTTAGTTTGCTAGTAGTATCATGTAATAGGTTTAATACAATTGTCATGATCTTGTCTAATCCTATATCTCACCTTTCCTTTATAAGAAAGGCATCTCATGTATGTTTGTATATTCAACCATTATTCAATCTTGCATTGTCGAAGTAAGCTTTCTTGCCATTTTCTCTCTTGTGGAAAATATTTTAGTCTAGCAACTATTCTTGGGGGTGTTGGGGAGTCACTATTAACTCCCACATGGTATCAAAGAAAAAATCATTCATAATTTTTTTCGGAAAAAATATATTGTGGGGTTTTTATTTTGATCAACATATTCTGCATAGATTCATATCAGGGGTCTTTTCGTTGTATAGGCGTATGAATTTGGTCTATTGGCATTGGTCAAAAAATTTCTGGAAAAATATTATTTCAATCTATAACAAATTTTGTTGGTGAAATAATTATATTTATCAGGATTTAGTCTTTATTTGGCTAACAATTATTTGTTTGGGTCAGAAAAATATTGTGATTCTCTACAACAACATATTCCTTAGATCCATGGCATATTCTCTATGACCTGCTAGCGTACTCATCCTCCCTATCTGCATAATTGGTCATTGTACTTCTGCGGGTCACATCAACCTTATCATGTCAGTATGAAATTACTTTTATGGGTCACATCATCCTTCTATTGTTGGTTTTCCTTTTCACTATAGAAATATTTTTAATAAATAAAGCCTTGTTTAAAATCTTGTAAGGCTGACCACTTTTGTTTTGACATGCTTTCAAGTTTTAATTTTTTTATAACTTTGTATTAATGTTTTTAAAATGTCAACCCATATTATAGTGGAACCTATTTTTTGCCGCTCATTAACCTTAAGGTGTTGTATTTTATCCCCACATGCCTAAAAATAGGTTTTTTTTCTTCATTTTGGAATAACTTGCACACATGGATGCAAAAATTTTCAAACAAAATATCGTTAGAAAGCTAGAACTCTCAATTTTTCAATAGTGTAGGTGTTTTGCAAAAAAATTGCAGCATTGTGCCATTTTTCTAGGTTGAAGCCAAATCTTCTTTTTTTTCCCTCCAAGCTCATAACTTTTTCCTTAGAACTCTATTTTCCTTGAAATTTATGGCATCAAGAAGGTATTCAAGAGCACTTCCATTCTATCTATGTAGTTTTTGCAGATTTGTTTCTAGAATTTTAGAATTTTAGTTTCAAGTTGAGTTGCTACTTTTGGATATATTGTTGTAAATTTGCAAAAGAAGTGTAAATTTGTTTGGGACAAAGGGGTTAATTTCTTGTATTGTGAAGGGAACTTTTTTTTCCTCTATTGTAATATCTAATTGTATAATCGATTTTCCAAAAATTATACTTCTAACCCTATATAACTATCATGAGTGGAAATAACAAATGGGGATGCTATTGTTAAAATTGAAGTTGAAAAGGATCACATTGTTCAAGATCCATAAACCATGAGATCTAAAAAAATAAGGAAATGGATTGATAGAAGGGATGAAGAACTTGGTACTCTTCCTTTTTCCATTTCTCCTGATCTTAGATATCATGTTGCATCTTGCACACATCCTAATAAAGTTTGGACTATCTTAGAGGGTCTCTTTGGTAAGCCAAATAAAACGAGGAAATTTAAGTTGGAGAATAAACTAATTTTCCTTAGTACATTAGATTTGGATAATATCCAAGACTTTCTCTCTAAGCTCAATTCTCTAAGATTGTAGTTATCTAATTGTGGGGTCACTAAAGAGTATGAACATTTGATTATTTATATTCTTGCTAAGCTTGGTCCTAATTATTTTGTGTTTGTTTCTATATTTTATGCTACAATGGATGCCCTTGGAAATGCATACAAAATGCCTTCTCTTGATGAATTTACAGTTCAACTCAAAAGGGGACAAGAAAAGTTGGTACACATGGGCACACTAAAGTATTCTTCATCTCATTCTCTTTTTGCAAAAGATATAGAGGGTTCAAGTGGCAAAGGTAAGAAGTAGAATAAGGCCCCAAAGTCTAATGAGAAAGGTAAAGATTCTTCTTCACATAGCACTCTTGATTATACACCCTCTTCAAAAGAGGAATCATCTAAAAAGAAAAATTTCAAGTGTGCAAATTGTAAAAGGCTAGGACATGATGAACATAGATGTTATAATAAAATATTGATAAAATAATATGTATATTCGTCAAAAGAATAACATTCAATTTCCCTCATCAGTTTCTTCTACTTCTTCTTCAACATCTCAATTAGAAGCCCCATCATCTTCTTAGTTAGAGAACATAAGATCTATAACTGGGCTACACAAAATGAATGAAAAAGCACTCTTGGCTTCTAAAAGTCTTGAATCTAGTAGATGGCTTCTTGATTTAGGGGCATCACATCATATGGCATCTTCTATGGGTATGTTCTCTTCTTTTGAGCCTTGTTATTCACCTCATATTTTTATGGGTAACAATACATATATAAGTCATTTTTCCAGCCATCTTGGACCTTCCTCAAGTGGTTAAGATCTTCACCAAGGAACCAAGGTATGATACCAATTGTTGAACAAGAAAAATGAGAGGGGGTGAATTATTTTTCATAGATTTAAACCTTAATTCATTCACCATAAATAATCCTTAACACTACAAAAAAAATGACTCACTATCCAACATGGCCAACAACCTAGAGGGATCACTACCACAAAGATACAAAGAAGATAAAGAAGACATGTTATAGAGAGAAGACAATATTAATGCAACAAAGGATTCCACCATTATTTTCTCAATCCACTCGTGGACATGCATGAATGATAGAGTGCACCTTCAACTCACTACTTTCAAAAACTCAACATTTAGGCTTCACATTTATTTGCCATATTTGCATAATATACACACATTGATTGACACTTATCTCTATTTTTTTTTTCTCTTGTCTTCTTCTTCCCTAACTCATTTTACATTTATACCATCTTCAGCTTTCAAACATATCCAAAGTCGGCCATGCAAATTCAAATTCAAATTACGTTGGTGCCAAAACATCCTATGGTAGAACTAGAAAGAGGGAAAACCAAACACACACTTCATAAGGACCTAAATAGATCTTGTTGGTTATTTTTTTAGAGCCAAACTGAATTTCACCATTTACCTATGGATTTACCAGAATCCAATGATAAGTAAAGACAAGGATTGGCCAAAAAACAAGGGTTATTAGGCCATTATTTATACTCTTCAAGCTTTATGAAACCTAAGAGGGTGATCCTAGTAATGTTTACATGATATTCATATGCCATTTTATCATATAAATTGCAACACATAGATAATTCTCACACAATGGATCAACAAACAAAATGTATCAATATAGTTGGTTGATTCTTAACAATAGTTCTTATTTGGAGCCATGAGAATGGTAATGCCTAACATAATGGTAGCTCATTTTAGAAGATTTGATTTAATAAATGGTTTATTGCTTAATTAATCAATGAAATGTACATGATCACCTCACTTAGATCAATGCCTCATCCTTGGAACAATGTCAATTCTAACACGAACATGGCTTGATAGAAATTTCACACATGACATTATCTAAAGCTTTGAGGATACTGCATTACAGTACTTCAACATTATATCCCAACTACCACTTCTTACTAACATCCTAGTACATGATTAATCATAAACCTACAACTCCATTCAAGCATTTACATCAATTCTTTGGATTAATAGGCAAGAATAAAATTATACAACAATTAGAAATAAATAGAGACAAATAAGATAACCCTTGATTATATTACTTATAGTTTATAAAACCAATACATAGGAGAGAAAATGGTGCAGAACTTTCATTAATCTATACTATATTATTAGGATTACTAGCAGGACTACATGTGCATATTAGCAGACTTGAACCTAAGACTTAGTGTTAAAATGTTTAGTATATATTCTTTACAATGCTTAGTGTGATCAATTCTAAAACAACCAACCTCTTTGTAACTGGGCCTAAATTCCCATTTATAGAGTTATGGGAGCAACGAGCTTCAGGCCAAATTACCATTTTAGTCACATTTATATTTGACACTTAATTTCATTTTATAAATTCCCCATATGGTTATATTTTCTCATTGTAAAATGGGGGGAAAGAAAAAGGAAAAAACTCCATGTAGTTCATTGAAGAAGACTAGAAAGCCTTCTAAAAGGCATCATTCTTGGTTGCAGCAGCTCTAAAATCCCTTTTCCACGTTGATCAAATAAGATTCTCCATTAGCACCCAAGGAAGAAACTTATATATTAAACAAAAAAGGTATATTTTCCATCGAAGCAACAGTGTCCAACACCTTTCCCTCACACCAGCTAAAAAAATTTTCCAGGTCAACATCAAAGATAAAAAGTATATGCTCATTGAAGAGGAAAAGCCCACTATGGTGGCAGTGGTGTCATAAAATAAAAAAGAACTGAGGTGCTACTCTAGTTCTTTAGAATCAGAGTATGCCCACTTGCTCCATGTTCGTGCTGAAAATGGAGAAGCTACTACCCCACTATCATCAAAATCTTCTCATGCCACTAGAGTAAGAAGGTAACGACCATACTTTGGGTCAATATCTCCTTCATCACCCAAAGGGATATTCAAAAATTCTATGGTAGAGTTGTGTCATCCCATATAAGAATCATAAGCCTTGTGGTACTTATTCTTTTTTTTCCCATAAGACTTAGCTAACTTCCTACTAGACTCTCCTTGATCACTTCCAACAATTCTACTTCTTAGGTGGTAATTTCTCCTCACACCACCCTTCTTGGTTTTACCACAAGAACTCCTCCTCCCCTTTTGTGTTATAGGAGCTCTTAGTGTGCCAAGTTCAGTTTCAAGTGCATTGTCCTAGGACTCAAGCAAACTAAGTCTCCTAGATCTCATGACTAGTTGGATTGACTCATTTGGTTTACTCATTCTTATAGGAGATAGGAAAAGGACTAGTGAACCTTAATTATAGGAAAGCTCACTAGTTTGTTCTCTCAAAAGAAATTACATAAAATAAACCCTTAGACCCACATAGTTTTTTAACAACCAAAGTGATAATTGTAGACAATTAAAAGTCTTACTACCCTAGGAATTTGAAACTCATAAGCTAACTACTGTGTAATTGGAAGTGGGTACATATAAAAACCAACTTACCTGGTACAATTAATTTGAAATTCTTACAATTACAATGCCTCAGCCTCACATGCTTCTCCTCTAGCTCTAAACCAATTTCTCAATTCTAGATTACTACAAATGGTGAGATAAGATAGTAGATGATTCACATTAAGTAGAACAACAAAAGCGTGTAGTCATTAATGATCAAAGAAGGCTTGCATGAGATAGGTGACAAACAACCACTCAAATTTGAATCTGGTCCCTCGATCCCTTTGGATTTAAAACACAATCAATGGTGTTCCTCAAGCATCACTCATAGCTTTTACAACTTGTGCCTCAAAAATGGTGATACCACCTTAGAAAGTTGCCACATCTCCATTTAATCTCATTAGTCATCTCTAATATGATATCCATCATGTAATACCACTCTAGCGCATATATCTTCAACTAAATGAGTGAGGCACTAAGAGCTAGAAATGAGGGGAGTATTCCTTCAAACATTCCATAACCCATCACATGTTTTCCTTCCTTCACTAGATTACCATCAGTGATGTGACCACCTAGCACGATGAAATTTTAGCCACTGGATCAAAGCCCAACTTTTGGTCATATTCACTTCTCATCATGTATCATTGATTTGTGATTCAAATCCTAGATCACATCGATGATGGGGGATGAAAGGTGATGGAACAAAATCAAGCCACACATGCCTCCTTCAAAATCAAAGGCATGAAAGGTGTCACCCACATCAAGGCTTTAAAATAGTGATGACACATTAGAAAAAAAGATTGCATCACTTGTCACCCATTTTAAAAAGGTTAGTGCAAAGCTATTAGTGATAAGGGATGAAAAGAATCACAAAGAACTATGAAGGCCATTGTGCATCGCAAATTCAAAGCATAGAACCCAAAGGCGATTAGTGATAGCAAAGAAGTCAATGATAGAAAGAGAAACTCACATCACTCATGATTAATGTGAAACATAAAGCCAAAACTCTATCCAAAATGATAAATACAAAGGAAACAACACTCATCACACATCAGTAATACAAGTCACACATTGAAAAATCTATCTACAATGAGCAATGACAATAAATGGGAACTTAAGTGGGACAATTTTGTATGTGATCATAAGTTGTTTTAGCAAGGGGAATGCCTAGGATCACGTAAGAAAATGCTTTAAAATACTTAAAACAATTTATTTCAAAGGATGTAAAGGCCAAACAAGGCCAATAATTCAACCTTGTAAAATAAAGGAAATCAAGGACCTAGGCACGTGGGAAAATTTTAGTGATGAAAACCCATGAAGTCCTAACCATATGGGGTTGGTTACTCAAATAATTTCAATGACTTAGGTTGCAACTTAACTAAATGAGAACTAGTGGTAAGGATTCAACACTCGATTAGAAAATTGACAAGGACACATACCTAAGGGTTTTTTAGGAAGGCTTCAAACACTAAAATAGTAATAGTGAACAAAACCCTAATCCCAGATACATGGATTTTAACCAAAAATTGTAGAATTTTTTGAGATGGAACATGAAGAAAATTAGGGGTTCCATAGAATCTAACATCCTTCATTAACTCCAAAATTAGTGTTTAACATGAGGTCAACCAAACCAGTGTAAAACACAAAATAATTAAGCACAAAGCTTCTAAATTCCAAAAATATCTTCAATACAATAAAAAAAAATCAACTTTAGAACCACAAGTCATAAGAGTTTAACAAAGAGAAATCCAGACCAACAATATTTCTCCTAGACCTCAACCAGAAACACCATAGTTCACAACTGGTGAACATAACTCACACTGTACAATAAATCAATAGCCAAAAATATGAATATAACAACTTCCAACAACCATGATTAACATATCTAAACCATACAAACATAGGAGAAAATATGTGAGCAAATCCTAGAGAAACCAATGAACATCTGCAAAATATCTTCATTACAATTTTCTCAATATGTTCGACATATACAACCAATAACCTGTATGCATGAAACTAATGACAACACCAATTAGTTGATAACCAATTGACTAGTTGACATCAATGACAACATTTTCATTGTTTCCATTCTTGAGACACTTCCTATAACTTGATATCCCCACTCTCATATCTAAATCTATCAAAAATTTGCAAAAAAAAATTCTTTTTTGTTGGTAGATAGGGGTGTTCATCAATCAAACCCCAATTTTGGTAATTAAACCTTGATGATAAATAGAAATTTGAAACATGAAATTTATGTGTAATCCTTACCTTAAGTGTGTCCAAGATTAATATTTCAAATAATGCGAAGAAATTGTACTCAAGTGTGTTATAATAGAATCCTAAATGAACATGAACAATGATGAAGACCTACTTTAGGAGAACTTAAATCCCCTTAATAAGTCATGAAACTGAATATACCTCTCCTTAGGCTGAAAATAGAATGATCATAGAAGATGGGATCACTTAGGAAACAAGTCATTAGGTTAGGTTGAATCTCATAGTGCTTCTCCCAAAACATAGAATCCATCATGATTCTCCATTGGCATCTATCATCAATTCTTCAATAATGCTTGATCTTTCATGACAAAATGAGCTTAAAAAATTGCAAAAAGATAGTAGACATTTGCTACTCCAAGACTTCACTTCTTCTTGCTTCTTTCTCTTCAATACTTGATCTAATGTGAAACTCTTTTCTTGCTCTTGTCTTTCTTACTTCTCTTCTTCTAGTGTAAAATGAATGTAAAACTTAGATTTATAGGCTTCCTTCCTAATTTTCCAATTACCATATCTCTCGAAAGCTAACATGTGAAATTTGAATTTGAAACCTTAAAATGCCACCAAAAACATATCAAAAGCTAAGTTTAGGGCACTTAATGAGGACCCAATCACCATAGGTCCCAACCTAAATCATTAAGACTCCTAGAATGTGAGGGAATTCATTTGATCGCTAGCATTTGTTCAATGCGGGTTGTGGTGTCGGGAATTAAATAAAATTAAGTTAAATATGCCTTTGGATGCATGATAAAGAGGTATTAGGGGCCTATTAATGGGATTTTTTTTTAAATACTAGAACCTTGCAACATGAGCATAAAATATTTTGATTGTTCTAGTTTTCATTGATGTCAACATTATGAAAACATGGTGAGAAACACATTTGGTATACTGGAAGTTGATCTCTACTGGAAGTGTTCTCATGTGTTGATCCAGTACATTGGTTTTTGAGTCTATAATTCATTGCAAGATGAGATATGAATCTACTCTCTTAATCTCATTATTATGACTCATTTAGATAGCTATATCCAGGATCTTGAGAAGTTTTGTGTTGTGTATAAAAAGTTATCAATGACAAAGTTTAACTATGTACGCTAAAGTTATTTTTCTAGTCAGTATGCCAATATGGGAGATTTTGCATATTCTTAGAAAGAACATTCTGGTGTTGTGGTTCTACTGGTGATCTCTTTGATGTTAATGTGAAGATAAAATGAAGTAATGTTGGATCCAAAAAGTGTTTTACTCTAAGTGTGTGTTGGTTTGGATTTTTTATGATTAGTTCCTATTCTTGGCCAACCTAATATATGGCATGTATTAAGAAGAATTCTACCTAGAAGATATTAGTTGGACCTTGTATAGATCTACATCAACTTGATATAATACACCACATAGATAAAAATGTTTAAAATATTATATGGTGTCGACATGAGATATTTTTGATTGGTTTATTTACATCTAATTAGGTTGACCCAATTGATGTATGAAATATACTTGTGTATATACATAAGAAGTTTTGGAGTTGAAAAAGGTGTATAAGAATAAGTGTATGTGAAAAGGGGAAAGGATGTGCGAGCTTAAATGATTTATCAGTTGTGAGAAACATATTGTGGAAGGAGGCAAGGATCAAAGTAATATTGTTATGTGACTGTTATGTAGAGTAGTACTTCACATTCAAAGCCTCATTGGAATATAACACAACACATTGAAGGTGCCTTCCATCAGTTTATACTCTTGGTAATGAGCTATATCTTTTGTATCTTGGTGGTTAGCCATTTCATTGTATATTTTAGTTGTAAACCTTCTAAGGATAGTGAGTCTTGTTAGTGATCCCTGTAATATTCTATATTTGGATATAATATATTGTGAGCTAATCCTCACCATGGTTTTTCCCATTTTGGGTTTTCCATGTAAAAATTTGGTGTTGATGTCTTTTGTGTTGTGATATTAATTTCAATCTCTTCATTTTGGCTTGCAATCATATGTGCTTTAATAATTGGGTGGACTGCATCTAAATAGTTTTATGGAATATTGATTCAAGCCCCTCCCAGTATTCTAGATAATCAATAATTGTTATCAGAACCTGGTTCCTCTAAAGAGGAAGGTCCCAAAATTTGAGTATATGGAAGATAAAAAATTTCTTATTCCTTCGGAAGAAATATTTATTGAGCCTATAGAAGAAAATAAAGATTTGAAGGAAAGGATGAAGGAAGAAAATGAGTGTATTAAGGATCTAAGGGAAAGACATCAAGAAATAAATGATCAATTAAAAAAGGCATATGATGATATCATTGGACTGCTAGAACAATTGGAACAAAATAAAAGAATTGAAGGATGTCAAAAAGCTGAAATTCAAAAGAAGGTGGATGAATGTACAAAGCTTGAGCAAGAAATGGAAAATTTGAAATCAGATCTAGGATAGGAAAAAGGACATGAGGATAAAATCAAGACAAGCACTACAACACTTGATGAGTTGATTATTTCTTAGAGACTTGCAAAGCATAAAAGTGGTTTAGGGTTTGAATAAGGACAAAGTTCAAATGTGAACCTACCTCTTGACATGAAGATTCAATGCAATGATGGGTGATTCAAGAATCATAGAAGAAATAACAAAAGGAATCCCATCAAACAACCTAATTCTCAAAGGTATTTATCTTTTAATGGTGTTTGTTATTTTTGTAATAAATTTGGACATAGGACAAAAGATTGTAAAAGTAGAATGAATGATACTTTATCATTCTTTGAAAAATGTTTTGAGTGCAAGAAGATTGAAAATAAGGTTATGGAATGTAGAAGTTAGAAGTTGAACAAAATTTTTTTATCATTTAATGTCTATGGTTATCACTGTAACTTATTTGGACATAGAAAATTAATGCAAATATAGATTAAATAAAAGAAAACTAGATGGAAGATTTGTTTTGTCATGAGTGCAATAATATGGAATATTTTGCTAGAGTCTGCAAAAAAAGAAGGATAAAAAATAAATATCAAGAAAAGAGACATGAACCAATCATAGACCTGAAATGAAATGAAATGAAAGATTCTGGAGAAAGGAAGGAAAATTTAAGTAAGCTAAATCAAGATCATCAGTTTTACTTTTGTTGTCCTTTGGTGTAGATACGCCCATCAAATTTTGAGTCAGGCAATGACTAAGGGGGAGTAATAATCATAAAAATTTAATAAACCCCTCATCGATATGATGTCACATCATGACAAAAGTGCACATTTAATAAGGTTTCAAATTCAAGACTTCATGTGCAAGGAATTTTCAGACACATGTGTGAAGAATGAAGTTCACAAAATTTAAAAGGATGGAAGTGTACATGAATTCCAAGATGATCTACTTAAAATTTAAAGAATTTATTTTAGAAACATTTGTAATGAAATAATTAAATTTAGAAGTATCAAGGAAATCTCATTCATCAAAAGGCATTTGTGAAAAAGGAGAAGTGTGCAAAAGAAGCTTGAAGAAACTAGAGCAATTCCATATAGGAGAGTTTAAGGATTAGGTGAAGGAATATGTAAGCAAAGTGGATTCAAAGCATGCTTCGGAAGTCGAACATCTAAATTTGTTCTTTGTTGATGATTATAGTGGTATTTTTCTTAAAAAATATCTCAATTTTATGTCATGGATAATTCAAAGGTGGTGAATATTTTGGATAGATGGAAAATCAAATTAAGGAAGTATTCTCTAAAAAATCTATCAGAAGAATTCATTGATCCATTTTCTAGCATTTCACCTAGAGTATTACCTACTAAAGACATTTATGCATATGCTTATAGTAAAATTGAGGAAATGTCACCATTTCGATTGAGTATTCTATGGAATAATTAATTGGAAGAAAATCATGATGCATACAAAATCTTAGTTGAAATGAAGTTGGCTATATGGCGCAAAGCCCCATTGCTTGAATTCGACAAGAAATACATTTGAATGGCTTTAAGTAGGATTCATGACATGAATCTATTTGGATTGATGAATGACACTTGATAACCAAAGAAGCTATAAGAGATGTAAATATTTTTTATTCCTTTGGACTAGCTCCCAGATCAAAGAAATTTAATGAACAAGAGATAATTGAGATGATTGGTACGACCCTAGAAGGAAAATAACTCATTTTGAGTATAATTAAAGATCCATTCATTCAATTTGTTGTAATGGTTATTGGACACAAAATTTTCTTACCAAGAAATGACCATATAGTTTCTACTGTTGCCATTTACACTACTCTTGATATGGTTAGGAATGAAGTGGATTATGATCTTTGTGAGCTACTTTGATTGCATTTGTTGAAGCACTTAAAAGAAATCAAGAAGAGAGATAAAAGTACATTTCAATATGGTACCTTAACAATTTTTTTACTCTTTTACTTTATGAAAGAGATACTTGTGATTGGAAGGATAGATTGGAAAAACTTAGAACCAATAGCTCATAGAGATTAGGAATTGGATGAAAAATCTTGGTGGTTTAGATGCACAAGAAACTTCTCTTGTTGCATTCTTTGGAACATTTCAAATGAGAATGAATAGAAGAACAATAATTCCTTAAAATGTGATTGAGAAGTACTTTGGAAACATTAATTTCCTAGTTTCTATAGATTTTTGTTATATGGAAGCATTTGAATTCAAATTGGTATGGATTTATGAACGAAATTATGAAGTAACTGAGGCTAAGATTGATCATTATGCAAAAGTGCTTCTAGAAAGTCGTATGAACCCTAATGTAGAAGAAATTTATATGACTGAAGCCTCCGAAAGTGCAACTGGAATAAGAAAGAAGAGAAAAGGTGTTGTTATCAAACATGAAATCATAGAAGGAAATGAATTAGAGAGAGTTCAACATGAGCATGAAAGAATAAATATTCAATAAGCATTAAAGGAGTTGCAAAAAGTGATCCCAATGCTAGCT
Organism: Sequoia sempervirens; assembly: GCA_007258455.2. Lineage (NCBI taxonomy): Eukaryota > Viridiplantae > Streptophyta > Pinopsida > Cupressales > Cupressaceae > Sequoia > Sequoia sempervirens. Next base: position 40,176,669 of record VDFB02000013.1, on the reverse strand, counting down.
TCAATTCATATATATCAATTGTGGAAAATATTAGGAATATGATTAACTCTTTAAAAGAATACATCTTCGGACTAGTAGAACATACTGGAAATAGGTATGCAAAAGAAAATTTAAAAGATATCAAGAAGAAATGTGCAGACACACATTACAGAGTTTTGAAGGAATTGAAGGAACTATAAGAATGTGAGAAAGAAGATCAAGAGTTGCTTTCTTTATGTTTAAATTGGTCATATAGGACACTAAATGTAAGAGATGAAATAAGGAAAATCAAAACTCGAATGAGTACTCAAGCATATGTGTATAGCTTGGAAAATGATAGGGAAAATTAAAGATGGTCCTACATTGTGCAGCTACAAGAAAAATTATTTTCCCTACAATATAAAAGAATAAAAGTACTTAAGAAGTTTGTGGCACTAAGAGATATGGTAAAAATTAGACACATCCCTTAATCAAGTGCTCTTGTTAGTATTAGCAATCTATCAGAAGTTAATCTTAGTCCCAATACTTTGAAAGATGGTATAGAGTCTTTGACTAAGCTTAAACTATTATACAAGAATTTTGCAAGTGCTAAAGGATCATGGGAAGAAGGAAAATCTAAAATGGAAGATATCTTGAAGAATCTCAAAGCTTCGTCCTTATGTTAACATTGTTTCATGATGCTTGATCAATTATTTTGTGTACATATTTGAGGAATTATATTGGACCCTTTCATGACATTTACCATTGATGTAAAAGGGGGAGAGATAGATAGATAAAGGATTTTTTTTTGACAAGAATAATTTTTTAAGGATTAACCTTGAAAGGGGGAGTATTTAGTTGTCGTTTATCAAGATAAAAATGTTTTTGGTTTGCATGTTTCCATCAATTCCAAAGGGGGAGATTTTTGGAAATATGGGAACCTTGCAACACGAGCATGAAGTATTTTGATTGTTCCAGTGTTTCCATTGATGTCAACATTATGGAAACATGGTGGGAAACATATTTGGTATACTAGAAGTTGATGACTACCAAAAGCATTCTCTACTATTGAGCTAGTATGTTGGTTTTTGAGTCTAAAATTCATCGTAAGATAAAATATGACTCTTCTCTCTTAATCTCATTATTATGTCTCATTCAAATAGCTATATATAGGAGCTTGAGAAGTTTTTGTTGCATACAAAAAGTTATCAATGATAGAGTTTGACTCCATACACTACAATTGTTTTTCTATTTAGTATGTCAATATGGGAGACTTTGCATATTCTCAGAAAGAACATTTTGGTATTGTGTTTCTAATGGTGATCTATTTGCTATTAATGGGATGAGAAAATAAAGTAATGTTGGATCCAAAAAGTGTTTTACTTGAAGTGTGTGTTAATTATGAGTTTTTGTGATTAGGTCCTATTCTTGGCTGACCTAATATACAACATGTATTAAGAAGAATAATTATACCTTGAAGATTTTAGTTGGATCCCTTATAGATCTACGTCGACTTGATATGATACACAACATAGATAAAAATGTTTTAAATCTTATATGGTGTTGACATGAGATATTTTGATTAGTTTGCTTTCAAATAATTAGGCTGACCTAACTGATTTATGAAATATACTTTTATATATACATAGGAATTTATGGATTTGAAAAGAGTGTGTAAGATTAAGTGTGTACAAAAAGGGGAAAGGATGTACAAGCTTAAATGATTTATCAGTTGTGAGTAACATATTGTGGAAAGAGACATAGATCAAAGCGGAATTATTATGCGACTATTATGTGAAGCAGTACTTCACATTCAGATCCTTATTAGAACTAAACAAAACACATTAAAGGTGCATTCCATTAGTTCATACTCTTAGCAGTGAGCCATACCTTTTGTATCTTGGTAGTTATCAATTTCATTGTATATTCTAGCTCTAAGCCTTCTAAGGATAGTGAGTCCTAGCAGTGAGCCCTATAATATTCTATATCTAGATATATTATATTGTGAGATAATCCTCACCATGGTTTTTCCCATTTTGGCTTTCCCATGTAAAAATCTGGTGAACTGATGTGTTTTGTATTGTGATGTTGATTTTGATGTCTTCATTATGATTTGCAATCATATGTGATTTAATAATTGGGTGGTTTACATCTAAATGGTTTTATGGAATATTGATTTAAACCCCCCTCTTAGTATTCCAAACAATCAATAATTTTAAAATGCGTTAATGAATAGGTCACCAAAATAGGTCCAAATAAGTGTGAAATTGTACCTTCTCATAGAAAGGGGTATAATTTTCTACTCTACAGTAAGCCACTAATATAATCAAGGCTTAAGAATAGCCTTTTTGAACCACCTATGAATAGAAGTTGCATGAATCTCTCAACACCATGCTTAAAATTATACACTTCTTAATTACTAACCCAAAACCCAACCAAATAGTTGCTTCACCAACAAGGTGAGAAGCGTAAATGATCCTTCATTAATCATGCATCTATCTTGATATATTGAGAATGTCACTCCCTTTCCCTTCTTTGAAGATGATTTGCACAAAATCCTTTAGGTTGATATTGTAGGTGGAGACCACCGAACCTAGAATCACCATCTGCAACAAAAAAATCTTCACAAAATAGAGAGAAGCACACGCTATTTCACCAAAAGTGAATGTAAATTGAGATGATATAAAATACATAATGTACAACCTTTTAAAGGCATGAAAAAAGTAGCAAGTGTAAAACTTCCCAATATGGGAAAAGACCACCCAAGAGATTAACCTAATTGAAACTTAATCACTACACTAACACCCCCCTTTAAGTGCAAACTTAGGAATATTATTATGCAGAATGAAAATGCAAGATGGGTCCTAGCTACACAACCATGTTAGGAACCCACTTATAATTCAAAATGTAATCTCTCACAACTGGAGAAAAGGAGGAAGACCAAGTGGGGAAAATACCACTCTCCAAAAGAGAGAAAAAAAGCTAAAAAATGTGAGAGGAGGACTTCACAAGACCCCCAAAGGAAAACTCTTGTAATTGATCT